>CM068588.1:37983954-38396454 GCA_035048485.1 Pteria penguin | reverse complement strand
GTGTTACGTTCTTGAAAACAATGAACAGTGAAGGTGAATCACATTATGGTTTTCTTCTTGGATCGCCAAAAACATGGCCACCCGGTTATTATACCAAAACAGTGTCATATTGGAACACTATTTATCTGTAGATTCAAAGAGAAAACTGATCATCAAGGATGGCACTTGGCTGAATGCGCTATAGGGGCTGCCGGATATTGGATTCTTGGTATGAAGAGGTAAGTGGCTTCAATCAGTGTAACGTGTCGTCATTTACGTAGAAAGACTGAAACTCAAGTTATGGCTGAATCTCCCGTCTGATCGACTTAAACCTGCACCTCTTTTCAGGTATGTTGGAGTAGATACAGTTGGACACGGGACGTATTTTTCAGGAAGCGCAGAGGTGCTTGTACTAATTCTAAGAGATAAGCCATTTTATTTACTTGTTTGTGTACAAGGGCTATCCACATAGAAGTTGTAGAAGAGATGTCTACCGCCTCCTTTTTCCAAAAAAGTTCACAGATTAATTTCGCTACGGGCGAAAGTTGTAGAGTTTAGATCCGATTGTAGAACAAATTTTTTTTTTTTGGATTCGACCGAAAGTTCCAAGTCTGACTGTGTTAATATAGAAGATAAACGGATGAAGGAATAGTCTAGGTATTTAACCCACCCCATGCTTCCCAGTGGAGTATCATTTTCTATATGGGAAAGAATGATCGGTGTAGCGCTTCGTATCATGAATTCTCTTCTACTTCTGATTCTCTGGAGCAGCTCATTCATGAAGTCTTAGTTACATTACTTGCAGAGGTAGATGGGATTGTCAACATTCGACCTATCGTACCAGTGGGCACTGATCCTGAAAACCCTTCTACACTATCACCGTCAGTCCTCCATACACAGAGTCCTGTGTCAAAGTGCTGGCGGAGTATTTGTCCAGTCCCAGTCATTGTGAGCAAAAAATGTCTATAACGCTTGAAGCGTATCAATACAAATCAAAGATATTGATCCGATATCCACAACTCGAAGTCAAAGAAACACGACAATACATATGTAAATAAAATATTAGCAATCACGAACCTCTGTCAAAACAGAGGTGGGATCAGGTGCCATGGAGGAGTAAGCATCCCCTGCCGACCGGTCACACCCGTCGTGATGCCATAAGTATAAGCGAAAAAGTGTTATTCGCTGTCACAGAATTAGGACACGGCAGATCCGTAGTCAAAATAGGTATATGTCATAAGCAGTAAGAAAACTGCTGTATAGTATAGGTAATACAGATGGTTTAGTTACTGTAAAATAAGGAAGTCAACATGTCAGACAACGATACATCATATGAGGAAATGAGGTCTTTATATCGACAGTAAAATTTGCGGATTGTTGACATAAGTCGTGATATCAAAATATCATGTGATAGATTCAAAGTAACAGTGTTTGTTGTTTGGTTTTAGAAATAGAATGATAATATGTGGAAGAGATTCTGATACATGTATATTAAAACGCCTTCTCATAATTTATTTCTGATTGCATTTTTACTTTGTTCTCTTCATTACGTTTATAACCTATTAGAATTTTCCTTTTCTTTCCTATATTCCTATCAATTCGTGACGATAGTTCATTAGTAACCTCTCTGTATGAAAAACGTGACGATTTCAATTTCATTATTACCAACTTCCCTTTTCTGAATAGCAACATACCTTCCTCTCCCGCAAAGAGACTACAGTTAACAAGGCACCCTATGTTTCACTTATGGGTTCGTTCCCAGACGGGGGCTCGAATCCACGACCCATGGTACCGAATCACCTAGCTGTCACACATCTGACCATCTAACCGACTGAGCTACTCGATCTTCACAAAAATAGAGCTTTAATAGCCAATCATTAGTTAATCGTGTGCATGACAAAACGGCCGCGGAAAGTGAAGGAATTTACCTGTCGAAATGCAGGCGGATCCCCTGAAAGAATACAATCACTGAAACAGAAATGAAAATTTAAAGCACAAATAGAAACAGTGACATTACCGGGAGTACAATGGACCTTGGATCTCCAAAGAAATACCTGTAGAAATAAAGACAAATTAGACAAACATATAAAGCAGAAAGATACTACAGTTAACAAAGCACCCTATATTTCAATTATATTCGTTCACCGACGGGGACTCGAACCCCCGACCTATGGTACCGAATCACCTAGCTGTCACACATCTGACCGTCTAACCGACTGAGCTACAATACGGCCGCGGAAAGTAAAAGGATTTAACCGACCTAAACGCAGGCGGATCCTCTGAAAGTATACAATCACTGAAAGAGAAATAAACATATAAAGCACAAATAGCAACAGTGAAACATTCGGGAGAACAATGGACCTTGGATCTCAGAAGAAATATCTGTAGAAATAAAGACAAATTAGACAAACATATAAAACACAAAGATACTACAGTTAACAAGGCACCCTATAATTTACTTATATTCGTTCCCCGTGGAGCTCGGGTAGCTCAGTCGGTTAGACGGTGGGATGCATGACAGCTAGGTATATCAGATTGGCAGCTTTTCTTGCCTTAAATGGAGAATTTGACTTCGTGTTCTTGTCTCCTCCGTGTGTTCGTGCGTGTATATTTGTGTATTTACCTCCTCGACTTGAAAGGTCGTTGCAGGTCTTTTGCGACGGGTATTGTATGCAACCAGGGGACGCTTACTCCTCTCAGGCACCTGGTCTCACCTCGATTTGATTGGGGTTTGCATTTGTCTGAATATGACACTATTCACGATATTGTCCTTTTATTCCATAGACTATGAGATATGGTCTACCCTTCGGTACTTCTTCGTCATTTATTTACAAAAACAACGCATCAACATTTTCGGAGAAAACAATTAACCCGAAATTAAAAACAAAACATCTAGACCGTGGCATCACAAATCTTGAAGATCGTTATGTGCATTCATATTGAATAAAGCATTTGACATAAATTTCATTTTGCATGGTTTTGCATGGTTGACCAAAAGTACTCCGGTCATCTGCTCTTGTGGTCAGCGTGATGAATCAATACGTGATTGACAGCTTCAAATTATCATTATCCAAGAACGATGCGGGGCTTACACCTTCCCCTTTAAGTGTCCGTTCTTAAACTGAACTGCAAATACCACCATAACTGACAGTTGTTATGTATGTTTGTCCTTATCTTTTTATGCTTTGAATTTTTACGGTCTTAAGTGACCCATCAGGTTAAAAGAAGCCTTTAAAGGGCTTGGTATCCAAATAAAGTTTCTTTTTATGTATAAAATATGCAAGGTTGTCAACGAGTACCCGGTGAACCGCTGAACGACCCGAGTGTCGGTTAGTAAAACTGGTACTGGGTTACTGGTATAAACTATAAAGTCTAATAAATGCATTTCAGATTTTGTTTTCGCCTTGAACCTATGGCACGATATGACACTAAATTGTTCAATAACCTCGATTTGATTTCTTAATCACTGCATGTTAGAGGTGCCTGTGATCCTCAAATGCCGAAGGGTATCTTGTTTGTTTAAATTATTGATTAGGTGTTGAACTGTACTTGCCTACACATCAAATCTATTCATAGTTTAATAAGCAAAGAATATGTCACCACCAACGTCCAAAGCTTTAATTATTTCAAACGTACGATAATAAGTAAGTCACTTAAATGTAAAGTATGTGAAACGGAATTTAGATATACTGTGAACCACTAATATTCTCAATCATCTACGATTGAAACACAATACTGGCATCAATGAAAGGGAAAGAAGACCACAAACACAACCCTTAACGAAGGAGTTCGTTCAGCCTTCCCAGTTCCACCACATCTCAGGAACCCAAAATGTGGAAATTCCTAGGACTATTGTAATAATGGTGATTGAGGATTATATGCCGTTGAGAAAAGTTGAAGGCCATCTAATGTCAATTATTGTACCGGAAAATAGTTTCCCATCGCGGAATATTGTTAAGTTAAAAATGAAGAAGTACCGAAGGGTTAACCATATCGCATAGTCCATGGAATAAAGAATACAATATCGTGTTTAGTGTCATATTCAGACAAATGCGAACCCAATAAAATCGAGGTGATACCAGGTGACCGGGAGGAGTAAGCGTCTGGTTGCATACAACATCGGTCGCAAAAGTCCTGCAATAACCTTTCAAATCGAGGAGGTAAATACATAAATATACACGCGTGAACATACGAAGGAGACAAGAACACGAAGTCAAATTTTCCAATTCAAGGCAAGAAATGCTGCCTGCCTGAAATTCCAGTGTCAAGAATTGTCCGTTGTCCGGTGACGATAAGGCGAGAATTGACAAAAATTTATGAGGAACATAAAAGTAAAAATCTCTGCCAATTTAAGTGAAATCGAAACGGTTGTCCTGCCAACTGACACATGGATATGGAATTTGATCATAAGATTCATTACAGTCACTGAACACCATACATAATTGAGAAATATACTTCAATGTCTTGGTAACAAGAGAAATCCCAGAGCGCCATGCTGGTGAGAATCTCGCAGAAAATCAAAATCGTGTATTTGAGTTATATACGGAAAACTAACTGATGCTGTCCATGACAATGCTCGTATTATGAACTCTGCAGGAGAGAAATGTTCTGATTAGAACGACGAAAATTGCTTTAGACATACCTTGCACAACCGCCTTTTGTCTACGTTTGTACAGAAGATGATATTTTTAACAAAACACACTCCCAGTGTCTTAAAAAAGTGAAAGTTCAAATATGAACGGGTATACATATGCATTTGACTGTTCTTGTCATTTTCTGGACTCAACTGTCATACAATTTACAATCAATTTTATTGTGCTTTTGTCAAATTATTTGTACTTTTGTGAATAAATTCGCTTGGATTCAATTGACATTCCATACGCCTTTTGTTCGATAAAAGTGCAGATTAATGGACATGTGAATAACGGTCATTGTTAACAGGTCTGGCAGCTGTTAAATGTTAATCCTCATTTGAGTTAGTGTTCTTGTCTCCTTCATGTGCTCATCTGTATATATTTAGCATTTACTTCCTAGATTTTAAAAGTTGTTGCAGGACGTTTGGGATGGGTGTTGCACGCAACCAGGAAACGCTTACGATTTAATTGAGGTTCGCATTTGTCTTAATATGACACTATGCACGATATTGTCCTTTTATTCCATGGACTGCGAGATATAATTATCCCTTCAGTACTTCTTCGTTGTTTTCGTAGAGAAGGAGAGAAGGTAGTCACTAGTAGCCTGCTACTCGATCGGAAAATTAATCGGTTAACCATGTAATACAAATCTTCCGACCTGGCAATCTGGCAACCTTAAAAATAAGTAATAATAATACAAAAGAGAAAACCGAAAACATCTGGCAAAGCTGTATGGCACAAATCACCAAGGACCTGCACACACACAAAAATGACAACAGCAGAATATACAAGGAACGACATTACAAAAATATTCGATTGTGCTGCTGTTACGATGCCGACTATATACAAACAAGTACTTTATCTATGAAAAACAAAACTAAATGAATACTAACAAAACGAAAATAAATTGGAAGAGAAGCGCAATTTTATCTACAATACCTTCTTATATTGTTTAATGAGTTCAAAGCCAAAAAGGGAAAAAGCAGAGGTATATAGGCGTTGGCAATATATGTTTTTAACTTCACTTTTTAATCTTTGACCCTTCATTCGTAAGTAGCATTGTGATTTTTAAATCTGTGTGTAATCGGTTGTAAAGCGACCTTTAAAGGGTTTGATATCAAAATAATCGGTTGTAAAGCGACCTTTAAAGGGTTTGATATCAAAATAACAAAATCTGTATCGATGCTACTCACAAAAATATTATCAGAAATTAAATCTGGCCTTCATAGATATTGCGAAACAGTATATTCCAGAAGTGGAATTAATCAAATGTGGATCCTTAAAAATTCAAAAGAGTTGTTAGAAAATATAAAATCAAAAAGTTTTACTAAAATTCACTCTATCAAGTCTTTTGACTTTTCGACTCTTTACACAACGATCCCTCATCAGAAATTAAAAGACAGATTAGCGGAAATTATTCAAAATGCATTTTCTAGTAAAAACGGAAGCCGCAAATTCAAATATATAGTAATAGGCCATGATAAAACTTACTTTGTTAGGGAAAATTCTGATTCCAAAAATAAATACACTGAAACAGCTGTCATCCAGATGTTGAACTTTCTTATCGATAACATTTTTGTGGTGTTTGGAGGTAAGGTTTTTCAACAAATTGTCGGCATTCCAATGGAATTACTCTATGACAAAGGTGACGATTTCAATTTCGCTATCACAAACTTTCCTTTCATAAGTAGCAACATTCCATCATCGCCCGCATACGGCGTATTCATATCTCAGTTAATACGTTATTCAAGAGCATGTTCAGTGACTTTGTTCTGAGGGCTAGGCGACTTTCAGTTAAGCTGCTCAACCAGGGTTATATATGTGCTAGACTAGCAACGTCACCGAGGAAATTCTATGGTCGTTACGAGACTCTTATTACTCCATATGATATCTCGTTATCCAGACTTTTAAATGATATTCTGGACTGAGACCGATTCCGATCATTTTACACAGATTTGACACCTTCTATACTAGAAGGTTACCTACTTCGACTTCTCCATATATAAATACATATGGAATTTACACGATCTGACTCTTTCTACTGGGTATATGTGACGGGTGTTGCTAGCAAGCAGGAGATGCTCACTCTCCCCGGGCACCTGATTTCTCTCCATCACAGGGGTTCACATATGATCTTCATGTAGACATATTTTGTTATTTTCCATTTGTTTTTCATTTTCACTGATTTTGTATGTCCTCTGATTTTATGATTTTTGGACTTGTGCTTTGGATTTATCCATCATCTTTACATTCATATATAAGATATTGAATTACAGATTAAACACGTTTATTTCATGCCTGTATACATACATATTGAAATATCGAAAAGTTTGTGACGTATATCAGAGGCAAAAAAAAAAAAAATAAATAAAAAAAATAAATAAATGAATAAATAAATAAAAAAAAAACCCGTAATGATAATACATACAAGTACATATGCAAAAAAAAAAAAAAAAAAAATGAAAAAAAAAACTGTAATGATTATATATACAAGAACACACATAAATTATACATGAAAAGTACAGTAATAAAGAAAATGTGTTTCACTGTGTAATACTTACAAGTTTTATTAATATGAATGTATAATGATATATATCATCCAATAACGGTATGTACTTTCAACCTGTTACTATACTTAATAATACTTAATAAGCTAAATGGTTAAAATATATGCTTAAAATTGCCTATATATAGAACTTCAGTAGCAAAATTATTTGACGTACATTCAAGCACAAGAAACCTAAAATCTTTGCGAAATCAGAATGCATATCTACAATGTTTTACTCGTTGTAACGCTTCCTCTGATATCAGGTATGTGTTTTAGGATAATTCTTTGAAATCTAAACTTATTGCAATACACATTTATGGACTCTTAAATATTACGTCCTTGCATTTAGTGATAATATTTATGTAGTTCTACGCACATTTATAAGGTTGAAATTCATTTCACTCATAACAACAAATAAATTTAGAGGAAAAGCCGTACAGAGAAACGTTTTTGTGCTTGTTCCTTTGAACTCTGATTCTGAATATAAATACAATATAAAGTAAGTAATATATATATATATATATATATATATATATATATATATATATATATATATATATATATATATATATATATATATATATATATATATATATATATATATATATATATATATATATATATATATATATATATATATATATATATATATACAACCGTGCTCTGCCCGTCCAGAAGCGAGGGAAAAGTTCCCGATCTGTAGGAGTACTTTCTATATTCTGAATTCTTGTTAAAAACTACCTTATTTTAAATGAAGTTTAGCAATATATCACTTATTATTAATGAATAACATTACACCATATATTAATGTTTGTCACTTTCTTTACACAAACAAGCTTAATATTGTACATAATATCAGTATTCATTTATTGTATCATATATTCATATATCATTCCGAGAGTCCGTATCTTCTCAGTAATACCCAAGAACAACACACTGCCGAATATTTTGGCGCCAAAACGGAAAAGTTCATGTATGTCTTTCTGTAGCATGTGTTCCACTTACATTACTGTGTTAACTACGTCACAATTTTCGTTATAATGTCAAGAAAAATATTTTCTTTCCTGAGGGATTTTTTTTAGCCGGGTATAATATCAGCGTTGTAAAACAAAAAAACCGCTAAAAAGACTAAAGCGATTTTTTTCGATGATTGATCAGAATCGAATAATTGCCAAATTTCCAAATTGACTTAATAGAAAGAGCATAACATCATCAAAAGAAATAGCTATGTATGCCGGAAATATAGTTAATTTTTAGAGTAATCTATTTTTATTTTTATTTTGAGAAGTATGCTTTATTCCAGTGGCAAGGCTGATAAATGATTATAACAACTATAAGAATATATTTACTGGTAATAATCTACTGCTCCATATGCACACTTTGAAGACATATGTGTCTGTGATAATGCTCAAGAGCCAAAACCCAAGAATAGAATTGTACATTATGGAGACACTCATTAGTTTTTCAGATTAATTTGCAAACTTTAATAAAATTCAGTTTTATTTCACGCTAGTCCAGAAACACATAAATCTCGACTGGATCATTATGTATTGATCTTATCAATTAGACCTTTCTGAGGCAGAATATATCAAAATTGTCACGGCTTGACATCCATGATAAAAATCATAGAATAAGAAATATAAATACATGTAAATTATACAGAAGTCCATATCATATCGACCATAAACTTTATAAGTGACGATCTTCACCTACAGCTTGATTTTCCAGGATGAGTAGTTTATCTCAAATGCTTTTAATTTTTTTAATTCTTTCATGACATTAAACTTATTTGGCTCCAGTGTAGAATTGTCCAACGAATTATTACCACTAATAAACTTCTGCTTAAAAGGAAAATTACGGACAATTCTGTCTGTTCATTTTGTCAATGTGAACAAAAATTATTTTACATTTACTTCATCATTGTAATAATATTTTTAATCTGTGGAATCAAATTATTGAATGGCTCTATAGTAAATGGAAATCACATCTTGCAGCTTTTATTCATAATATTTTAGTTTTACTTTCTGAAATTAACTTATATATTGTTTAAATAAAGTTATACATTTACTCATCCAGAATTCTGAGTAATGTATTAAACATAAATGAGTGCAAGAATATTTTAAATACCAATATAACATGGATATATACAAATATAAAATCAAAGGACAGAGAGATAAATTTAATAAATAACAAATGACAACACTTTCATATTTTATCGGTATAGTTTAGATTATATACTTAATAATTTATTATGTACTTTAAGGTAGTCACTGACGTTACATGTATGAAATTATAAGATATTGTAGGATCTGTGTGACTTGTTCTTTGTGTATGAGTAAGTATGCTATAATGATATTATGAATATTATAATAATCTATACTACATAGTCTGAGTAATCTGCATCCTTTTCGGATATCTGTATAATTGTATTTGTCTGTATCTTTCTGTATATATTGTGAAATAAATAAATAAATAAAAATGAATACGCCATTAGCATGCATAGATGCATCCAAGCACAACATCTACAATTTATACACTATTAAGAATCTGTTGTAATACATAAATTCATAATGAAGGTCATAATTGAAATAATATATAAAACAAGATATAAGAAATGTATATAATTGACCCTAAATGCCTCAATGTCCCCGATTTACGTTTCTATTTTGTGTTTGCATATGTTCATCATACTAAGTTCATCTCAAATAGATGGGAATTTGAGCGTAGATATTTTCCATGTCGACTAGTATTTGTCACTGTAGCTCTTGAAATAGATATCAGAAAAGGTTTTACAGCGCTGAGATCTTGTGTGAATTTTAGTATCATGCATGTGATATGTCCAATAAATTTTGAAGTGTTGCAAGTTGCAAAATGTCATATAAGCATTATTCATTTATTATATATATGCACAATCACTGTAAAACCTTTGTAAAATAAAAATGTGGTACTGTAGTTTTCTACTTGCTACGTTATTAGTGACAAAAAGTTTTTGCTTAAAGTTCATTTTAGGATGAAAACACAAAAAGTTGCAAGTGGCGGAATATGAGTATCTACTGCTTTGAATAATTCTACTTTTACAGTAAAAAAAAGAAAGAAATACCGAAGGGTAAACTATACCTCATAGTACATGGAATAAAAGGACAATATCGTGTATAGTGTCATATTCAGACAAATGCAAACCCCAATAAAATCGAGGTGAGACCAGGTGCCCGGTAGGAGTAAGCGTCCCCTGGTTGCATAGCACCCGTCGCAATAGTCCTGCAACAATTTTTCAAGTCCAGGAAGTAAATACATAAATATGCACGTATGAACACATGAAGGAGACATGAACACGAAGTCAAATCTTCCTATTTGACAACAACATAATCCTGGATTCATGCGACAGATACTTTGAAGACTATATTAAGGGAATGATATACACTTAGTGTATGAAAAAGAAAGCTAAATACATTCATAAATAATTAGAGAATAATAATAATGATAATAATAATAATGAAGCGGCCTTGACTAGATTTGAACACTAGTCTTCGACATATACATCAAGCAAAGGAAGAGTACGTAGATGGATTGTCCGTCTACAGTAACGTTAAGGCACACCATGGTATCATCAACATTATGGTCTCTTGAAGGCTGCAAAGTTTTAGGATAATCGCCCATGACGCTTGTAAGCAGCGCAAGGCCAAAACCCTACATGATGATTCGGGAATGATTTCCTATGACGTCACAGCAATAAATATTGTGAGTTGACGTAAACCCAAGGGTACGTATTACCCGCATCGCTACAGATCTAATTCAATAAAATTTGTCTAATTTATTTAAACGTCAAATTCATATATAAAATCAATTTAGAATGTGAAACTTCAACCTGACGATTTGTAAAACACATTTTCATGTAAATTTCCGTAATTGCCGAATGCTGTAATTTTACATCAACAGTTCTATTTAAATTCAAATTTCACTGAAATTTTAAAATCTAAAAGTTGGGCCCACCAAGTACGATTTCAGGTACATATAGGACAATCGTCACGAGAAATAATAAAAACAAATGGTGAGGAATAAAAGTTTCTTTGATTCATGCACTTCTGCCCTCGTTGCCTAATTCAATAAGCCATTGTGACGTCACACAATGTCATCATTTATGTTTTCGATGGTCTTGTGTAGTGCTTAAGAAAGCTGGATCAACATTGTTTTTATGATACTATGTATATCTAAAATGTATTACATGCCTGGCTTAAAAAGAAGAGATGTTTGCTCTTCTAAAGGTCTGAACTCATCATCTTTTGACGATCTTCATCCAATTACCACATTTCACTGGCCAGACGTACATGTGCTTACGAAGCATTGATTACATACGATTCCAGTCTGTAAGCCCTATATGTATGTTATTAAATTTTTCTTAAAATTACAAATAATTATAATAATTTTGACATACTTTAATCCAAAACATCGATTTTTTTTCAATTACAGCCACAGGACAAGGTCTAGGAAATGGTACAATTCTGAGAGTATATAATGGAGGAGAATGGGGATCATGGGGACATAGAGTATGGTGTCCAAAAGGTTCATTTGCTGAAGGTTATCAGATCAAAGTATGCTATTCTACATGTTCACAACAATATAACTAATTTACAAATAAACATGTGACAAAACATGATTGAGTAATTTATATAAACGATCAGTGTTTAGATTTTCTAATGAAATATATAAAGGTAATTAATAATTAATACATCTACCAAATCTGTGTGTGAGGGCGTGTGTGTATGTGTTTTAGTGAGTGTAAGTATGTATTTCTTAAGCACTAATTGTACATCTGAAATACTCTCAACAGAAATTTGCAAATTTAAGTATTATGAGTACTTGTTCTTTTTGCATTAATATTTTGAAAAACATGAAATTGTGTATTACAGTTGGAAGACTATCAAGGAAGTGGTGACGATACTGCGTTGAACAATATTCGTTTAATTTGCTCCGGTAATCATAAAATAGACGGATATGTAAACAGTGTAACATGGGGACGGTGGTCAGATCCAGTGAAATGTCCGAAAGGACAGTATCTTACACGATTTCAACTAAGAGTGGAAGCTCCTCAGGTATGTTTCATTTTTCATCATCCTTTATAATAATAATAATGTGAGAGCAAAATAGAAAGTATCAAAAGGCAGCGCCAGTAAACACGGAAATTGAATATGCATTATCTAATATTTTTAGATCATGAACATTGGTTTTGAACAAATATTGTATATATGTTTGAATTCATCTTTGTTTCATTTTACATCATGGAAGATGCTTTGGTTGATGCCTACATGAGTATACACAAGTAAATGACGAGTCGCAAACTCATGAACGGAATTCACATCCATCCCCTTTAAATGGTTTCCCGTTGATAAAAGTATTAAATTATATTAATGTAAAGATGATGGATAAATCCAAACCATAAGTCTGAAAATCATGACACCAGAGGACATACAAAAATCAGTGACAATGAAAAACAAGTGGAAAATAAGAAAATATGTCTACTTGAAGAGCATATGTGAACCCCTGTGATGGAGTGAGATCAGGTGCCCGGGGAGAGTGAGCATCTCCTGCTTGCTAGAAACACCCGTCACATATACCCAGTAGAAAGAGTCAAATCGTGTAAATTCCATATGTATTTATATATTGAGAAGTCAAAGTAGGTAACCTTCTAGTATAGAAGGTGTTAAATCTGTGTAAAATGATCGGAATCGGTCTCAGTCCAGAATATCATTTAAAAGTCTGGATAACGAGATATTATAAGGGGTAATAAGAGCCTCGTAACGACCGTAGAACTTCCTCAGTGACGTTGCTAGTCTAGCACATATATAATCCTGTTTCAGCAGCTTAACTGAAAGTCGCCTAGCCCTCAGAACAAAGTCATTGTAATTTGAACATGCTCTGGAATAACGCATTATCTGACATATGAATACGCCGTGTGCGGGCCTGATGGAATGTTGCTACTTATGGGAGGAAAGTTTCTGATAGCGAAATTGAAATTGTCACGATTGTCATTGGAACGAGGAACATGCACACGGATGAGGATGGCATGCAGAGTTGCTAAGATCAAGACATTGTAGAAACCCTTTGTAATTATAAATTCTGGATTCAACTGATGGTTTGTGGCTATAAGAAATACATGGCGGATCTTTGTTTTTGAAATATGGAGATATTTTCTCTAAAACAGACTTATGATTTAAAATTTGACCAAAATTTAAATAATCAATGCCTATATTTCCAAATTTAATTTTGATGAAAGGGCGATTAAATTTTTCCATAGATATATCTGACTTGACGGGACGAAAAAGTCTAGCGGTCGATATGTCTATAATAATGCCATCTAGTCGATACTCTGCAGAGCTTATATCAGTATATATACGGTGTCTGGACGATACGTACAACTCGTGTAATACTCGTGTGAATTAAAATGAAGTTTTGTACGAATGTGATGAAGGCCCAAAGGTTTATTTATAAATAGCAAAAGAGCATCAAAGGAAATATTATGTGTTTGAGGTTAAATTACATTCTGTTATTTATATTTCTGTTCCTAAATATTCATTGAGACGCACTTAACATAACTATTTTGTTTTCTGTATTGGCCACATATAGTTTACGTTATATAAAAGGAGTTTTGTACATTTTGTTATCATTAACTATCATTCATGAAATGTGCCTGTAATATGTTAATACAAGACATATTCACATTATTTAATTTCCGAATACCCTTCTCTATTGATCCACCATCTCGCTTCTGTCGCGTAAAGCGCCAGATGTAGATTACACTAAAAAAAACTATAAACCTGACTTCATTATCAATTACATATTTTGCTTACTTTGCATTATTGTCCTTATTTTGCATGTCCATGGTGATTTTACTCATACATTTGAGTCAGAAATAGTCTCTCCTTCTTTTACGAATATTATTCGATTATTCATTGACATTCACTCATCAACTCAAATGTTCATGGTTTATTATTTTCCCTGTTGTAAATGTGTCACTTTAATTTAATGTAGGGCGACGGAGATGACACTGCTGCGAACGCGATCAAATTCAGATGTAGAGCGAAAGATAGCCACACAATTAGCTATAATATTCTCACGATAAATGAGACCATGCAAGGTGCTTGGGGTGTATGGGGAGACTGGAGTCTCATATGTTGGCCTCACTCAGTAATATGTGGTATGGAGATCAAGTTTGAATCTGCGCTCGGGGATGGTGACGATACAGCATTAAACGACGTACGGTTTATTTGTTGTGAATAGGCCAACAATGTTAACTGGAAATCAATAAAATAGATCAGATGATTGTTACTTTCCTGTACATATTCAAATGGTGTTCTTTAAATTATTATTTCGATAATCTATTATCACTTTATGCTCCACTAAACCTCTTTCCGCCCAGCTTACCAATCTTCTACCTGCAGTGAAGAAGCTTCGAAAGTACACGAGTATTATCTACTCGACAAGTAGTGTTAACGAAGAAAGACTGTAAAAATTGTTTTGTTATATATACAAAAATCGAGGCACAAACTACAGTTAGGTGTAGTCCTAACAAAACATTATGATAAAGTCGCGTTAACGTGAAGTTTGCTTTCCTCGTGCGCTCAGGACTGCTGAGCACACGCGTTTTCGTTAACGCAAATTTCCATCTGAACTTAATTTCGAGACCGCATTAACGCGCTTCACTGTCTCGTAAACGCGCTTGACAGCCACATTCGCTTGCTTTACAACTTAAAACTTACATTAACATGTAAACATAGAAGGATTTGAAGGAGAACCGCTGTATACATTGTATATTTAAATACAAGAACATATAAATGTGTAAATAAAATGTTCAGAATTAAATAAAACATGATAAAATTTTAAAAGATTGAACGCAATTTCTGTATATTGAATGTTATAAAATTTATCATTATTTTACAACAACAACAAAAACAGCAACATGAACATCATTCATTTATTCAATCTTTATTTCCTCTGAGACAGAGATTATTACAATAAGTAGAAAATTCAATTTGTAAATAACATCACAGACAATAGAAAGTGAAAAGGTGACATATTTAAGAGAAGGATTTCATGTACAAAAGAAATATCATGCAAACATAAACACATTGGCTTCTACTGGCAAGAAAATGTTCAAGTTCATAAGTGAAGGCAAGTGAAATGACAAATGTCAATGTTCATTGTAGATCATTTATACAGATTATTATACGTAGACTGCGGTTGTATAAACCACCACCGTCACAAACGAAAGTAAAATTTAGATAGGGGAAGTTGCGTAGAGCTTCCTCACTTAAAACAGGGACAACATCTCTTCCTATCAGAGTCAAATACAGATCTTGTTTCGATCGAACATAATTCTGCACATAACTGAAGATCAAAATCATTAATGAACACAGACCACCACAGTTCACGTCTAACACAAGTAGGTGAACAAGCGCACGCAGCATGGCAAAATACATCGTAAAATTGACGACCGCATAATATGCAATATTGAATTACGCCATTTGGCACTAAACTACAGAATTTTGCGATAAATTTACAAAGGTTAATCTTTGTGGATATAGCAGGTAATGTCCATAGCGATGCTGGACGATTAAATTGAAAAATAGAACGGAATTGAGAGAAGTCGGGATCGCGAGCAACATGACTATCACGCGCGTCTCTGTAATGTGATGACACGGTATTTCTGACAACCCTTTTCCATGAGGTTTTGTCGGGAAAACTACCATTTGCAAACCAGTGTTTTAAGTAATCTATCGATTGGTATTGATATAGTAAAACTAATGACATCAGTAATAAATCCACGCTGTTTGTTCGACAGACATACAATAAAAAAGAACAATCTTATCAGAAATATCCTTTTGGGGAGAAAATGTTCTTCGAGACGACAAAGTTTCCCAAACAAGAGAAGCTTGTATGTCAAGTTCTGACGGTATAGGAAGTAGGTCAAGCATACTTTCGGCCATGTCGGATCTTGTCTTTGTGGGGAGACCGAGGGCATTTTTGCTGACAAAGTGTTGAAAAACGGAAAGACGACTGATATCTTGTGGAGATAGATCATTCCAGAGCTCACACCCGTATAAAACAGATGACCGCACAACTGTTTAGTATAAATGGGACACGGTAAGGGGGTTAACCATGATATAAAACATATTCACAATAGAAAAATAAGATTTTCTTCCCTTCTCGCATGCCAGTAAAATTCTGTCCACAAGACTGCATTTGTTATTGATCACAACTCTTAGGTGATTGTAAGTATCTTTACAAGGAATAATGGCATCACCTAAGGACCAGACATTTATAAATTCTATTTTGTACCACAATTTACAAAATCTATGAAAATAATAACAATGAGGATAAATGTAAAGATGATGGATACATCCAAACCATAAGTCTAAAAATAATAAAACCAGAGGACATACAAAATCAGTGAAAATGAAAAACAAGTGGAAAATAACAAAATATGTCTACTTGAACAGTGTGAACCCCTGTGATGGAGTGAGATCAGGTGCCCGGGGAGAGTGAGCATCTCCTGCTTGCTAGAAACACCCGTCACAGATACCCAGTAGAAAGAGTCAAATCGTGTAAATTCCACATGTATTTATATATGGAGAAGTCAAAGTAGGTAACCTTCTAGTATAGACGGTGTTAAATTTGTGTAAAACGATCAGAATCGGTCTCAGTCCAGAATATCATTTAAAAGTCTGGATAACGAGATATCATATGGAGTAAATAAGAGTCTCGTTAAGACCGTAGAAAAATTGTGATAGCGAAATTGAATTCGTCATTTTTGTCATAGAGTGAGGTGTTCAGTTGACCATTAATGTGGAAAGACAACATAATATCTAAATACGAAGTAGAATTACTACTTTCTGTGGTTTCGTTGACCTTCAGTTCACTTTGATAGATGATGCTAAGGTAATCTGCGAATGAAGGATTATTGATTGAAAGCAAGTCATCTGTATATCTGTAAGTAAAATTGAAGCCAAGAGCCAATTGTTTTTTTTTTCCTTGCAAAAGCAAAGACTGAATGAATTCAGTTTCGTATGAGTAAAGGAATATGTCAGCCAGAAGCGGAGCACAGTTATCGCCCATTGGAATGCCGACAATTTGTTGAAAAACCTTTCCTCCAAACACCACAAAAATGTTATCGATAAGAAAGTTCAACATCTGGATGACAGTTGTTTCAGTGTATTTATTTTTGGAATCAGAATTTTCCCTAACAAAGTAAGTTTTATCGTGGCCTATAACTATGTATTTGAATTTACGGTTTCCGGTTTTACTAGTAAATGCATTTTGAATAATTTCTGCTAATCTGTCTTTTAATTTCTGATGAGGGATCGTTGTGTAAAGAGTCGAAAAGTCAATAGACTTGATGGAGTGAATTTTAGTAAAACTTTTTGATTTTAGATGTTTTAACAACTCTTTGGAATTTTTAAGGATCCACATTTGATTAATTCCACTTATGGAATATACTGTTTCGCAATATCTAAGAAGGCCAGATTTAATTTCTGATAATATTTTTGTGAGTAGCATCGATACAGATATAAACATAAATTTATACCTTTATCATTACAATGCAAAAACATTCACACATACAAAAAGAAATTACAAGTAACTTTGGAACTGTCAACTAAGGGTTACAAGAATTTTTTTTTTGAAAATAACAGTAATAAATACAAATGTAAGTATTTTGACCATGCTACATTCCGTTACAAACTTGTAAGACATATACACATAACACATGATTATTAAGGCACGCATATATTTGTCCAATCACAATACATGATAATATATTTTGTCATACATGCATTTTCATACATATAGTTCATTGTGTATGTACACTTAAGTATTCACAGACTTGAATAATTCATATATGTATTCACACAGTTTTCAGGAAATAATATACATAAACATAAACATAAATTTATACCTTCATCATTACAATGCAGAAACATACATACGAGAATTACAGATATATACATGTGATTACAAAATATAATTTTCTTGTTGAAACATTAATACACATGTGATGCTATTAGACCCCCACCCCCCCCCCCCCCCCCACACACACATATATATATATATATATATGTATATAAAGCACAAAGACATTACAGCTAAAACGGCACCCTATATTTCACTTATATTCGTTCCCCGTCTAGAACTCGAACCCACGACCTATGGTACCGAATCCCCTAGCTGTCATGCATACGATCCTCTAGCCGACTGAGCTACCCCAGCTCCCCAAAATAGAGCTTTAATAGCCAATCATTAGCGAATCGCAAGCATGACAACACGGCCGCGGAAAGTGAAGGTATTTACCCGACGTAAACTCAGGCGGATCCTCTGAAAGAATACAATCACTGAAAGAGAAATAAACATATAAAGCACAAACAGAATCAGTGAAACACCTGGGAGCCCTATGGACCTTGGATCTCCGAAGAAATACCTGAAGAAAATAAAGACAAATTTCAGTGAGAATTTTGGTGAGTAATATGGAAAGAATGTAAAGATGATGGATAAATCCAAACCACAAGTCCAAAAATCATGAAACCATAGGACATACAAAATCAGTGAAAATGAAAAACAAATGGAAAATAACACAATATGTCTACTTGAAGAGCATATGTGAACCCCTGTGATGGAGTGAGATCAGGTGCCCGGGGAGAGTGAGCATCTCCTGCTTGCTAGCAACACCCGTCACATATACCCCGTAGAAAGAGTCAAATCGTGTGAATTCCATATGTATCTATAAGTTTGGGGGAACACTTGGAAGATCCAGCTATAAATCGATGCTTATATGGAGTTTTATGCATCTTTGGAATCCTAAAAAGGTGTGGTAGCTCGAGATCAGATTCATTTGTAGTAATACCGAATGAAATGAGAACTGACTTGTGATTATCCCATGCCTCTGTAAGAGACAAATTTGTAACTGTGTAAGTTGGATTACCAGGCGTTGAATGAAGACCAAGCTCTTCTATAAGACAGTTAATATAATATGCCTTACATACGAATGTGTAACTGTTAGCTGCCTTGTCAACAGTAACAGTAATGAAATTTTCGTGAAGTCGAGAAAGTTCTCTAACGACACTGGAGTCACGAAATATAGAATTGTGTTTGTTCTTGAAAAAATGACAAAGTCTTCGAATTCTTTTCGTTAGCAGACTTCTGATCGGCTTCAGCCATTCAGAAAGGGTGTTTAATTCAACCTTCTCTCTCTTAGCCCAACGTCTGGCATACTCTTCACATGAGTTCATAATAATATCAAAATTTTTGACGCCATGTATATGACAGTGGCTTTCTATATTTTGGGCCTTTCTTTAAAAGATCTCTAAGTTTTTCATTGCAAACAATATGGAGATCTCATGTCACAACATGACCACATGGATTATAGTTAAACTGAGGCGTGGAACATGAACACTCTATAGGGTTTGGAAGTCTTTCAGATCTACACATTTCAAATTTTGTTTACAGTTAAAGATTTTGGAAACAACTGGTAGTGTATATTTATAGGAAATACAAGGCGACTCCCTCATCTTGAAGTAAAGAGGAATATTATCATTAACAGACTTATGATTTAAAATGTTACTTAAAATAAGTGCGTCAATTCCTTATTTGGAAAAATGACTTTCAGAAAGGGGCGCTTCTCATTACCATCTACAGGCTTGTCTGAAAGGACGTCTTGAAATAATCTGTTACTGGAGATGTCCAAGATAATACCTTGGAGTCGGTATTCTGGAGTGCCACATTCAGTAAAATGTAAGTTTCGAGTGGATTTGTACAACTCGTGTAACTTTTGTAAAGGTAGCGAATAAAGCTTAGTACGAACATAATGACGACCTAAAATTTGATTGATAAAAGGTAGAAGGCCATTGAAGGAGATGTTATGGTCTCAGGTCTATTATATTTTCCTTTACCATGACTTCGACGTCTCCTTGGCGTATTATCAAACAAACACATGACACTGATCGACATCCAGGACTTGTAAGATTTCCAATACTATCAACATGGTCATTACAACCATATGGTGCGGCTGTTCCTAATTGTCGTATCCAGTAATCCTCCTTTTTTTCCTAAAGTGAGTGCTAAGATTTGGGTTGTTGGTAGGATGGTGTATGTTCTCTAAATTACGTACTTTCATGGACAGATTGAAATCATCTGTTTGATTGATAAAAAAGTTTATTATTATTGTCATTATTTATATTAAATCTATGATCCGACATTCTACACCGGAGTTGGCCCTTGGTTTCGCCGACATATATCATTCCACACAATGTGTACTCAATGCCGCAAACTACATTAGATGACTTACAGGAACGTAAGATTTGTCAGTCAGAAGGATACAACATGTTTTACACGTTTTGTCTCCACACTTAGAAATAACACAATCCTTAGAATCAAACTGGTGATCTTTCATAATGTCGACAAATTTTACTTGGCAAGGTGTAACATTAATGAAAGTGTCGACATTATGCTACCATAATTTCTTCACGAATGATGTAAGTCAATTTAAAGATGTCTCTTAGGACGATTTTGGGGACACCTATTGTATATACTACAAACTATTTACATACAAATCTCCTAAAATTATAATCACACCACTTAGATTGCCCTCTGTGTCCACTCTTCATATACCTGGTATTTCTTGTAGAAAATTATTCGGCACCACTGAAGTTCATATTTCTCCACTTAAAAGTAGTTTCCCTATTAAACGTTCTATTTCATTTTCAAAAACATTCACATCTATAAATTCTTACAGAGCTGTCAATTCTATACGCAGAGGATATTCTAAGATTAATAAGTGCAACGCCAAGAAATGTCTTACTTGCCATCATTTAAGTTGCAAGTCCAATACTGAATCCTCGGTTAATGGAAATACATTTAACACCAAATTAGACAAAGACATAGATGGAAATACTGCCAATGTTATATATGTCATCACTTGAGAAGCTAGAGGATGTGGGGCTCAATATGTCGGGTAAACTTCTCAAACTTTGAAACAACGTTTTCGGAATCGTTCCTATAAAATTCGTAATAATTCACGACGTAAATACCAGAATTTTCTTTATAACCACTTTAATAAATACCAACATAATATTAACAATGTGAAAATAACTCCAGTAGAAATTATCTCTAAATTACCAGGTGATATGAAATCAGATGTTAAAAACGACTTTTGGAAACCGAGCTCTACTGGATTAAACAACTACAAACCCCATACCCTCTCGGTCTCAACGACCAAATATACCGACAAGGTAATATATCTTCTTGTCAGAATAAGATCACTATTTATACATTAAGACATAAAACTTTTAGAAAACGTAGGTCACATGGTCGTCGCCGTAATTGTAACATCAGAAAACGTAATCGTTTAAATAGGTCATTAAACGATCCTCTATTTATCGCAAAAAATAATGGATGTCATGAACTTTTGCATGCACTATCCTCTATTCCGGTAAATAAATTGAAACCTATCCTGGACGAAGCTGATCTTCGAAGTTTACGCAATTCTGATTGATATAAACTCAATTTGATTTTTTTATTTTCATATAATAAACTCTTTCCTCGTATTCCGTCTCTTCCACCCAAGCAGCAATTTCTCAAAATTAAATTGATTAATAAAGGCTTCGATCTACTTAACATTTCTAATATTTTCCGTGATCATAGAGTCACATCTAAAATCCCCCAATATTTTGAGAATTTAGAACCTCCACAAAAGCCTATAAGAATTTAATCTTATTTTAAATTATAATAAAGTTACATCTAACTCTGATGTTTCAGACTCTATTCCTTCGTCGTGTTCTTGTGAAAATTCTAAATATGTTATAAACCGGCAGGTCATGTTATTAGTGGTGACCTAAACTGTATTTCGGACAAGAAATTGCGCACCCTTTTTGGAAAAGGACCTAAATATAGGTTACCGTCCAGGATAGATTTCAATAAATGCCGTGACGTTATAGAAGATGCTTGAACTACATATTGTAAACGTTGGTGTAAAAAAGAACAGGTAAAGGTTCATGCTCTTCATGCTCAAGTTCTATGCTGATAAAGCAGGTAATAACATAATAGTTGTTTAAAAGAAAAAAGAGGAGTTACCGGCTCAGTTATGTGGCAGAAGTCACCATGGAGCTATACAATACATGAATATAAATAATATAATAGAACATTTAACACATTACAAAAATATTTGATTGCAGTGCAATTACGATACCGACTATATTATATTGAAGTACTTAAAAACGAATTAAACTCCACTCATACATATGTGGAAAGCCCACCTCAAAAGACAGCACCTTGCACGATCCCCTCATGACCATGGCCGACTTCAAAATTAAAACTGATAAATCTGATCTACCAACCATATATATTGGCTCCCAAAACTACATAAAAGTGCATATAAATCACGTTTCATACCTAATTCTAGCCACTGCTCTACTACGGTACTATCGAAGCATATTACGTCTGCTCTAACTGCTATAAAAGATCATATTATCAAATATTGTGATGTCGCATTTCATAATAGTAACATCAATTACTTTTGGTCGATTAAAAATTCTCATGAAGTTATAGACAAATTTCTTTCGCTAAATTTCAAAGCGACTAAAATTTCTACATTTGATTTTTCTACACTTTATACATCTCTGCCTCATGATTTGATTAAAAGCAAGTTACTGTCTCTTATACAATGGTGTTTTCACAGAGAATCTAAAACGTACATATGTACTTCCAATAACTCCGGATTCTTTTCCAACAAACAATATACTTCATATAAATACTGGACTTGCAAGGAATTATGTAAAGCACTAGATTTTCTCATCAATAATATTTTTGTGCAAATTGACGGCAAGATATATCAACAAATAGTTGGGATACCTATGGGTACTAACTGCGCGCCTCTGATAGCAGATTTATTTCTTTGTTGTTATGAGAGGGATTTTATGGTTTCTATTAAAAAATCAAAACGTTTTGACCTCATTGACAAATTTAATAATACTTGCAGATATCTGGATGACATTTTGGTTATCGACAACCCTGAATTCGAACAATTTATATCAGAAATATATCCACCAGAGCTCACATTGAATAAAGCTAATAGTTAAGATAAATCTACACCTTTCTTAGATTAAAACATCAAAATTATCAACCACCTAATATATACTAATATTTATGATAAACGTGAGGATTTGGGATTTCCTATTGTAAATTTCCCTTACTTGGATGGCGATGTCCCTCGACTCCCATCATATGGTATCTATATATCTCAATTAGTTCGATTTGTCAGAGACTGCACCGATGTTTTGGACTTTCATAAACGAAATTTACAAATTACTACTAAACTTTTAACTCAGGGTTACAGATATCACAAGCTAAGAAAAACATTCGGCAAATTCTTCAGATCTTTTTCAGAACTTCTATCTAAATTTGGAAATATTTCTTTTCAACAGTATGTATCCAATGGAATTTCCCATCTTAATTTTTACGGTGATCTCGTATATAAACCAAGGAAAGTAAAAGGCTCCGATAACGTTATTTTATCATGTAATAAAATAGTCAAACGTCTCCTAAATAGACAATATGATATTGAGATCATCAAATAGACTATAGGTCTTGTATTTGGCCCCTCTACAGCCTTAAGCAGACTTTTACTTGAACGTTGCACGCTGACTAACAGGGCTGTGGGGACTATATGACGGGCCTTGTCCAAACCTCTTTCAGAAGAGACATGGTCCTGAACCTCGTCCCCTCTGACTGTTAGTCGGGACTCCTACAGATCTAGGGTCTTAGCTCGCTTTCAGACTGGCAGAGCACGATTTATCATGTTGATGTCGCATATATTTTTACACCATTATGTGTTTTACAATACCTTACGTGTTTATATTTTTATGACCTCTCAATATGCGATACCTGTTGACCCTTGTTCTTTACATGAAGGATTATTTATAAATTTTTAAATGTACGTCCTTTGATTGTTCTGCTGTTACGGTGAGTGTGAAGGTGGGCCCGTAAACCGGTTAACCACATCATTTGTTTGGCTTTTGTGAAATTAAATGACCGTCCTAAGTCGGTATCGTTATTGCACTACAATCAAATATTTTTGTAATGTGTTATATGTTCTATTATATTTATATTCATGTATTGTATAGCTCCATGGTGACATCTGCCACATAACTGAGCCATTAACTCCTCTTTTTCTTCTATATAAGAGACATTTATAAATTCTATACACATATTTCAAAAAGTGTAGGAAATCAAAAAAGATAATTTTCTTGACATTTTAATTTATAGATACCGTATTTAATATATAATATTAGCAGGTTTTCGGCAACATTTTTTGTATGGCCCATAAAATAGTAATAGTAATACATATATTCCTTAACGAGGAATCTATTTTCAGCTTGAATGGGTCAAAGTATTGGTAACGAGCAGATTTTGTAGACATTAACATGTCCAAAAAAGATGAACTATACTTTCTTCTATTTTACATACAGTACCTAGTGGGCAATTTCGTAATTGCAATGTATGGGCTGTGAGATTTATAGTTAACGCATACTGATTTATTCTGTATTTAATCCACCTCAGTTTAATATCAGAAAACAGTTTTAGTGATTTATGTATAGTTTTCCAGTCTGATTTTTCTATATTGTTTTACATTTTTGTATTGTTTTAATTGTCAGTGGTATCCATGGTCTATATATTTTTCCATTTGAATATTTAACATCTTTTTATGGAATTTTTCATACCATTAGATTCTAAAAGGTTTACCTAATGTTAATGAATACTTGAAAATCTTCTAAGGAGGTTAAAGTATTATCATCAGCTAATAAATCATTAACCTTAACTTATTCTTCTTTCAAACCAGTGTCTATAAAAATGCTAATATTATCTATTGTAGTATTTGCATTGTGCCAAATCGGTATTTGAGCTAAGGCTTTATCATCTTCTTCTTTCAAGAGTATGGTTTTCACGCTATAAATGTGTCTCTCCAAAACAAATTCTTTAATTTATTAATGCAATTTTCAATATATCGAAAACCACATTTCAAAAGAATAAGTTATTGAGTAAATTTTGCCAAATCCTTCATCATTTAGCATTCTATTAATCCATGTAAGTTTTAGTACAGAAAAAAGGGGTCTGAGACCAACCATATTTAACTCTCTTTCATTATAATCATTTACTATAAAGTTGTTTTTTTTTATTTTTTCTGTCTTGGAGTCCTATAAAAATTGAACAAAGAAAAAAGAAAAAAGAGGAGTTACTGGCTCAGTTATGTGGCAGAAGTCACCATAGAGCTATACAAGTACTATTCAATTCACTTAGGATTTTATCATTAGGATTCGGGAGAGAAATAAACAAATGATTGAATTGTAAAATTAAAAGAGATTTATAATGAAGATTCGTCCAATGGGATAAATATCTTGTGTTTCCTTTGGTTTATAATTCGAGATATTTAATCATTTTTACTTTGTAATTAATTTCACGAATGTTTTCTAAGTTTACAACAAAATCTATTCCTAATAACTTGAAACAAGTCTGTCTCCTTCTCATTTTATATCCATTGCATAATTTATCATTGCTATATTTCTTTTTTTTTCCAATCGAAATCAACAGAGTTTTATGAAAATTTACCTTTAAACCTGACTTTTTCCTCCAACCATTTTATTACATATAACGCTTTGTTCAAAGAATTTTCTGTCCCGTCTAGGAATATGGTTGTGTCGTCTGCATATTGGGATTTTCTATATTCAAATCTATCTATGTTTATACCCGACATACTTTTTTTCATTTCCTCTTTTTATAGAGAGGATCTCAGCACATAATATAAATAAATATAATGATATTGGATACCTTGTCTACAGCCACGTCCTTAGGGTAAAACAGTCCGAAAGATTTCCACCCTGACTTAAACTAGATTTGATATTTTTATATAAAACAGCAATCCATCTTTAAAAACTTCTTCCATAGTTAAAGAAATCTAAAACCTCATCTAAAATTTCCCAAGATGTTGAATCAAAGGCTTTTTCGAAGTCGATGAATAGTAATAACCCTAGTACATCTTTTTCTTCTGTGTATTGTGATATATCGAATATAAACCTTGTATTTGTCTTGCAAGAGATGTGATGTCTTACTTGTCATCACATCTCTTGCAAGTCCACCATTAAATCGACAGTTAATGGAAACACTTATAATATTAAAATAAAGACATCAACTGAAATACCCCCAATTTAGTATATGTTATAACCTGAGTAGCAAGGAGATGTGGGGCTCAGTATTTAGGTGAAATTTCCCAAACACTGAAAAGCCGCTTTCGTAATTATTCATGAAAATTAGACATAATTCTAACTGTAAATACAAGAACTTTCTTTGTAGTCACTTCATCAAATATAATCACAATATTGATAACCTTATTATTACCCCTATTGAAAACATTACAAACCTACCTGGGGAAATTAAATCTGAAATGATAAAACGACGTTTAGATGCTGAACTTTATTGGATTAAACATCTTCAATCCCCATACCCCCTTGGCCTCAATGGCCAAATTTTTTAACAAGGTAACATTTGCATTTACCCGAACAATATCAATATATTTTCACTTAGACCAGACGTTAAGAGGAAACAGGTCGCACGGTCGTCGCCGTAATGGCAACCGTAGAAAACACGGAAGATTAAGAAGGTCATTAGACGATCTACTACGGATAGCCAGAAATAACAGTCTTCACGAACTTCGACATGCATTTTAATCTATTTAGGTCATCAGATTAAAACCTCTTCTGAATCAGGCTGATTCAAGAGGTTTCCGTTACACGGATTAATTTAGAGAAAATTATTATAGCATTTTCATAAAACAAACTTTACTTACGTATACCATCGCTTCCTCCTAAATCGCAATTTATCAAGATTAAATTTGTAAATAAAGGTTTAGATCTGCTTCATAATTCTAATATGTTTCGTGATCATAGATTCAAATCTAAAATTCCTCAGTATTTCGAGAATCTTCAACCACCCCTTATTTGCTTTCAGTACAAAAACCTATTAGAAACCTTATATTTAATTACAATGCAGTTACATCTAATCTTAATTCTTTTGACTCTATTCCACCGTCCTTTTCATGCAATAATTCTGAATTAATTTTTCAGCCTGTCGGCCATATTATTACAGGTCATCTTGATTGTATTTCAGATATCTGCGTTCACTTTTTGATAAAGGACCAAAGTATAGATTATCTTCCAGGATAGATTTTTACAAATGCCGGGGCATTAAGCATTAAACACTTATTGAAAACGATGGTGTAGAAAAGAAGGTGTGAAAATACATGCCCTGAATGAATGGAAAAGTGAAATCTTAACAATTATCGAATTAATGATTTTACAATTAATCCCCATTTATGCCACATTATATACTAGTCCAGTCTATAAAAAAGAAAATGACTGATTTGCATAATACTTATGTCTTCGTACCTGCTGACAAAGCAGCTAATGATATTGTTGAAAAATATACTATACTATATATGTTAATATTTGTTTGAAAAATATACTATATTACAGTACTTAAAACTGAATTAAACTCTACGTATGTTGAAACCCCATTGTTTAAAGACAAGATCCTATCTGACCATTGTAAATCTATGTGTAACTGCAATTTAGGCATTGATAAAAACGATCTTCAAACTATGTATTGGCTTCCCAAATTACACAATAATCCATATTAATCACGTTTTATATCAAATTCTAGTCATTGCTCCACAAACATATTACCTCCGCTCTAACTGTAGACCATGTTATCAAGTACTGTAATTTTGTCTTAAGCAATAGTAACGTCAATTATTTTTGGTCTATCAAAAATTTTAACGAGGTCATTGAAAAATTCCATTTGATAAATTTTAAGGCAAATAACGTTTCTACATTTGATTTTTCGACACCATATACCTCTCTACCTCATGACTTAATCAAAACCAAATTGTTGTCTCTCATACACTGGTGTTTCAACAGAGAGTCTAAATCATACCTCTGTACTTCATTTACATCTGGATTTATCTCTAACAAAAAATTTAATAATCATAAATATTAGATTTGTTCTGAGTTGTGTAATGCCTTCACATTTTTGATAGATAATATTTATGTACAATTTAATGGCAAGACTATTGGGATTCCTATGGGCACTAACTGCGCACCCCTTTTATATATATATATATATATATATATATATATATATATATATATATATATATATATATATATATAATATATATATATATATATATATATATATATATATATATATCACAGCAGATTTATTTTTATACTCTTATGACAGAGACTTTATACATTCTATTCAAACCTCTAAACCTTTCGACTTTATTGATAAGTTCAATAACACATCTGGATATCTCTATGATATTTTAGTTATCGATAACCCTGAGTTTGAAAGCTATATTATTGGCATTTATCCATCTGAACTTCAATTAAACAAAGCCAATACCTCCGACCCGGAAACACCTTTTTTAGACTTTAGTATTAAAATTGTTAACAACAATATTCATACCAAAATACATGATAAACGTGACGACTTTGGATTTCTTATTGTAAATTTCCCTTATCTAGATGGTGATGTCCCCAGACTACCATCATATGGTATTTATATTAGTCAACTGGTTCGGTTTGCAAGAGCGTTTTGGATTTTCACGCAAAAAACTTCTCAGATTACTTTTAAACTTACTCAGGGTTATAGATATCATAAACTTCGAAATACTCTTGGTAAATTTTTACAGATCTTATTCAGACATTTTATCTAAATTTGGATATGTGACTTTTCAATAATACGTATACAGCGAAATATTCCATCCCAAATCTATGGTGATCTAGTGTACAAACTAAGAAGGGTCAAAGGTTCCGATAATTTCATATCGGTGGGTTCTAAAATTATTAAACGCCTTTGACGTCGACAGTATGACCCCGAGATCATCGTTAAGACCATAGTTTTTGTGTTGGGTCCCTCTACCACCCAATGCAGACTTTTGCTTGAGCGTTGCACGCTGACTAACAGGGCGGTAGGAACTCTATGACGGAACTTGTCCAAACTTTTTCAGAGGAGACAAGGTCCTGATCCTCGTCCCCTCTGACTGTTAGTCGGGACTCCTATTAATTAAGTATCTGAGCTCGGCTTACAGACGGGCAGAGCACGGTTTCTGAAAAACTGGAGGTCTTACATACTTGAACCAAATTGAAATCACCACATACAATAATATCATTATTTTGTAAATTCTCGAGTTTATCAAAAATGTTAGCATAAAACACAGGACCATCGTTATTTGATCCATATATATTATATAAAATAACGATTTTGTCCTCTATCTTTATCTCACAGATATTATAGTTTCCACTGAAACTGTTTTTATTTCAAACTCGAAATGATTATTCATTACAATACAAACTCCTCTTGCATTAGAAGTATTTAAACTAAAAGGGACTCGTATCCCCATTCATTCCTTATCCGATTTTCTTGTGTAAAATGGGTGTCTTGTAAACAATATATATTAGCTTTCATACTTTTAAGATATGTGAATATATCTTTTCTTTTCTTATAACAACCTAACCCCTGGCAGTTTAGAGATATTAAGTCCACCATGATGACATGTCTTTGTTACAAAAAGATGCATTGTATCCAGATGTGCCATATGTATAAAATATGAGAATGATATGGGAAAAGGAAAAGAAACATGGGATAGAGAAAGGAGAGAAAAAGAAATGGGAACAACAAAAGGAAGCATGTTTGATTAATATGGGTCAGATGGATTGTATCTATTTAGACATCTGAGCACTGTTTTTGGAAAAAAGGCACTGTAGGGAGTCTAATATAAAGTTCTGTCGGATGAATCAAATCACATTGTACATTTAGATACTTAAGAAGACATTTATATTGAAATTTTACTTACTTGGTGAGTTGCGCTTCATAACGGAATAGAGCAAATTAAAGTTTTTAGGAGAAAGTAAAAACAATAACAAATTTTACCTTAGGCAGAAAACGGGATATTATTTCTCCGTCAATAATATTTAAGAAAAAGAGGAGTTACCGGCTCAGTTATGTGGCAGAAGTCACCATGGAGCTATACAATACATGAATATAAATAATATAATAAAACATTTAACACATTACAAAAATATTTGATTGTAGTGCAATTACGATACCGACTTAGGACGGTCATTTCATTTCACAAAAGCCAAACAAATGGTGTGGTTAACCGGTTTACGGGCCCACCTTCCCACTCACCGTAACAGCAGAACAATCAAAAGACGTACATTTAAAAATTTATAAATAATCCTCCACGTAAAGAACAAGGGCCAACAGGTATCGCATATTGAGAGGTCATAAAAATATAAACACGTAAGGTATTGTAAAACACATAATGGTATAAAAATACATGCGACATCAACATGATAAACCGTGCTCTGCCAGTCTGAAAGCGAGCTAAAACCCTAGATCTGTAGGAGTCCCGACTAACAGTCAGAGGGGACGAGGTTCAGGACCATGTCTCTTCTGAAAGAGGTTTGGACAAGGCCCGTCATATAGTCCCCACCGCCCTGTTAGTCAGCGTGCAACGTTCAAGTAAAAGTCTGCATAAGGCTGTAGAGGGGCCAAATACAAGAACTATAGTCTATTTGATGATCTCAATATCATATTGTCTATTTAGGAGACGTTTGACTATTTTATTACATGATAAAATAACGTTATCGGAGCCTTTTACTTTCCTTGGTTTATATACGAGATCACCGTAAAAATTAGGATGGGAAATTCCATTGGATACATACTGTTGAAAAGAAATATTTCCAAATTTAGATAGAAGTTCTGAAAAAGATCTGAAGAAGTTGCCGAATGTTTTTCTTAGCTTGTGATATCTGTAACCCTGAGTTAAAAGTTTAGTAGTAATTTGTAAATTTCGTTTATGAAAGTCCAAAACATCGGTGCAGTCTCTGACAAATCGAACTAATTGAGATATATAGATACCATATGATGGGAGTCGAGGGACATCGCCATCCAAGTAAATTTACAATAGGAAATCCCAAATCCTCACGTTTATCATAAATATTAGTATATATTAGGTGGTTGATAATTTTGGTGTTTAAATCTAAGAAAGGTGTAGATTTATCTCAACTATTAGCTTTATTCAATGTGAGCTCTGGTGGATATATTTCTGATATAAATTGTTCGAATTCAGGGTTGTCGATAACCAAAATGTCATCCAGATATCTGCAAGTATTATTTAATTTGTCAATGAGGTCAAAACGTTTTGATTTTTGAATAGAAACCATAAAATCCCTCTCATAACAATAAAGAAATAAATCTGCTATAAGAGGCGCGCAGTTAGTACCCATAGGAATCCCAACTTTTTGTTGATATACCTTGCCATCAAATTGCACAAAAATACTATTCATGAGAAAATCTAGTGCTTTACATAATTCCTTGCTAGTCCAGTATTTATATGAAGTATATTGTTTGTTGGAAAAGAATCCAGAGTTATTGGAAGTACATATGTAGGTTTTAGATTCTCTGTGAAAACACCATTGTTTAAGAGACAGCAACTTGCTTTTAATCAAATCATGAGGCAGAGATGTATAAAGTATAAAAAAATCTAATGTAGAAATTTAAGTCGCTTTGAAATTAAGCGAAAGAAGTTTGTCTATAACTTCATGGGAATTTTTAATCGACCAAAAGTAATTGATGTTACTATTATGAAATGCGACATCACAATATTTGATAATATGATCTTTTATAGCAGTTAATGACGTAATATGTTTCGATAGTACCGTAGTAGAGCAGTGGCTAGAATTAGATATGAAACGTGATTTATATCGACTTTTATGTAGTTTTGGGAGCCAATACATGGTTGGTAGATCAAATTTATCAGTTTTAATTTTGAAGTCGGACATGGTCATGAGGTGATCGTGCAAGGTGCTCTCTTTTGAGGTGGGCTTTCCATATATGTATGAGTGGAGTTTAATTCGTTTTTGAGTACTTCAATATAATATAGTTTTCAAACAACTATTATGTTATTGCCTGCTTTATCAGCGGGAACAAAGACATATTTAGCATGTAAGTCAGCTATCTTCTTTTTAATAGAATTTGTCGTCAATGTATTAGGCTGTTGAAATAAATGCGGATTTTCCGTAAAGTTCTTAATACGAATATCGACAATTCTTAAAATCTCGTATTTCCAATCATTAAGAGCATGAACCTTTACCTCTTCTTTTTTACACCAACGTTTACAATATGTAGTTAAAGCATCTTCTATAACGTCACGGCATTTATTGAAATCTATCCTGGACGGTAACCTATATTTAGGTCCTTTTCCAAAAAGGGTGCGCAATTTCTTGTCCGAAATACAGTTTAGGTCATCACTAATAACATGACCTGCCGGTTTATAAACATATTTAGAATTTTCACAAGAACACGACGAAGGAATAGAGTCTGAAACATCAGGGTTAGATGTAACTTTATTATAATTTAAAATAAGATTTCTTATGGGCTTTTTGTACTGGTAACAAATAAGTGGAGGTTCTAAATTCTCAAAATATTCGGGGATCTTATATGTGACTCTATGATCACGGAAAATATTAGAAATGTTAAGTAGATTGAAGCCTTTATTAATAAATATAATTTTGAGAAATTGCTGCTTGGGTGGAAGAGACGGAATACGAGAAAAGAGTTTATTATATGAAAATAAAATAATCAAATTGAGTTTATATCAATCAGAATTGCGTAAACTTCGAAGATCAGCTTCGTCCAGGATAGGTTGCAATTTATTTACCGGAATAGAGGATAGTGCATGCAAAAGTTCATGACGGCCATTATTTTTTGCGATAAATAGAAGATCATTTAATGACCTATTCAAACGATTACGTTTTCTGATGTTACGATTACGGCGACGACCATGTGACCTACGTTTTCTAATAGTTTTATGTCTTAATGTAAAAATATTGATCTTATTTTACGGTGAGTGGGAAGATGGGCCCGTAAACCGGTTAACCACATCATTTGTTTGGCTTTTGTCAAATTAAATGACCGTCCTAAGTCGGTATCGTAATTGCACTACAATCAAATATTTTTGTAATGTGTTATATGTTCTATTATATTATTTATATTCATGTATTGTATAGCTCCATGGTGACTTCTGCCACATAACTGAGCCAGTAACTCCTCTTTTTTCTTTTATTCTGACGAGAAGAAATATTACCTTGTCGATATATTTGGTCGTTGAGACCGAGAGGGTATGGGGTTTCTAGTTGTTTAATCCAGTAGAGCTCGGTTTCCAAAAGTCGTTTTTTAACATATGATTTCGTATCACCTGGTAATTTAGAGATATTTTCTACTGGAGTTATTTTCACATTGTTAATATTATGTTGGTATTTATTAAAGTGGTTATAAAGAAAATTCTGGTATTTACGTCGTGAATTATTACGAATTTTATAGGAATGATTCCGAAAACGTTGTTTCAAAGTTTGAGAAGTTTACCCGACATATTGAGCCCCACATCCTCTAGCTTCTCAAGTGATGACATATATAACATTGGCAGTATTTCAATCTATGTCTTTGTCTAATTTGGTGTTAAATATATTTCCATTAACCGAAGATTCAATATTGGACTTGCAGTTTAAATGATGGCAAGTAAGACATTTCTTGGCGTTGCACTTATTAATCTTAGAATACCCTCTGTGTATAGAATTGACAGCTCTGTAAGAATTTATAGGTGTGAATGTTTTTGAAAATGAGATCGAATGTTTAATAGGGAAATTACTTTTAAGTGGAGAAATAAGAACTTTAGTGGTGCCGAATAATTTTCTACAAGAAATACCAGGTATATGAAGAGTGGACACAGAGGGCAACCTAAGTGGTGTGATTATAACTTTAGGAGATTTGTATTTTATCTTTATTATATTTGAAGCCATTTTAATGAAAAGGGGGGGGGGGGTAAGGATGTACAAACCCTAGGAAAAACTCCCACACAACCAAGTCAGTAACTATTGGGTGAATAATAACACTTGAAACACCCAGACACGGGGAACCTTTTTACAGGCTCCACACTGCATCTGAGAATAAGTGTAGATATGAAAGAAAAAGAGGAGTTACCGGCTCAGTTATGTGGCAGAAGTCACCATGGAGCTATACAATACATGAATATAAATAATATAATAGAACATTTAACACATTACAAAAATAGATCATTCACATGTAATATTCTTTAACTCAGCATGTTTGTCAGATCCTTCACTATAGCCAGCATTATTCGGAATCGTTCAAGGCCTATGTGGGTCGCTCCATACCATCGCGAGATAACGAATCTTTTATTTGTAATGTTGTTTACCTGCGTGTATCGTAACAAGCGGGGATGTATACACGCTTTCTTATATGCTCATATCACTTCAGAAACTGAACATGTCTCGCCCCCAGTACCGAAGAACATGCTACTCTGCCATTCTACACAAGGGGTCATGACAGTCTCTATGCTTTCTATGTCCTCTATTTCTTGTCTTGACAATTGTAGAGTGCAATCACTGCTCAGTTTTGGTACCTCTTCTTGAACTGTCTCTTCGTCTGATGTGATGATGTTGCTTTTCAGCATTCTCATACTTTTATTTTGTATTTTCAATGAGTACTCTTTGTTGAAAAGTCTTGTAATGTATTGTATAGCTCCATGGTGACCTCTGCCACATAACTGAGCCAGTAACTCCTCTTTTTTCTTATTCTTTCGACTGTAGACATGGGGTCTTGTGGAGTGATTAAAAAATGATTGTAACAATTTTCTTTCTATCGATGTACAGGCAAAATCCGAGGCGCTTCGCGGACTATATTTAGTTTGTGGCTCGGTTTTGTCTATACATCGATAGACAGAATTTGTTTTACAGTCATTTCTTATAATTTAATTACAGAAATATCAAAATAAAACTTTTTTCAAGTACAATTACATCTTGTATTTTGAAAGTGGTAATTCAAATTTTGCGCATCAGTCTTACGTTAGCCAATCAGAATCGCGATTTAATGGCGACCCCATCAATAATAGAGATAGCATATGTACGAGATAGAAAGAATACCATGAAATGAAAGAAAAAACAGTAATGATTTTATATTTTTGTATATTTTATTCAATTTAAAACCGACTCCTTATACAGTAAGAGATCACTCATATATAGATCTATACCTAGATGGAACCGGAGTTGTGATTACGTGTGACCCATATCATGTATTACTCGAAGGGACATTGTCTATACATAATTACACTAAATTCCACTCCGTACGTTTGTATAAACGATATGCGGTTAATGCGGATATAATTAAAGTATTATAAAATGGCAGTCTTATGTTAGTACTTTTCTTTGACTTCTGGGCTTGTAGTATTTTCTGTTTTAAGTTTTCATTTGTTAATTTCCCAGTACTAATGGTCGGTTTGCCACTATGCGTCTGTCGGAATCCATTCCTATGTGATGCGACTTTGTTATTTAGCATCTTCCGTGTTTTTCGATCGGCTGTATTCAGTTTTGGTCGTGTCGTATATTTTTGCATTTCGTTCCCGAACATTTCGTCCTATTTTTATTAATCATCATAATTCATTGGAGTTATCTTTCTTCGGAATTTATATATTAAAAGTCATTTACACGTGTGCATTTCATATTTTTTACCTTTATAAGCGTCCCGTTATTTTGATATAATTTTCCAGTACATTTATTATATATTCAGTAAGTAAAATTGGCTATTTTTATAGTATTTTACATATTATCTGTTATATGATCAGTATGCATACTGTGGTTGTTATTTCTATACCTACTGAATGCTGCACTTTGATTACTTATATGCTGTTGTTTTATAGGGTGCTCTCTCTCACCTTTATTTAGATCTACTGTTCTAATAGTAAGAGATGTGAGCTGTCTCTACTTTCCTTATTTCCTCTGCTACCGTTCGAGATATTATCTTTCGCAGTTACTAACTTTTCATTTATAGAGATATACTACGTCTCTGATTTCACTAACAGCACTGTTTACATAGAGACGTTATTCGTTTCTCGTATTCGGTACTCTTACTGCTTGTACTCTTGACTTTCACAACTCCTTCATGTACTTATCATGTTTCCCTATTTACATTCCGTTGCATTCTGTATACTTTACATTTTTGAATAGAACTTTATTTTGGAAATTTATTTACAAACTGTTAATTGTTTCAACTTGATAGTGCATTTGACATACATCATGTTTTGCTGTTAAATCTATTTACAATTGTTTTAAAATATATTATTAACTTTGTGTATTTGAGTCTCATTTCCAAGACATAACTTCAGATCCAGTGATGTAGAAGCCAGGGTTCATGAAAACACAATTCAACAGATTTTGATATGCCTTCTGTCTAAGGGAAGTTTGGTGGAACGTTCCGTTCCGTCTCTCATATTTGTGTCCGTCTGTCACAGAATAAATTTTGGTGCCGTGACCTGGATCTGAAGTGAAATCATGTCTAGGAAATGCTCATTTTTTCAGATAATTTTGGAGATAAAAGCACTATCAAGCATGTAAATTTTTCTGAAAACTGTAACTCTAGGATGGAATGTTTGATAGAATCTTTAGAATCAGATGTTGAGAATATGGAACATGTCACAAGTACCCCAAACCCCTAGGTATTTTAGGCAGGGTAGTAGAGTTCGTACTATGACCAAGTCACAAAATGAACAACAGAATGAAACAGCTAATAATTCATTCACCTTTTTTGTTCAGTGTAATCAAAATAGCATTGAGGGGACATCTTTTGCGAATCCTACATACATGTATGAACCTACAAATCGATTTAAAAGCATGCAAACAGATACTCAAACAAACAACATGCAGTCAACTCACACAGACGCATTAGATTTCACAAACAGACTGTCGCAGTCCATCCATTTCACACCTCATTCAAGAAACAAAAAGATCCTGACAAGTTTGATGGTCAAACTGTAGATTTCAGAGACTATATTGTGCAATTTGAGCAAATCGCTTATTGGAATCAGTGGTCAGTTGTTGAAATGGCACAACAGCCTACAATGTGTCTTAGTGGTGAAGCAAGACATACTGAAAGGTCAAAGTTGATTATTTTGCTCTGAAAGAGGATCTTTTTAAAAGGTTTTGCCCACCCGATGCATCTGAGTTTTATGCTAGAGTTCAGAAATCTGATGAGTCCATAGATGAATTTGGGTATGCTTTACGTCGTCTGTGGTATCTAGCATTTCCTGGTGAAGGTTTTGTTGATGTTGATGTTTTATCAATAGTTTGAGTGATTTGGAAATGAAAAAGCACATAAGTACTAGTCATCCAGCCACTTTGGAAGCGGCTATTGGTCTTGCAATTGGTTATGAGGCAGTTTTGAATAGTGTTGGTGAAGGGTCATCTTTGGTGAATGCTGTAAAGTCTAGATCAAAATCCCCTGATTCTGACAAAGCAGATGATGTCAATGTGTTACAGGATTGTTTTTCAGAGTTAAAAAGGACATTTCAGAACTTCATTCTAAAGGTCGTAATGATCCACCTGCATTTTATACATGTGGTGAAAAGGGTTATATTTGTCCTAAATGTCCTTCTACCCAAAAGAAAGTGACATTTCAAGATTTTAACCCAATCTTTAAATCAGAAGCATTTGAGCCCAAAAGTGTGTCTTTGAACAATGAAGTTGGGGAAACTATCGTTTTGAGTCCTATATCTCAGTCTTGTTTCTTTGCAAATGTTTTATTTAGACATATTTTTACTCGAATGTTTGTTGATACGGGTTCAGCTGTTAACCTGATTTCAAAAGCATTGTGTGAAGACTTAGGTGTTGATTTTTCTCAGTTGACTCCTATTTCCACCAGGTTAGCTGCCACTAATGGAAGTTCATTGGAACAATTTTGTGTTGTAGAGTAGTGTTTAGTATGGAAGGACGAATGTTTTCTAGTTCTCTCATTGTGGCAGATTTGGTTGATATTCCTGGAATTTTGGGAATGGACTTTTTAGAGAAAAATGGTGTAAATATTTTTATAGCTCTGTCCTTAGATAGATTCTTTGGTTCACTTTTCGGTCATTTAGGTTTCAACACTGCACTTCAAATACATGTATTTATATGTTTTGAGAATTCCAATCATTTGGCCACGAGTATCACTGAAGAGACATAAGTTGTCGAAATGCGCATATGGTGCAATAAATGATAAGGTATATATGTTCTATATTTATTATCACCACGAGGTCGGTGTCACTGCTGGTGGACTGATAGTCTCCGACGATAATATAAGCCTAGTTTTCAGTGTTTTTGTACTGACATGAAATATATACTTCAAATTGTCAGTCATCAAATTAAGTAAATCACTCTAAAACTAAAGAGTATCTCCCTCATGCATAGCTCTGTCCTTGGATAGATTCTTTGGTTCCCTTTTTGGTCATTTTGGTTTCAACACTGCTCTTCAAATATTTATATGTTTTGAGAATTCCAATCATTTGGCCACGAATATCACTGAAGAGACATAAGTTGTTGAAATGCACATATGATGCACTGAAATTTTAAGGTATACATGTTTTATATTTATTAAAACCACTAGGTCGGTGTCACTGCTGGTGGACTGATAGTCCCCGACGACAATATAAGTCTAGTTTTCAGTGTTTTTTACTGACATGAAATATATACTTCAAATTGTCAGTCATCAGTTTAAGTAAATCACTCTAAAACTAAGGAGTATCTCCCTCAGGCATAGCTCTGTCCTTAGATAGATTCTTTGGTTCACTTTTCTGTCATTTTCGTTTCAACACTGCTCTTCAAATATTTATTTGTTTTGAGAATTCTAATCATTTGGCCACAAGCATCACTGAAGAGACATAAGTTGTCGAAATATGGTGCACTAAATTATAAGGTATATATGTTCTATATTTACTTCAAAGCCTAGTTTGGAGATACGAGAACCTGAAATTTTGTTGGAAAGGTCTTCAAGTTTGTCAAAGAATGTTGGACTTTGCAAGCAAGTAGATATACCTGCTTATTCAGAGATGTTAGTAGATTGTTTTTAGAAGATGGAAAAGCTATTTATAAAGAAGGTCTTGTAGAACCTGTGCCTTCCTTAGGAACATTAGTAATTAGACAAAAACTAAAAAATAGAAAAGGAATTAAAGAAAATGTTAGAGATATAATTGAGCCCAGTGAAAGCCCAAGGTCAAGCCCAGTTTTACTAGTTACGAAAAAGGATGGGTCAATCAGATTTTGTATTGAGTTTAGGCACCTGAATTCTGTGACTCGTAAAGATGCTTACCCCCTTCCTCGAATTGATGAATCTTTGGATGCATTGTAAGGTTCTCAGTTCTTTACTACATTGGACTTAGCATCCGTTCACTGGTAGTGTGAAGTCGACAAAAAAATAATAAACCTAAAACAGTATTTTCTACTGATAAGGGGTTGTTTCAATTTAAGGTTATGCCTTTTGGGCTTTGTAATGCCCCTGCTTGTTTTGTAAGATTAATGGATTTAGTTCTCAGAGGTCTGTTATGGGTAAAGTATTTACATTATGTATGTTACTTAGATAACATTATCATTATGGGTGCCACTTTAGACGAAGGTTTGGAAAATGTAGAGTTGGTTTTTCACTTCATGACCATGTCCGACTTCAAAATTAAAACTGATAAATCTGATCTACCAACCATGTATTGGCTCCCAAAACTACATACAAGTCCATATAAATCACGTTTCATATCTAATTCTAGCCACTGCTCTACTACGGTACTATCGAAACATATTACGTCTGCTCTCACTGCTATATAAAATCATATTAGCAAATATTGTGATGCCGCATTTCATAATAGTAACATCAATTATTTTTGTCAATTAAAAATTCTCATGAAGTTATAGACAAACTTCTTTCACTAAATTTCAAAGCGATTCAAATTTCTACATTTGATTTTTCTACACTTTATACCTCTCTGCCTCATGCTTTGATTAAAAGCAAGTTGTTGTCTCTTATACAATGGTGTTTTCACAGATAATCTAAAACTTACATATGCATTTCCAATAACTCCGGATTCTTTTCCAACAAAAATATACTTCATATAAATACTGGACTTGCAAGGAATTATGTAAAGCACTAGATTTTCTCATGAATAATATTTTTGTGCAATTTGATGGCAAGATATATCAACAAATAGTTGGGATTCCTATGGGTACTAACTGCGCGCCTCTGATAGCAGATTTATTTCTTTATTGTTATGAGAGGGCTTTTATGGTTTCTATTCAAAAATCAAAACTTTTCGACCTCATTGACAAATTTAATAATACTTGCAGATATCTGGATGACATTTTGGTTATCGACGACCTTGAATTCGAACAATTTATATCAGAAATATATCCACCAGAGCATAAATTGAATAAATCTAATACTTGAGATAAATCTACACTTTTCTTAGATTTGAACATCAAAATTATCAACCACCTAATATATACTAATATTTATGATAAACGTGAGGATTTGGGATTTCCTTTTGTAAATTTTCCTTACTTGGATGGCGATGCCCCTCGACTCCCATCAAATGGTATCAATTAGTTCGATTTTTCAGAGGCTGCACCGATTTTTGGACTTTTTTAAAGGAAATTTACAAATTACTACTTAACTTTTAACTCAGGGTTACAGATTTCACAAGCTAAGAAAAACATTCGGCAAATTGTTAAGATCTTATACAAAACTTCTATCTAAATTTGGAAATATTTCTTTTCAACACTATGTATCCAATCGAATTTCCCATCATAATTTTTTTTTACTGTGGATGTGCCAACTGAAAGAGGTCTAGACGAAAACTGCAGAGTATGAAGGGGGTCACAAGTGATTTATTTCTACAAGTTTTTATCAAAATTCTTCAAACAGTTTTGCAGAAAAGGTTGAAAATGTGAAAAATAGCCAGCCCCCCCCCCCTTTTTTTGGAGGTCTTAAAAAATCCATAAAAAATCCAAAAATTGAGATATTGACAAAATTCTTTCACAATAATATTCCTTACCATACTTGTGATCAAAATAGTCCATAAGAAATCATCATTATCAATTAACTGAAAAACGGGACACTTTTCTATATTGAAATTACTAAGTCCAAAAAGAAATGTCGAAAAAACGTCAGAAATTTGATTTCACAACAGAACAAAAAATAACAACACTTCTTCACACACCCCTTTAGATGATTCCTATGCATTCAGTTTGTCTTTGCATGCATCAGGTCTAGAGAAGAAGTTTGTCAAAGGAGGATACCCTCTGTGACCTACTTTTGCCTGTGATGGCACCACCTATTGACAGATTGGGACAAAAAAACAACAACACTTGGAGGAAACTATGAGTACTTTATTCCTATCAAGTTTCATGGAAATCTGTTCAGCGGTTCTTGAGAAGAAATTGAAAAAGTGAAAAGTTTATGACGGCGCGCTATGACTATATAGCTCACTTGAGCATTTGGCTCAAGTGAGCAAACAAGCAACAATTCTGTCAAGGTTCTTGTTGAATATATCGAATAACACTATTTGTCCAGTGCTATAAATTCTGCTGAATTATAAGTTTTACAGGTAAACTACTGCATATTATAGTAAAGGAAGCGATCGGGCGAGCGAAGCGAGCCGGAAAAAAAGTTTTCTGTAGATCATTCAGCTTAATTTATATTTGCATAATCTGGTATATGTACATGCTAGTAGCAAGCATGTTTATTTTCATTTCAGTCAAAGATTTTTTATTTCCAGCATTATCAGGGTCAGAATATTGATTTTCAAAAAGTGCCAGCACCCCCATCCCCCTCAGAATCAAATCCCCCAAGAAGATGGAAGGTCTGCATTGAATATGACGAATGGTCTGGACGTTCCAAGGAGGCTATCACAGACAAATCGTTAATATTGTGCACTCTCTTGTCATGTGTGACAGTAGGCGAAACCTCGGAGATATCCTCCGAGAAGACGGCATAAGTTATCGGGCTGTTAAGTCTATTCTAACCGACATCTTAGGCATGTCTACTATAGAAGTTGCATTAGGGGTAGAAAAAGAGAAATAAATAATGCACCCGCTCACACTTCCCAAGTTGCAATGGCGTCTTGGACGCGGGATATAAGTACTTATGGGAACAAAATAAATCACTTATTTTGCAAGGTTTCAGAAACTGGCACTGATGGAGAAAGTAAATTGAAATGAAAAGAGATTATATTGAAATATGATGACAATGCTTTCCATCTTCGATATGCTTTGTGCAATGAGCTCAGAATTTTTTTTTATCATATCTTCTATATTGATGACTTCTAATCATGAATACAGAATAGATGTATTTCCCAGTATAACTAACTTCTTATGCGGTCCTTGTGTTAAAGCGTTGAATTTATTTGCTGAACTAAGTTGGCTATAGCTACCTTAGGCACATATCCACTTGCAAATAAAGACCAAATTTATCAGTGTTCAGAGTTATGAATAGTTCGTTTATTTATTAGTTTTAAGATGTCTGGCTCATCAGCAGCAATAGTTTTTCCTGTCATTCTTCAATTGACACAGTTTCTTTACTCTAAAAGTTAAAAGGATAGCTAGTTTGTCACCTGACTGTGAGAATTTCAGGTCACAACATTTCCTACGATTAAACTTATTTGCCCACCAAAGATTCGTTATCTTAAATACAAGTTTACGCTAGTTTATTAAATTTGGAAAACATTTAATGTGCTGCAACCGGAAGCTCCTATGGTCAGGTGAAAAATTGCTTTAAACGATAATTTCAAATCGCCTAATAAGATTGCAAGTGGATTATGCAAGATTTCATAGGATTTATGCATAATGAATGACAGAAAAGGTAAGGTTTAACAGGTTACACTTGTTTAGTTTTATCCCCTCCCCCTAATAAAAATGAAAAAATTGGGGGAAATCATTTAGGTATTTTAAGCCGAACGTGAATAATGTTCGCTCTGCGACAGAGTTAAATGGAGCGGTAATGTAAACCGGACCCGACTACTAAGAACGTCAAAATAGCAACGAGTCGCTCTAGGGGTACATTGTTGTTGTTGTTAGTAAACGCAGTAAAGTTACTCGAGTAGATTTGTACTTAGATGACCTGCTGTGAACACTCAGGAGTAATGGTCGCAAAGAGCTTTTACATGCCCACATTTGCACACAAGTCGTAGACGAAATAACTCTATTTTATACACAGAGGGGCAAAATTCATTGCGTCTATCACCAGTGTCCAATACTATAGCTTCTTTATAATTTATCAAGATGAAATTTGAAAATACAGGAGTAGACCTTCCTGATATTCTAAACATTTTCCGAGTCCAATTCAAAATACTAATACTTCGAAAATCTGAGACCTCCTCTTGCTTGTTTTCATTTAAAAGTATAATTTTCATTTATATTGGTGACATTCATATAGACCATTTAACCCAACATCCACATCTATACAAACGTCCACATTTTTACCTACAACACGCATGTAATAACCACATTTATACAAACGTTCACATCGATTCAAACAACCACATCTATACAAACAACCAGACCTATGTAACAACCACATCTATACAAACAACCACTACAAGTAAGCACTTTAATACAAACAACCACATAAATACAGAAAAACCCACATCTATACAAACAACTACACTTATTGAAACAAGCACATCTATACAGAAAACTATGTCTATACAAACATCCACATCTATACAAACATCCACATCTTTCTATACAAATTACCACAAATATACAAAACAACCGCTTCTATACAAACAACCTCATAAATACAAACATTCACATGTATATAAACAGCTACACTTATATAAAAAAAAGCCCACATCTATACTTAAACATCCACGCTGTCCGTCGAACACCAATGTCTTCCAAAGCAACACTATGAGAGCAAAGTTTCATGCTGAACAGGCATTAATAGGTAAATATTCATTGGCAGTTTAAAACTAATCAAGTTACTTTTAACCTTATTAAATGCGAGTCTAAACGGAAATTGCATAGGCAGCAATCTCACCAATGTAACCAGCGATGTTCTTGTAATTTTGATTAATCAACTACCCGAAGACAGTGTTTCTTTTGGCCACTCCGATTTCCTCACTCTTGAAAGATTCTCTGAATTTTATTGTGTCATGCGCAACAGTTATTTTAACATGAAGCGTAAAGTAAAATATGTTAAACTCGTCAAATGAATAAATTTTTAAATTTACGCCTTACCCGACTGAGAGGTTATAAATATTGACTCGAGGTACAATTATTACTCGAGCTCCAAAATATGGTTTCGAGTATATACTCGAGAAATTTATTGGTTATAAGCTTTGGCTCGAGCTCACGATTTGGGCCCAAATTTCGAGTTGGCTCAAAGATCATACTCCATAACCCCGAGGTTATAATACTATGGAGTAAAAAAAGTCGGGCATAAATGTACATTGGAGTACATAAATTTTACGATGGTATCCGGCTTACTTGAAATTTCGAAAGTGTATCCAAAAATATTATCTGCTTTGTAAATTATAAATTAACTACCAGAGACAGAGATGCTTTATCAAATAGACTTACAACTGGAATAGAAAACGAAGGCGAGTTCACCTAATAGACTTTCTAGAACGACATGTATACTGCATTACTGCATGGAGGTGACTCCACCTGATACATCATCTGTACAAGCATATTAAGAGGTTGATTGATTGTTTTTTGTTTTAACGTCACACCACGAATATTTCACGTATATGGTGACGGCATCTGCCTGATGCGGGGCACAGGAATTTTGACCTTTGCAATGGACCCACCCGAAGCAGTGAGGGATCTTTAACGTGCCATGAATACCACGACACAGGGTCTCGGTGTTTACTGTCTCATCCGAAAGACAGACCACCGGCATGGCCAGAGCGGGACTCGAAACCCGGCCTCCCGACCAGGAGTCCAGCGCGATACCACTAGGCCACGCCGGCTTCATATTAAGAGGAGATGACACCACATAATATGCTTTCTATACGGATATATTATTTAATACATGTTATGTAACTGTTACATGAGGCGACATATTGCTATAAATGAGGAAGATCTTTAGGATAAACTCCGTGTTTATCATAGACCGTAATTACGGAATACCTAAAGGGACATTCCATTTGTCATATTTGTTGAGTGTCACTTGCTTTTTGCTAAATGCCATTCGCTTTTAGCTATTTGCTATTTGCTAAATGTAATTTGCTTATTGCTGAATGCCATTTGCTCTTTGCTACATGCAATTTGCTACATTGTATCTGCTCTTTGCTAAACTTCATTTGCGATATGCAATGCGACATTAGACACACGTGTCTGAGACTTTCCCTCACTTTAAGCGTTCTATAATATACTATAGAAACGTAAGCTCACAGCGACGGAATGTCTCAAACTTTACGTTTTAAATACATTTGTTTTTTACCTTTACAGAGTGTGAAAAGCGTTTCTTATTGCATCAACGTCGTAAACTTAGTAGATCGAGTTCTTTATTAGTAATTAAATTATATGTTGGTTACCGATTTCAGATGTACATAAAACGCATTCTACAGAAACTAAACATTAAAAGGCGTGAAAAAAGACAAAATCTTGATAAAACTGCAGTTAATATGAAGGAGATAAATAATGCCAGCAGAAACTTTTGAATCCGGTGTATGGAGACTGTTAAATATCAATTAACTGCATATATATGTATCGTCTTGTAATAATTATGTAAATTCAATTCTTAATATTCAGTAAGCTATGCTTTAAGCAGTCTATATTCATATACATACGCGGCTCTAGAATTTTTTCCAGGGAGAGGAGGGACCCAAGATGTTCGGCTAATATTATATGCAAAATGAAATATAAAAAATGTCAGAGATTTTAGGTGCCCTACACCCCCTCCTTTTTCAGAAGGGGCCCTTCTGCGTAATACATATTCTCTAGTTTCAACACTACTAAATGCATCTTGTGTTTGATCCGGTTTCAGTTATGAAATAAATAATATCGTTAATTTAAGCATATGCGATGAGAAAAATGTAACACCAGAATCTATCCTTTTCAGACAGACGGTAAGGGACATATAGCAGTAACTGAACCAGGACGCATGGCAAAAGCTTGGACAGGAAAACATATCAAAATAAAGGTCCAATTATTTGATTCATATAGATGGCTAGGATAAGCTTCCACCATAGATTCTTTGATAAAGACATCTTGTCTTCTTCAATCAGGTGTTTAATGTAGTCAATTAGGTCAGTATCATCAAGTTCAAACTGGTACTTTTCTACGACATTGGTGGAAAGGTTACTGTCATCAGACTTTATTGCTTTCTCGTTTACTTGAGGCAGCTTAAAGAAAAAGATACAATATCACTGTAACTCTTATAACATGTATGTTATTTATTTTTGCATGCTATTATAATACACAGAAATATTCATGTATATTCATAGACTAAAATAGATATATCTGAAAAGAGGGAGTAATATCACAGTCAGCGCTTAGAAAGTACGAATTCAAACACCACAATAAGCCTTATTGGAATCTCATTTGCGCATGTCGGCGATACCATTATTTACTTCCGGGTCAGAATTTAAGCGGGATATACAATACAGATGAACACATGCATTATCGAAATATCGCCTGTTATTTTCAAAAATGCAGACGAAAATATTTATCATATATCAATTTCAAGTCGTAATAAAAAAACAAATAAAAAGTTTGACATTGATATACATCGATTTCATAAGATTACACCATTCTCCTGTTTTATTGACATAATTATGTTTTCCTAAATCAATCATTTAAAATCTTGAGCCTGTTATAACAATTTCATAACAGGGAAAGATTTGAAAAGTATGAAATACAACTTTACCCACAAAATGTGGTAAAGTTTGGTTACATTTGATTTCAATTCCCGTTCTTTACGCCTTCTTCATGATAATCCTTCACGATGTCTTATAAACGGAAACCTGATGATAAGTCATTGTCCTTCATTACTGTAACTGCCCAGTTTACCGTACTAAGATCGCTAATTAATATCTTCAAAGGTGACAAACCGTACGATATTTGCTGGGTCAAACAGCCGGTTGAATTAACATTACGTTATAGTTTAGCCGCTCAGATGACAGATGATAGCCCTAGACGACGTTACCCAGATTTACCCTTGATATATTGAAAATCTAGCAACTTGATCAGGAGCTCAACTATTATAGATATTATGTTGCATATCATTATGATTCAAACACATCTTTTTTACATGGACATCATGTAAAATGATGATGGATAAATCCAAACCACAAGTCCAAAACTCATGAAACTATAGGACATACAAAATCGGTGAAAATGAATAACAAATGGAAAATATCAAAATATGTCTACTTGAAGAGCATATGTGAACCCCTGTGATGGAGTGAGATCAGGTGCCCGGGGAGAGCGGGCATCTCCTGCTTGCTAGCAACACCCGTCACATATCCCCCGTAGAAAGAGTCAAATCGTGTAAATTCCATATGTATTTATATATGGAGAAGTCGAAGTAGATAACTTTCTAGTATAGAAGGTGTCAAATCTGTGTAAAGTGATCGGAATCGGTCTCAGTCCAGAATATCATTTAAAAGACGAGATATCATATGGAGTAATAAGAGTCTCGTAACGACCGTAGAACTTCCTCAGTGACGTTGCTAGTCTAGCACATATGTAACCCTGGTTGAGCAGCTTCACTGAAAGTCGCCTAGCCCTCAGAACAAAGTCATTGTAATTTGAACATGCTCTGGAATAACGTATTAACTGAGATATGAAATGCGTTAAAAATTTAACACATAATATATGATATATAATATAAATTAATTATACAACAATATTCAATATTGAAATATGTCAAAAACAATACTTGTTATGTGACAGAGCTGAACAATATGATTAAGATAGCTTTTATCATGCACTTTATGGCACAAAAAGGCTGGTGCCAAATTCAAATATTGTATACAGCCCTGAATTTTAAAAAGTGGTCATAAAAGTCAATGCATAAACTTATGATTAGCAACCCCGGCTCCGTGCGATCAGTTCGGCGAATTCTCCAAACATCAATACTATACTTTTTAAACAAACTTTTCAGTAACTTACTCAACCAATTTTCATTATTTTCATTCCATTATGTAGTTACTGAATTAAACTTACAGAATATGTGATAGTTTTTACATTTACTTCTGACAAAATAAAGTTTTAGACAAGTTATTTGCAATACACAATGAAGAATTCGGCATTGCCGATTTCAGACAGAAAAACACTAGGCAATTGACATGTGTGCTACACATGTATGGAAATTCACGGGGTCAAACCTTCATTAATATTCATGATAATTTCCGACCAATCAGGTGAGATTTTCACCTGAACAGCGTCATTTGATGAGTTTGAATAAGGTAATAAACGGAAAAAGTACCGAGAGGTAAACCATATTTCATAGTCCATAGAATAAAGGGGACTATCTCAAATGTAGAGAATACAAATTGCGGTTAAATCTTTATCTCCCGTGAGCTTTGACATTATCCATAAGGCAGCGCGTATCTGAGATCCCATTAAGGCTTATTATACATGTACATGCAATTACGTGCCAATTATAAACTCTACAAAAGATGTTTTTCTAAGGTCAAAACAATTTAATCATATGCGAGGTTTTTGATATGTGGATGACAAGAAATCGTATATAACTAATATTAATTTAGAGTCACAGACTGCAGTACCATCCTCCTCCAGAGCAATCCTTACTAAATCCTGATCACATCTTGACAGTTGCAGTGCAATTGTCAATAAAAATGAGTCAAAAAGGTGCATGCATTTTCTTCAGCCTAAAATATAACTCAAATCATTGACAATATAATAGTAACATGCAATCTAGATAAATATATATATATATATTGTAATTTGATTACATTACAAGTATTTAAATTTTGATTTTCATTTTAAAAACTGAGAAATAGTAAATGAAAGTTATCAAAGAAAACGGTTTTATGCTCCCAGAAAAAATATTTGGGGGAGCATATAGTCGCTGTCGTGTCCGTGTGTCTGTCCGTCCTTCCGAGCTAGTATCTCCTGTACTTTTAATCAGAATTTGATTATACTTCACCAAAATATTATACAGATTAAGAGCTTTGGGACAAAGGACACTCAAGGTCATTTCTGAAAATCAAGATCACTTATTAGTTATGACTTCTAATACCATGAAGTACTTATATCTTCAACTTTCATCCGAATTTCATCATACTTCACCAAAATGTAATTTAGGTCAAAGGCGTGACAAAGGTGACAAAGGTTACTCAAGGTCAAATCTGAAAGGTCAAGGTACGATAAAAAGTTTTATTTCATAACTAATCAAGGTCAAGCTTACTCATTTTAGTTTAAGATACAGTGTTCTACAGTTGTCGCAATTGGATATCCATAGGATACATGGAGATTTGAAATCGTCATCAATTGATACAATGATTCCTATATACTGAGTCATTCAATTCCTTCATTATAGCTGTGCTTCTTGGAGCATCCATCAGTTTTAATGACTTTTTTGTATATGAAATGAGACATCAATTTTGTGCATTATAAGTATAACTGCAGTTCGGGGAGCATCCATCGGTTTTACTGAAACTCTTTTTTTATTTCATTTCAAAATATTAGAATTTAAATTAAACAAGGCCTTTGTGTCATTTGAAAGATCTTCATTATTTGAGTAAGCATGTCAAATATGAATTCTCTATCCCTCACGGTTCAAAAGTTATAGCCCTGAGTCCAAAAGTTATTTTTAGCGTGAAGGTCAAGGTCAAAATATGATCAACTTTGGTGTCACTTTAAAGGGCTTCATTAGTTGAGTATGCATGTCAAATATGAAGTCTATATCCCTCACGGTTCAAAGTTTAAAACCAAGGTTAAAGTTGACAACAGACAGACAATCAAACAACTGACATGACAAAACAGTATGCCCCTGAGTTATCGATCCGGGGACATAATGACAAAATGTGTTTGAGAAGTTTCACATGAATTCTTCCGACGACAGGTTTGTTACTATATACACTTTTATCTTAATGAAATTAAGGAAGTTAAATGCGAAGGGACAGTTACAACTTCAGACATGTAGTATCAACAGCAAAGTCTTGTCACAAGTAATGCACACATAAAATATATGAATGCTTTATCACTATTAACCATACAAAAGTTATGCCTAGTGGCAGTGTTAAAGTTTTTGCCACAAATAAAACAGACAAACGGATCGAAACTATGTATTTACAGAATTGATTCTAGGGGCATAAAATTCAAATTAATATTAACATTCTAAGAGAAAATGTTTTTTCCACTGAGAAATTTGAACCACCACCCTTCTGATTGCTAGTACCTGTACTGTACACATAGACAAGTTTACAACAAATCACATAAATGATCAAAGGGGAACCAAATACACCAATATATATTCACACATCCCTCTAGATCCCTATGATGCATTTAAATAAATTCAAGATAATTCACCAGTGTATATTTGCAATCTACTAAGATTTGCTGCCCTTAAACTGGAAATGGAAGATGAAGACAATTAACATATATCATATCATGATAAAATTACCATGCCAGTAAATCATTTAGCAATGTTTTATATTTACACCCGGACCTACCTTTCTGTACAAATTCATGCCTTTATGACGACTTTTTAGGAATTGCCGCTTGTGAGTATTTAAATATTAAAACATTTAAAGTACTGTAGATTTTCCGGGTTAATTTTTACTAACTTTTTGTCTCCTTTGTGAAGAGTTCCACGAAATAGGACAATGTTTTTATAAAAAGCAAATGACAAATAGCGAATGGCATGTCCCTTCAGGTATTCCGTACGTAATGCAACTTGCTGAGTTGTATTTTGGGCACAAAAGCAATATGAGTTATAAAACTGTCAAAATTCATTGAGGACTATTAAGAAGACTGACCCCCTTTTCTTTTCTTTCTTTCTTCTCTCTCTCTCTCTCTCTCTCTCTCTCAAAACTTAATGTGACCACAATTTGAAATAATGCTAATTCACTTCATCGGAGTTTTTGTATACAGTGAAGATAAATCACTAGACTTATCGCCAGCAAACATGGCGCGATTAATCCGATTTCGAGAATGAGGTATGTGGTACATTTTTGTACATTATATCAGGTAAATACCGTCACCAAAGACGTACAATAATAGTGTCGTGACGTAAAAAGATAATCAAAGAAATCGTCCCGTCAAGTCAGATATATCTATGGAAAAATCTAATCGCCCTTTCATCAAAATTAAATTTGCAAATAAAGGCATTGATTATTTAAATCTTGGCCAAATTTTAAATCATAAGTCTGTTTTAGAGAAAATACCTCCATATTTCAAAAAACAAAGATTCGCCATGTATTTCCTATAGCTACACACCATCAGTTGCATCCAAAATTTATAATTACAAAGGGTTTCTACAGTGTCTTGATCTTAGCAACTCTGCATGCCATCCTCAACCGTGTGTATATTCCTCATTTAATTTTGTATATTCTCCTTGTGGCCATGTCATTACTTGTGATCTTGATATTGTTAAAAACACTAAATTAAGAGAACTTTTACTTAAAAGTCCAAAATATAGAGAACCCAGATCATTCACATGGAGCCAAAATTTTGAGAATATTATGAACTGCTGCGAGGAATATGCCACACGATGGGCAAAAAGAGAAGAAGTACAGGTCGACACTCTTTCGTAATGGATAAAATCTATTGCAGTACTGCTGAGATCAAAAATTAAAAAATTACAAGGCTCTGTAAACACCAGATTCGAATCTATTTTTAAAGATCCTGATGTTGTCAGAGAATTTACCTTCCTCCAAGAACATTATATCATTACACCAGCAGATAAAGCGTCTAATAATTATACGTTTACTTGTAAGAAATATTACTTTGACAGCCTAGTGAAAGAATTAGGATTAAATTCAGCTCCAGGAAATCCTACTTATACTCTCACGAACTTTTCGGTTTCGGAAGTACTTGAGAATCATAAATCTGTCCTCAGTACGTTTGGTATTGACATAAATAAATTAAATTTAGAACTTCCATATTTGTACTACATTCCCAAAATGCACAAAAATCCTTACAAACAACGCTTTATCGCTGGTTCCTCGAAGTGTTCCTCAAAATCTGTATCGATGCTACTCACAAAGATATTATCAGAAATTAAATCTGGCCTTCATAGATATTGCGAAACAGTATATACCAGAAGTGGAATTAATCAAATTCGGATCCTTAAAAATTCAAGAGTTATTAGAACATATAAAATCAAAAAGTTTTACTAAAATTCACTCCATCAAGTCTTTTGACTTTTCGACTCTTTACACAACGATCACTCATCAGAAATTAAAAGACAGATTAGCGGAAATTGTTCAAAATGCATTTACTAGTAAAAACGGAAGCCGCAAATTCAAATATATTGTTATAGGCCATGATAAAACTTACTTTGTTAGGGAAAAGTTTGACTCCAAAAATAAATACACTGAAACAACTGTCATCCAAATGTTGAACTTTCTTATCGATAACATTTTTGTGGTTTTTGGAGGAAAGGTTTTTCAACAAATTTTCGGTATTCCAGTGGCTGACATATTCCTTTACTCATACGAAGCTGAATTCATTCAGTCTTTGTTTTCGCAAGGAAACAACAATTGGCTCTTGACTTCAATTTAACTTACAGATTTATAGATGACTTGCTTTCAATTAATAATCTTTCGTCGCATCATCTATCCAAGTGAACTGGAGGTCAAAGAAACCACAGAGAGTAGTAATTCTACTTCGTATTTAGATATTATGTTGTCTTTCGCCATTAATGGTCAATTAAAAACCTTACTCTATGACAAACTTGACGATTTCAATTTCGCTATCACCAACTTTCCTTTCATAAGTAGCAACATTCCATCATCGCCCGCATACAGCGTATTCATATCTCAGTTAATACTTTATTCCAGAGCATGTTCAAATTACAATGACTTAGTTCTGAGGGCTAAGCGACTTTCAGTTAAGCTGCTCAACCAGGATTATATATGTGCTAGACTAGCAACGTCACTGAGGAAGTTCTACGGTCGTTACGAGACTCTTATTACTCCATATGATATCTCGTTATCCAGACTTTTAAATGATATTCTGGACTGAGACCGATTCCGATCATTTTACACAGATTTGACACCTTCTATACTAGAAGGTTACCTACTTTGACTTCTCCATATATAAATACATATGGAATTTACACGATTTGACTCTTTCTACGGGGTATATGTGGCGGGTGTTGCTAGCAAGCAGGAGATGCTCACTCTCCCCGGGAACCTGATCTCATTCCATCACAGGGGTTCACATATGCTCTTCAAGTAGACATATTTTGTTATTTTCCACTTGTTTTTCATTTTCACTGATTTTGTATGTCCTCTGGTTTTAAGAATTTTAGATTTATGGTTTGAATTTATCCATCATCTTTACATTATCACTACTCTAGAAAAAGATCTGAATTTTCTTCATTACCTTCATCACGTGTCTCTAACTTAATCATTCAATTATCGTTTACAAAATGTACAAACAATATTAGTATCTTTTTCAAAAATAGCTTTGACAATATAAATCCCGAAAAATGCAGATAAGAAAACAAAGATCGCAACAACTTTGGATTTTCGTGATTATATAAATCGTTGTTCAGTATGACAAAGTTAGTATATTCAGATTTTTTCAGCGTGGAATATCGCAACAACTTTGGATTTTCGTGATTTTATAAATCGTTGTTCAGTATGACAAAGTTAGTATATTCAGATTTTGTCAGCGTGGAATATCGTAACATTAAGAAAAGAGTTGGTTTTCATTAAAATGAGATCTCGTTTTGTTATGTGCTGTGTATTTAGTGATAATAACTGTCGTATCGCATCGTCTGTTGTCGTCGTTCAACGTCGTCGTCAGAATGCTCGGCTAACTGTCGTATCGCATCGTATGTTGTCGTCGTTCAACGTCGTCGTCAGACCTTCACATGAACGGCTTAGGAACGGATACAGTGATTTTCACATGAACTGCTTAGGAACGGATACAGTGTGATTTTCACAAGGAAGTAAATGGTTCTATGATGTATAAAGAAGGGGTATTTTCTTTGTTTTATACATCATTTAGTTTCATTCTAAAATAAGAATTTGACACGTTTTGGTTGTCTTTTAGAGTTTCCGGTTTATTACCCCCACTCACTAAGTAACATTGCAGTGTTGGCCGATCATACAGAGCTTTCTTAAACTAAGATTGAAATTATCTTGGATTTTATTAAGAGATTGATTCTGGTAAATTTACTAAAACTGGAAACGAATACAATAAGCCACAATAAGCGAAATTCAAAGATTCTTTTCTTTTAAGTTAAGTATAGACGAGCGGTGGCCTATCGTTATGAAGAAATTAAAAATGTGAAAAGTTTACAGACGGATAGACAGACGAAAGAACAGATGTAAAGACGCCAAACAGTGGATGATCAGAAAAGTTCAATTGAATTAAAAAGGAAAGAGAGGAGAGAGATACAGGATTCAAAGATAAAAAAATTAATTCTTAGTGGTTCAGCAGAATTTAAAGATACAGATGACGACGGACGGCACAAAATGACAACTGATCATTTCAGCTTTTGACTCGATGAGTAGAAAATGCTTGTTCCTCATTTCAAAAGTTTACTCCCGAAACTCTTGACATTTTTGTGATATTATACACTGCAAATTCTGCTTTAGAGGAAAAGTTCAAGAAAGAGATTGGATAGGTTAAATATTTGGGAGTGAAGATACAACAAATTGTCGAGTTGGAGTTAAAAATTAGTCGGTCAGGTGTCAAAAGACACAATTTATTTTATCAATTATAATCTTTCTTGTTTCTTTTGTTTGGGGTTTCTTTTATCTTTTTTTTACATTCGAGAGACTTGATTGATTGAATACTGTTTTACGTCACTCCATGATTATTTCACGTAAATGGTGACGGCATCTGCCTCATGCATTGCATAGAAATTCAGACCTTTGCAACGGACCACCTGAAAAAGTGAGGGATCTATTTTTTGGGAGGGATATATTGCCGTCAAGAGAGCCCTAACCCAAATTTCGTATCTTACACATATTACAATAAAAAGAATCTATACGAAAGGTCTAAATTATGAAATTAAAGTCGTTATCCAGACTTTTAAATGATATTCTGGACTGAGACCGATTCCGATCACTTTACACAGATTTGACACCTTCTATACTAGAAGGTTACCTACTTCGACTTCTCCATATATAAATACATATGGAATTCACACGATTTGACTCTTTCTACGGGGTATATGTGACGGGTGTTGATAGCAAGCAGGAGATGCTCACTCTCCCCGGGCACCTGATCTCACTCCATCACAGGGGTTCACATGTAGACATATTTTGTTATTTTCCATTTGTTTTTCATTTTCACTGATTTTGCATGTCCTATGGTTTCATGATTTTTGGACTTGTGGTTTGGATTAGATGTATATAAACAAGCTTGTTTATATTAGACATGTAAAAATGGATGTTACATAGTTCTTCTGTACTTTTCTAACAATTGCTTGATAAAGGCCAGGAGGCCGAAAATTTGCGGCAAAGAGTGTTCGTGTTGTTTCTTTTAGTGTATTTTACTTCCCTTTGGAGGACTACTTATTCTATCTTATATGAAAACACCATAGGCATGAGATTTTGATACTTTTAAAGAAAGTAAATTCGTGATATTGAAATTGACAAGGTAAGTGAATATGTTGCTGTTTGTCGTGTTCCTTACAGAGCGGTAGGGACTCTATGACGGGCTTTGTCCAATGTACATTTTCAGAGGAGACAGGGTCTTGAGCCTCGTCCCCTCTTACTGTTAGTCGAGACTCCTGGACCTGAGCTCGCTTACAGACGAGAAGAGCACGGGGTTCTTATGTTAAAATCTAACATTTTTTATACTAACATTTACTTCCATTATACTTTATGTGTGTTAAAATTCTTATGACCTCTCGAGAAGGTTTGATCGAGTACTTTATCGAACCGGCAATAAATTGATGTTTGCATGGAGTGCATTTTTGTTTTTAATCTGGTAAATACTCGAGCTGTGCAATACTGTATTCCAAACAAACTGAGAATGGATTTGTAGTTTTCTAAAGGTTAGAAAACAGAGAAATCGGTGGAAGTGTGTGTAGAATTACCAGGCAATTAATAAAATACAAGGTCCTCTATTAGACTACTGAAAATGTATGTCTTGTATGTCAGACAGATGCGAAGTTTTCTGTTAGCAGGAACGATTATGTTTCCATGGAGATGGGAATGTTCTCAAACATCACTGATTTTATTAGTTGCGATCTTCGTCTACCACTTACATATTCCAGGAAGAGCTGTTTATCTTATAGTTGCTTCAGAAAACAAAGTTTGAAGCCATCTTGCAAAACGTACATGTATTCACTGATATATGAATGCGCTATTGGCATGCAAAGATGTATCCTAGCAAAATATCCATGATTTTATACACAGATAAGAATATGTTGACATACATGAATTTATAGTGGACATCATAATTGAAACATATATAAAATACTGAATAAACGCTGTACATTATTGACTCTAAATGCCCTAAACGCTAATGTCCTCCATTTACGTTTCTATTTTGTCTTTTCATATGTTCATTATCCTAAGTTCATGTAAAGTTCGTCTAAAATAGATGGAATTTTGAGCGTAGATATCTTACATGCTGACTAATATTTGTCACTGTTGTTCTTGAATTAAATACCAGAAACGTTTTACATTACTGATATCTTATTGTGTGAATTTTAGTACCATACATGTAATGTGTGCAAAAGATTTTAGTGTTCTCATATATGTTTTATTCATATACCTTATCAGTACGTTAAAATGAGTTCAAGTGTATCATCTTAATCATATGTATTCAGAAGGGTTTGTCCAGGTTCTTGGTTGCTATTTATTCATGCCTGCAAATTGCTGAGATAGTAACTCACAATTGATAAATTCGCGAAATATTTAAAATATCGAGTTCACTTCCTTTACATACAAGTTAGCAGCCTCATCACGTCAGAAGAAAACATATATTCTGAGATCATCGTTTCCATATTTTCTCTGTTATTGTTCTGGAATCACCTTTCATATTCAAAGCATTCAAAGCAAGGTGGGCGCTCGTAAACTGCTTATCCACACCAATTAAATGACGTTTTTTACTTTAATTCACCGTCCTAAGTCGGTATCGTAACGGCAGCACAATCGAATATTTTTGTAATGTCTTTTTCAGTGTATATTCTACTGTTATCATGTTCTGTGTGCATATCCTTGCTGATTTTTGTCATACAGTTTGTCAGATGTCTTCAGTTATCTCGAGTTTTAATGCCCATCTCTTTCCTTTATTTTATTTATCTATTTTATTTATTTATTATTTATTTATTCTTTTTTGTCGCAAAATATGCAGGAACAACAATGTTAAATTTTAAATACCTTAAATACTAATGCTTCATGGAAACCTCTCTTGTTTAGAGGGCAAACCATATAATTAATTTTCCATATCCGGAAAAGGACATCACTATACATGATCATGTTCTTCATTCTTGTATCGACCACATATAACTTCTTCGGTAACGATTCCATGCGTTCCATTTCATAGCCCTGTGGGAGTGTTTGTTGCCTGGTCCTCAGAACAAAACATTCATACCAGATGCATCCTCTAGCATAGCGTATAAAATTGTGAAATTAAAACGCCGTAGTCAGACGAGGACAGGATATTGCTACTCGGGATGGATAAATTAGAGATAAAGAAGAAGTTGAAACTTCATATTTGTCATACGAGATGTGTGTAACCAATGATCCCTACCGATAGACATAGCAAGTCGAAAAAGAAAAAAGTTCTCTGGTCCATCTTGAGATTCAGTTCAAAATAAAATATGTGAAATCATTTTAGATGTTTGTAAAATTAATTATAAAAGAGAAAACAGAAGACATCTGACAAAGCTGTATCACACAAATCACCAAAGACACGCACATAAAACATAATCATATTAGAATGTACACGGTAAATGATATTACAAAAATATTCGATTGTGCTGCGTTTACGATACCGACTTAAGACGGTCAATTGAAATAAGACGGTCAATTGAAATAACAAACGTCACTCAATTGGTGTGGATAACCGGTTTACGGGCACCCACCTTCCCAAACACCGCAAAAGCAGCACAATCAAAGGACACACATATAAAAATTTATAAATAATCCTCCATATAGACAACAAGGATCAACAGGTTTCTCAAGAAAAGAAGTTAAAAAATTTTTATCACACACGAAACGTTTATAGAATAATATGTTGCTATCAGAAATATGTAAGCCAACATCAACATAAGTAAACCATGCTCTGTCCGTCTGTAAGCGAGCTCAGTTACTTGATCAATAAAAGTCCAGACTAACAGTTAGAGGGGACGAGGATCAGGACCTTGTCTCCTCTGAAAAGGTTATGACAAGACACGCCATAGAGTCCCCACCACCTTGTAAGTCAGCGTACAACGCTCAAGAAAAAGTCTGCATTGTGTTGTAGAGTGACCCAATACAAGAACTATGGTCTTAGTGATGATCTCGGGGTCATACTGTCGATGCCGAAGGCGTTCAATAATTTTAGAACCCGCTGATATGAAATTATTGGAACCTTTGACCGCCCTTAGTTTGTACACTAGATCATCGTAGAAATAAGGATAGGAAATTCCGCTGGATACGTATTGTTGAAAAGTCACATTTCCAAATTTAGATAAAATGTGTGAAAAAAATCTGTAGAATTTACCAAAAGCTTTTCGAAGTTTATAATATCTATAATCCGTAAGAAGTAAAAGTAATCTGAGAAATTTTTGAGTGAAAATTCGAAACGTTGGTGCAGACTCTAGCGAACTGAATCAGTTGACTAATATAAATACCATATGATGGAAGTCTGGGAACATCACCATCTACATAAGGCAAATTTTACCATAGGAAATCCAAAGTCGTCACGTTTATCATATACAGTCCAAAACAGGTGTTTCCTGGTCGGAAGTATTGCTTTTGTTTACATGAACTTCAGATGTATAAATGTCAGTAATATAGTTTTCAAACTCAGGGTGATCGATAACTAAAATATCATCAAGATATATAGAGGTGTCATTGATTTTATCAATGACTTCGAAACGTTTAGACAATGCATAAGGTCTCTCATAACAGTATAAAAATAAATCTGCTATAAGGGGAGCGAAGTTAGTGCCCATAGGAATTCCAATAATTTGTTGATAAGTCTTGCCATTAAATTGTACATAAATATTATCCACCAAAAAAGTGATGGCATTACACAGCTCGGTACAAGTCCAATATTTATAATTATCATATTGTTTGTTAGAAAAAATCCCGATGAAGTAGAGAGGTATGATTTAGATTCTCTGTTGAAACATCAACGTACGAGACAATAATTTTAAGTTTTGATAAAGTCATGAGTTAGAGAGGTATAGTGTCGAAAAATCAATAGTAGAAAAGTTATTTGCCTCAAAATTTCTCAAACGGAATTTTTCAATGACTTCGTTAGAATTTTTGATAGACCAAAAGTAATTGACGTTACTATTGCTAAATCAGCAAGAAAAAAGGGAGGTGTAATTAATTTTATTTGCAGAGACCTGTGGGTTAGGTTACATTTAGTGCATATCTTTCTCAGTTGGTTGGATTTGCTAGAGTCTTTTCCATACAAAACAATTACAAATTACTTTCAATCTTTTAAATCAGGTTTACAGATTCCATGAACTTCGAAAGAAACTGATCCAAATCTTATTCGGATCGTTTCAGAGTGATTTTTCAGCAATATGTGTCCTTCGGAATCTCCCATTTGTATTTCAACGGTGATCTTATATAAAATCCAAGAAGGCTCAATTGTTCCGATAAATTCATTTCATCGGATTCAAAAATAATTCATTGCATTTGACATGCTGCATCATGACCATAAGAAGTGCTGTAACTTAAACTCGTATCTTAAAAAGTTTGGCTATTATTACTCTTATATTTAAAAAAGGAGAAAGAAAATTATTAAAGAAGTATAAGTCTTCCCGGTGTGGTACGTGAGATAGTGAGGCTGTCACCAACCTGGCTTCGTGTGTTTTCTCCATGTACTCCGCGTTCCTCTCACAGCAACGATACCCAAGATCCGTGCCAACGAGCAAGGTTTGTATAAGTTATTAACTTGTTTCCTAATCGTTGTTACATAAATAAAGTTTAAAAATGAAGAAAATTATAGGCCTTAGAGCAGAACTAATATTGATTACAAAATAATAGCTTTTATTTTAGCAAGTAGACTAAAATTGATTGACAAACTTATCGGTTAAAAACAATACATGCATTTAAGGGAAGGAATATTGGTGAAAATGCAAGGTTAATTCTATATATATTCGACTTATGTGATTCATCAAAAACAGATGAATTATTATTGTTATTAGATTTTGAAAGGCACTCAATTCTGTAAAGTGGAATTTTCTTTTATAAAAACATCAGAAAAATTTCTTGGATATATCCTGGATAAAGAATATTAAATGCTAAGCCTATCTTCCGCATTAAAAATTATGGATGGGTGTCAAAAATATGTAATATGAATCGTGGAATTAGACAGGGCTGTACAATACTTAAGCTTATTTGTTGCCGAAATCCTAGCTTTAAAAATAGGAGATAACGATGATATACCCGGAATTAAAATAAATAGAATGACAGAGATTAAAACTATTCAGCATGCAAATGATCTTACTTTATCCTAAATTAACAAAAAATCACTACGCGATTTTCTTGATGTTATAAGATAAATATATCCTATTGTTTGATTTAAAAAATAAAAATACGAAATTGTTGAGGTCGATGTCACTAGTGAGGCTATCAAAGCCTATGTGTATCTATCGGGCATGACGTATTAGAATGTATTAACCTGAATTAGATAAAAACTTTAAACACGATATGGAAAAATTGTACGAAAACTGGAAAAGGAGAAAATTAACATTATTAGACAAAACTTTTATAATAAATTCGACAGTTGTCTCTAAATTCATATATACATTCTCTATTTTACTATTTCCAGATGTTCAGTTTATTAACAAAATAAAATCGACAATTTTCAATTCTGTCTGGAACAAAACAGATAGGATAAAACGGAACACTTTATCAAGGGAAATAAAAGATGGTGGTATAGGAGTTATAAATGTAATCCAATTATCTCTGAACGATTTCATTTTTATGAGTTATAAATGTAGACATAAAAATGAAATCGTTCAGAGATAATTGGATTACCAAACTTGTTAATAAATGAAAATATAATGTTTGATATAGTGAAATGATAATTAACAAAGAATAGAATCACGTCTGATTATCTTTTGAAAACTAGCGAACAGAACATGAATGATTTTAGATTGCTGGATTCCCTGCCTCAGTTTTTAAAGGATGTATTTACCAGATTTAATGAATCTAAGAAAATACTTTAACAGTAACAACGAAGAAGTACCGAAGGGTTAACCATGTCTCGTAGTCCTTGGAATAAAAAGACAATATCGTGTATAGTGTCATATTCAAACAAATGTGAGCCCAAATTAAATCGAGGTGAGACCCGGTGCTCGGGAGCAGTAAGCGTCCCCTGTTGCATACAACACCCGTCGAAAATATGTCGAATGTTGAAATACAATTTGGTGCAATAATCTATTTAAAAATAAAAGCAAAATATTAAATTTCCCTCGTTGGATGAAAAGCGGATACATGTTTATAAAGGATTTATATACATGGAATGGTGATGTTAAATCTTCAGAAGAAATTTTAGACAATCTGATCGATAAAAGTAAATGGATGTATGAATTTAGAATAATTAAAAGTGCTATGAAACAAGCAATTCAAAAACTCAGTAGAAATCCTGTATTGTTGCCTAATGTAAGTGATAACTGTTCTTTTCTGTTAAGAATTGGATATCACAGTTTTATAGATAAGACATGCTCCTCTTTTCATCAGAATATTTTAAAGAAAAAAAATCATCAGTCCTCTCGAGAATATAATATAGAAAAACTAGAATGGCCAAAAATATATTCGTCAAAACTAACTTCGATAGAAGAATAAACACTTTCAGAATTTAATTTCAAGTTACTAAATAATACCTTATGCAACAACTTTTCCCTAGAAACACGTAAACTAAAAGAAAATAATCTTTGTGTGTATTGTACAAATTGTATGGAAAAGATATTTTATTTGAATGCAAATTAGAATTTTATGGGAAACCTCAGCACAAATATTGAATTTTCCTATCAAATGGAAATTTATTATAATCGGGTTTTATCATAAAGATAATTTGAAAACTAGCTTTCTTAATGATACTATATCGTTAATCACATATAAAATCTACAAATATAAAATGACAGCAAGATTCGAGGGAAAAAAATAGAGAGCACATAAGCTTTACTACGGAAACGTATATGGACCCACCTTATTTTGTGAAAACAAGTATGATATATAAGAAAAAAATAGTATTCATATATTATAAAAAGAATATATTTTGCCTGTTGTTATTTGTCGCAAATACATGCCAATTTTTAATGAAATTTTGTTTTGAAAATAGATATATCCATAAAACGTCACACAATTAATTACAAATAAAGCAACCATTTTTCGATGTATGTAACTTAGATAAGTAAATACATGTAATATAAAATTTTATAGTTGACTATTTTTATTTTTCAAGAATAAAATTACATTCTTTGATCTTTTATATAATTAGACATTATGCATCTTTAAGGAAAATAGGCTATATAGTAGCTCTTCCCTTTTTCAAGCCCTTGTAGACAAGCTAGACGGTAGCTTTTCTTCTTACATGACTGTCTAAAGTCACGATCCTAAGGTCAAATTCACAATCAACAGGTAGTCAAAATTAGAGTCAGGCCCAGAATTATTGGACCTGGATAATATTAGTAAATACACATTCTTGTTGTCAATGGCCTAAAAGGGTCTTGATCTTGAAACAAAGTCATTATTTTAAGGTCAGGTCATAGTGCAGACTTAGTTGTAATTTGTTGTTCAGGCCATAATTTCTTACTGCCTAACCAGAACTGAATAATACAGATTACCAAAAGATTTACAAAGACAAAGATTAAAAAATCAGGACACACATACAGGTAGTAAAAATTTGTGTGCAGCCCATAACTTTTAAACAACTTTACAAGTGTTTTACTTGACCACTGGATGTCATAGTTTTAAAGTAAGCCCTAATGGTCATACTAAGCATATTATCACTCGGTTAGTTTAATTAGTTATCTACCAAATTGCCATTCAATACTTGTATAACGGAAACATAACAAGGTATTGCTATAACTATAAGTGTTTAAATGTTACTGTATGTTATCCTCTATCATTCTAGTGTATGAGTATTTATGTTAATTTCAGTCAGTCTTGGAACTTATTAGGTTGATAGTCCTTCTCAAAAAGATGACTCCCATTGACATTCTAGCAATATGTGAAAGGTCAAGGTCAAGGTCATTCTGGTTGTAACAGAGACCTATGTCTTTTCCCCGCACATTAATATATCTAGTAGAATTTGATTGCAATTGGGAAACACAGCATATGAAGTTTTATGGCATGTACCTTTTCCCCACACATTAATATACTGTACGTGTACATATATTAGTGCAATCAAATTTTAGCGCAAAATGCTCGAAAGATGGGTCGGCAGTATTTTAGCGTAGTCATGAATTAGCGCATTTGTCATGTTCGATTAGCGCAATTTATCCATCAAATCAGCGCATTCAAAGCAGTTTTTGGGTAAAAAATAGTGCGTTTAAGTATCTTACTTACGAGGAATTGAAATATATGCCACACGTGCGATTATCGATTCGGCTGGTATGACACGTTTGCCATTGGACATAATTAACGAGTACATGTACCGTTGATTGGCTTGGATGACAAGCGTCGGGTCAATTACCTTACTCACAGTATATGCAGTGAATCAAATACAACCTCATTTCATTCATGTTTATCCAATAACCTATCATATCATTGAAAGCAAAACACCTAGTTATAATGATAAGTAATCTTTTTTTTTAAAGAAAGACATATAGAAAACAAAATGCCATTCTTACGTTTTACGGACGAAGCCATTGTTTTCCTAGGTTGATATGAGATAAATTACTTGTATCGCTGACCGCTCTTTGCCTATACTTACATAATAGACGGTATTCTAGAAGCGATATGCTTAGCGGGAGATTAATTCCTAAACTTCAAACCACGTTTTTTAATTATTGCGTTGGTTTTGTGATAATCATATCGACAGTGTCCGGTAATGCAAACATCTTTAATCGATCGTTACTTGTGTCCTCTTTATGCTTTATCAAAATAAATGATGAATTTGTACCTGATATTTATTTGATAGACATAACCATAGAGTTGAAACTGAAGTGCCCATTTAATTCTATCGATCTCATGTACTTTATATTAGCGTAGTCATGGATTAGCGCACTTTGAACAGCGCTAATTGCGCTAAAATATGTATCCCGCTAAAATAAGTACACGCACAGTATGTCAGATGGTTGTAAGTTGTGTGTTGAACTGAGTGACAGATTAGCAGATTTGATAATGACTAATCAGTGGATGGACAGCACCATACACGAATCGAAAGCAATGAATCAGTAATTTAAACTTAAATTGTTACATAGTATTATGTAACTGAAATATATATCAGTCCTATTTTATACCAAATATATACACAGGAAATAAACAAATAAAGAAACAATATGAACTACAAAGGAATAAATTAATCAAATGTAGATCCTTAAAAATTCAAAAGAGTTGTTAGAATATCTAAAATCAAAAAGTTTTACTAAAATTCACTCCATCAAATCTTTTGACTTTTCGACTCTTTACACAACGATCACTCATCAGAAATTAAAAGACAGATTAGCGGATATTATTCAAAATGCATTTACTAGTAAAAACGGAAGCCGCAAATTCAAATATATAGTAATAGGCCACGATAAAACGTACTTTGTTAGGGAAAATTCTGATTCCAAATAAATACACTGAAACAGCTGTCATCCAGATGTTGAACTTTCTTATCGATAACATTTTTGTGGTGTTTGGAGGTAAGGTTTTTCAACAAATTGTCGGCATTCCAATGGGCACTAACTGTGCTCAGCTTCTGGCTGACATATTCCTTTACTCATACGAAGCTGAATTCATTCAATCTTTGCTTTCGCAAGGGAAAAAACAATTGGCTCTTGGCTTCAATTTTACTTACAGATATATAGATGACTTGCTTTCAATTAATAATCCTTCATTCGCGGATTACTTTAGCATCATCTATCCAAGTGAACTGGAGGTCTAAGAAAGCACAGAAAGTAATAATTCTTCTTCGTATTTAGATATTATGTTGTCTTTCGACATTAATGGTCAATTGAACACCTCACTCTATGACAAACGTGACGATTTCAATTTCGCTATCACAAACTTTCCTTTCATAAGTAGCAACATTCCATCATCGCCCGCATACGGCGTATTCATATCTCAGTTAATACGTTATTCCAGAGCATGTTCAAATTACAATGACTTTGTTCTGAGGGCTAGGCGACTTTCAGATAAGCTACTCAACCAGGGTTATGTATGTGCTAGACTAGCAACGTCACTGAAGAAGTACTACGGTCGTTACGAGACTCATATTACTCCATATGATATCTCGTTATCCAGACTTTTAAATGATATTCTGGACTGAGACCGATTCCGATCATTTTACACAGATTTGACACCTTCTATACTAGAAGGTTACCAACTTTGACTTCTCCATATATAAATACATATGGAATTTACACGATTTGACTCTTTCTACTGGGTATATGTGACGGGTGTTGCTAGGAAGCAGGAGATGCTCACTCTCCCCGGACACCTGATCTCACTCCATCACAGGGGTTCACATATGCTCTTCAAGTAGACATATTTTGTTATTTTCCATTTGTTTTTCATTTTCACTGATTTTGTATGTCCTCTGGTTTCATGATTTTTAGACTAATGGTTCGGATTTATCCATCATCTTTACACTACAAAGGAATAAATGATAAATACTAGAAATAATTTTCAATAGAAAAAATATTAAATAATTGCATCGATTCAAAAAGATATAAATATTATTATATATATCTTTATGAATTGACAACATTTGGGCAAGCATTTAAAATATAAAAAGCTAATAATTTTGTAATCTTCTTGGGTTATATTTACAAAATAAGGGGTCCATATACGTTTCCGTAGTAAACCTTAATAAATTACAAATAAAGTAACCACTTTCGATGCATATAACGTAGATAAATAAATAATATAAAATTTTATAGTTGACTATTTATATTTTTCAAAAATAAAATGACATTTTTTTGGATCTTTGTGTTTCGTAAATGAATATATCTTGATAGTTGTGTTCCCTTAAGGAAAATAGGCTATATAGTAGCTCTTCCCTCTTTTTAAGCCCTTGTAGGTAAGCTGGACAGTACCTTTTCTTTTGACATGGCTGTCTAAGATCAATTCGCAATCAACATATTGTCAAAATAGGGTAAGGCCCAGAATTATTGGATCTGAATAATATTAGTAAATGCATTCTTGTTGTCCATGACTTACGAGTATCTTGATCTTGAAACAAAGACATTACTTTAAGGTCAATGTCATAGTGCAGATTTAGTTGTAATTTGTCGTCCAGGCCATAATGCCTTACTGCCTTACCAGAACTGAATAATATTTTATATGATACAGTTTCCAAAAGATGTACAAAGACACAGATTAAAAAAACACACACACATACAGGCAGTAAAAATTTGTGTGCAGCCCATAACTTTTTAACAACTTTACAAGTGTTGTCCTTGACCACTGGATGTCATGGCTTTGAAGTAGGACCTAGAGGTCTAACTAAGCATACCATCACTCGGTTAGTTTGATTAGTTATCTACCAAATTGCCATTCAATACTTGTATAACGGAAACATAACAAGGTATTGCTATAACTATGAGTGTTTAAATGTTACTGTATGTTATCCTCTATCGCTCTAGTGTATGAGTATTTATGTTAATTTCAGTCAGTCTTGGAACTTATTAACTTATTAGGTTGATAGAATTTGATTGTAATTGGGAAACACAACTTTTTATACATGTGCAGTGTTATGGCATTTTCCCAAACATTAATATATGTCAGAAGGTTGTCAGTTGTGTGTTGAAATGAGTGATAGATTAGCAGATTCCATAATGACTAATAGTCAGTGGATGGACAGCACCATCCACTGACTATTAAAAAAAGAGCAATGAATCTGTAATTTAAAAAATTAATGAATCCGAGGACTTACAAACTCAGAAAAGCCGGCGTGGCCTAGTGGTATCCCGCTCGCTTCCTGATCAGGAAGCCGGGGTTCGAGTCCCGCTCTGGTCATGCCGGTGTCCTGTCTTTCGGATGAGACAGTAAAAACCGAGGTATGCATGGCACGTTAGAGATCCCTCACTGCTTCGTGTGGGTCCGTTGCAAAGGTCAAAATTTGTATGCCCCGCATCAGGCAGATGCCATCACCATATACAATGTACGTGAAATATTCGTGGTGTGACGTTTAACAAAAATCAATCAATCAATCAATCAGTCAATCAACAAACTCAGGAAAAAGGGTTATGTTTTAAAATATTAAACAACTGCATCGATTCAAAGAAATATAAATATTATTATTACATATAACTTTATGAATTGACAACATTTGGCCAAGCATTTAAAATATAAAAAGCTAATCATTTTGTAATCTTCTTGGGTTATATTTACAAAATAAGAGGGGTCCATAAACGTTTCCGTACATATGTACAGTGAGGTGCAGTCCTAACATAACGTTATGTTAACGTCGCGTTAACGTGAAGTTTGCTTTCCTCGTGCGCTCAGGACTGCTGAGCCCACGTGTTTGCTTTAACGCAGATTTCCTCGTGAACTTAATTTCGAGACCGCGTTAACGCGCTTGACTGCCGCGTTCACGCGCTTGGCTGCCGCGTGAACGTGCTTGACAACCACGTTCGCTTGCTTATAACTTAAAACTTTCATTAACTTCTGGATAGAGAAGGATTTCAAGGAGAATCGTATATAAATTGTATATTTAAATATAAAAACATATTACTGTGTGCATGGAGGTAAATATTTAAAATTAAATAAAACACTTACGAGTTAAGGGATAAATATTAAAAATATTGAATACAATTTCCGAACATTGAATATAATGAACTTTATTCTTATTTTAGGATAATAATAATAATAATAATAATAATAATAATAATAATAATAATAATAATAATAATAATAATAAAAGAAATAAAAACAATAATAATGATGATAATCATGGTATTCATATATATGAAAAAGACCTAAATTTAAAAAAACCTTAAATTCATAAATAAATTATATATAAATAAACAAATAAGAAATCATTACAAAATTTGATTAATTAAAAATAAATAAATAAAATAGAATTAGAATGTAATTATCCTAGATTCTTTATAGTATAAACTGACGAAGTTTTTCATAAGTACCTTAGTGCATGTCTATGCGATAATTTCCATTATCATATTACATATGAAACCCTTAAGGCGGGGTGTCATTTTAACATTACATTTATTACACGTTTATAAGGCGACATTTGCAGTAATTTAATTAGATACCTTTTATTTCCTCCATTCATACCACTGCATAGAGAATTACATCGTAGGCATGTGAACGCGCGACTGGACCGTGCGCACGCGGGAATAAATCGCGTTAATGCGAATTTCCTCCAGTGTTAACGCAAGGAGCGCACGCGCGTCCGGTCGAGCAGTCCTAGCACGTGTGCTTTTCGCGTTAACGTGCATGTTATGTTAGGACTGCACCCATCTCTATAATATATGAATTTCAGATTTCTATTTCATGAATATCATTTTTTAATATATTAATTTCATAATTCTAATATATAACTTTCATCGATTGATTGATTGATTGATTGATTTTTGCTTTACGTCACACCACGAATATTTCATGTATATAGTGACGGCATCTGCCTGATGCGGGGCATACAAATTTTGACCTTTGCAACAGACTCACCCGAAGCAGTGAGGGATCTTTAACGTGCCGTGCATACCACGACACGGGGCCTCGGTTTTTACTGTCCCATCCGAAAGACATGACACCGGCATGACCAGAGCGGGACTCGAACCCCGGCCTCCCATTCTAATATATAACTTTCATGATTGTTACATATGAATATAATGTTTCTATAATATGACTACAATGTTATAGGATATAATATAAATTTCATATTCCTATTTCATGAATACCATGTTTCTACTGAATATGAATAATATATAAGATGTTTTTTCCAGGATATGTTATCTTCTTATCTTGACCCGGCATAAGTTGAATTGTAAAATGGGTTTATAATGAAAATGGATTAAAATAAAAATGTTTCTAATATATGAATATCATCTTCCTAATATATGAATTTCATTATTTTAACATACTAATTTCACGATTGTAACATATGTACATCGTGTTTCTAATATATGAGTACAATGTTTTATAATATATGGATTTCATATTTCTATTCCATAAATAACATTTTTCTAATATATGAATATTATATATGAATTTTTTGCCGACGATATGTTATCTTCTTATCTTGACCAGTATAAGCTGAATTGTAAAATGGGTTTATAATGAAAACAAATTGAAAATAAATAAATAAAACCTTATTATAAAACGAAAGTATATATGAAAAGTATGATACTGGTATAAAGTACATATAAATAAATATAGAACATATATACCTTTTAATTTTGTGCACCACATGCGCATTTCGACAAGTTATGTCTCGTCAGTGATGCTCGTGGCCGAATGATTGGAATTCTCAAAATATATAAAAATATGAAGAGCAGTGTTGAAGCCAATATGACCGAAAATTGAACCAAAGTATCTATCCAAGGACAGAGCTATGCATGAGGGAGATACTCTTTAGTTTTAGAGTGATTTACTTAATTTGAAGACTGAAATATCATAAATATCCGTATATATCATATATATATATATATTGATTTATGTTTGAAATAAGGAGGAATGCAAGAATATACCTTTTTTATGATTGAACAGTGCGATTATTCAAAGTGTCTATATGTCTATTTATTTATTTTGCAAATTTTAGTTTTGAGAAGAATCGTTTCGAACTAGGAGAATCATCCTCCGCTAGGGTTCAACATGGCAAACGCATGTTAAACTGTGTTAAATGGTAAATACATTGTAAAAGCAATTTCAACTTGGACACCGTCACCGATAAAAGTATTCCATTCAATTGAATATGTTTATAAGAACACGTGTGTCTGACCAAGGGGATTTGTTTTAACATGGATGATTGATGACAGCAATTATTTAAATAATTAAGTATTGCAATCTGTTACTACAATCTATTGTTATTGAACTTGTGAAATGACAAGAAAAAGAATATAAAAAGCAAACCTACATAACAGATCTACATGTAAGTCTAAATCCTTTGTAAAAATCAAGATGTGGCACTACATTATTCTACTTGCTACGTTATCAGTGACAACAGGTATTTACTTAAAGTTCATTTCAGGATGACGGCAGAATAAGATGCAGGTAGCGGAAAATTAAAATTCACTGCTTTAATTAACGTTACTTTATCGACAACATATTCCTGAATTAATGAGACAGATACTTTAAGATATATACCATGTACTAAGGAAAAGGATATGCACCTAGTATATGAAAAAGAGAAGGGCTGCAATTTTGATCTGTGAAAAACATAAACGTAATTTGAAATATAGGACATAAGTGTGGGGTTTTGTTTTACAAATTGAATCTGCTTAAAAGAAGTACTAAGCATATAATGGTTATAAAAATAATGATAATGATGATGATATTTTCTATGACGTCCTAGTAATAAGTAGTGCATTATACACATGTGATACTATATACACTTAAAATGTAGCACATGCCTTGCAGGAGATGTTTGCTTTCCCAAGGCCTGAACTCATCATCATTTGATGATCTTCTTCTATTTACTATATTTCACTGTTCCAAACTTACTTACGAAGCACTGATGACATATGATTCCAGTCTTGAAGCCTTATTGATATCTTATTAAATTTTCATTGATGCTGCCGATAATTGTAATAATTTTGACATATTTAATTCATATTTAAAGCATTGTTTATTTTCATTGACAGCCTTTGAAGGTACAATTTTGAGTGTATCTAATGGAGGACAATGGGGATCATGGGGACGCAGAGTATGGTGTCCAAAAGGTTCATTTGCTGAAGGTTATCAGATCAAAGTATGGTATTATACATGTTCACAACAATATAACTAATTTACAAATAAACATGTGACAAAACATGAATTAATTAAGCTATATAAACAATTAGTGTAAATGTTGTAATAAAATGTATAAAGGTAGTAAATGATAAATACATCTACCAATACTGATGTGTGTATGTGTGTGTGAGAGGTTGTGTGTGTAGGTGTATTTGTATGTGTTTTAGTGAGTGTGAGAATGTAATAGTACATCTGAAATACTCGGTGATTTGTGTTATACAGCTTTGTCAGATGTCTTCTGTTTTCTCCTTTAAGTATTATTAATTATTACTCTTCTAACTTTAATATTTTGAAAAACATGAAATTGTATATTACAGTTTGAAAGCAAACAAGGAAGTGGTGACGATACTGCGTTGAACAATATTCGTTTAATTTGCTCTGGAAATCATATAATAGAGGGGCATGTAAACAGTATAACGTGGGGACGGTGGTCAGATCCAGTGAAATGTCCGAAAGGACAGTATCTTACACGATTTCAACTAAGAGTGGAAGCTCGTCAGGTGTGTTTCCTTTTTCATTATCCTTTGTTATGATAATACTGTGAGAGCAAGATAGAAAGTATCAAAAGGCAGTGTCAGTAACCATTGAATATGCACTATCTGATGTTTTAGATCATGAACATTGGTTTTAAACAAATATTATGTATATGTTTGAATTCATCTTTGTTTATTTTACATGATATGAGATACTTTAGTTGAGGTCTATATGCGTACAAGTCGTAAATGCCAATGGGTGTCAAACAAATGAACGGAATTCAAATTCAACCTCGTTAGATGTTTTCCCGTTGATAAACTATTACTTTTTAAGAGCATGTCTATCAGAAAACCATGCAAAATGGTTTGGAGGCATGGTTGTAAATGGTTGCATGAGCACTGTGGAATCGCAAGCAGCGCGTGCCAACGCAATGATCATGCACAAGATAAACATCGTGGGATAGCCGTCAAGTTAAAGTGCAGTGAGGTCGCCGTAGCAGCGCAGTGAGGTCGCCCTATCAAAGCAGTTGGATTTGCTACAATGACACGGGAGCAGTGGAAACCTAATAAATTTTGATGTCGCGTGAACGGCAACCCAGGGCGCTCTATGCGACTGCACGGTGTCTCTATCGCGATTCAGTGGCGCTTTGATGGCGACACTACGGCGTTCTCCGAAATTGCACTTTGTCTTTACTTCGACACTGCGTTTTACAGAGTATCGTCATTCAGCCTACCTAGTGTATAGGAGCATTATGCGAATAAAAAACATACATTTTATCACAAACGAAGCAGAGTAGCAAGTTGCGCTACTGCTTGCCGATACCCAGGTCCAGCACGTCATGAATTCACACGATTTGACTCTTTCTACGGGGTATATGTGACGGGTGTTGCTAGCAAGCAGGAGATGCTCACTCTCCCCGGGCACCTGATCTCACTCCATCACAGGGGTTCACATATGCTCTTCAAGTAGACATATTTTGTTATTTTCCATTTGTTTTTCATTTTCACTGATTTTGTATGTCCTATGGTTTCATGATTTTTGGACTTTTGGTTTAGATTTATCCATCATCTTTACATGCAGACGTTGTGTATCTCATTTTGGCACGACGACGGACGTGGGGTGCTAGCGAAGAAAGGATTCGACCATTTCTGGACGAAGACAGACGGTTACAAAATGGTTACTATCATGGACTCATATCTAAGCTGCGATATCAGGACCCTGCCAGTTTTTTTACTACCTGCGAGTGCCACCGGACTTGTTTGACAAACTTACACATAGCGAGTCCTCGAATCAACAAACAAGAGTTGTTAGAGGACAGCAAAAATAGCCAGTGGCAACCAAAGTTAAATAGCAGAAATTTTTGTAAGTATGTCAGTCTTCAAAGCCAAGGTCAAAACGTTAATAAATGTTGACACGTAATGAATATCTTGTTGCAAGGAATACACTCGTGAAATATTTAAGCCAGCTTTCATAAGCTATGACAAAAGATAAAAGTTTTTAAAAGTAGGTCAGACTTCAAGGTCGAGGTCACAAGGTAAAAGATTTTGTATCCTTATGAAAGGTCTTTGCATAGGGAAAACACATTAAAATATTAAAGCCCACTCTCTAACGGTTCTAATGTTATGATCCAGATTAAAGTTTTTGTCTACGGACGACGACGACAACTACGATGACGACGATGCGCAGAGTATGACAATAGCTCTCCAGACACACGATTTCGAAAAGCACATTCCGTGGTTGGATTGGATTGTTCGTCACAAAACCAAACGGTGTGCTCTGACGTTTTGCCCCAAAATAAAAAGGATTCTTCCACTCTTGATAAGTAAGCATATATCCAAATTTGGTTTGAATATAATGAAAGGTAATTGAGTTATCATCCGAAAACCAATACTTACAGTCTATTTTTGGTCAGATGTGAACTTGATCTTTGACCATTTTTACCCCCAAATTTTTAGGGTTCTTTCTCTTTATTCAGTGCTTATGATAACAATTATATTAGAGATTATTTACTTATTGAATATTTTGAACCATAATTAATAGACATTTTATTATGAAAAATGAACAACAATTTTTTCCTGAAATATATCTTGAGATATACTAACATTCCCAGCGAACCTTTTTACATGCTTATAGCACTGATACCTGTCTGCTAATGTTTGTAAAATTATGAAATATGACTTTAAGTTTATATTACAACCTTGCTTCCGGATTATATTTAGTATTTGCATGGTTTTCTCGTAGCTAGACATGCTCTTTAATCATATTCCTATTACTAAACATTTATTGAGGCTTACTTAACATAATTGTTTTGTTCACTGTATTGACCACAAATAGTTTACGTTATGTCAAAGAAGAGCTTTGCAATTTTTCAATTATTCACTTTCTCTCATGAAATGTGCCTGTACTACAAGGTCCTTTTACTTTAATTTTCATAAAGCCTCCTCCGTTGATCCGCTATCTTGCAAACATTTCTGTCGGGCAAATTTCCAACCAACTACGGATTCAACATAAATTTATTAACCTGACTTAGTAATCATTTTTATATGTTTTGCAAATTGTCTAAATTTGTTGTCGTTTTCGCCTTTATTTTGTATCTCCGTAGATATTTAACTCATACATTTGAGTCAGAAATCGTTGTTTCTTCTTTTACGAATATTATTCGATTATTCATTGACATTCACTCATCTGCTCAAATGTACATGGTCTATTATTCTCACAATTATAAATGTGTCACTTTATTTTACTGTAGGGCGACGGAGATGACACTGCTGCAAACGCGATCAAATTCAGGTGTAGAGAGAAATATAGCTTCATATTTGGCAAAGAGCTCCAGATCAGTAAGGCTATGCAAGGTGTTTGGGGCTCATGGGGATACTGGAGTGCCATATGTTGGCCCCGAGCAGCAATATGTGGCATGGAGATCAAGTTTGAATCTGCGCTCAAGGATGGTGATGATACAGCATTAAATGACGTACGGTTTATTTGTTGTGTATAATTTTACGTTGTTAACTGGAAATCAATAAAGAAAATGAACTAAAATACTCGGGAATTATCTACTCGAGATGTGGTGTACATCAGTTTGAATATTGATAAACTCAATAGTAGTGTCTTAAAATTTTAGTTTCAAAATTTGTCAACTGAAATATGAAATAATTAATAATTATAAAATTGTGAAATATGTTAAACTAACAGGCAGTATAAATGATAATTGCTCATTTGCCAGTAAGTATTTTTCTCTTAGATAAAAATATATTGTGCCGAGCGACCCGGACACATATCTTTGTGAATATGACCCTGATTCGATATTTCAATATGTTAATGATGAATTAAAGACATACTCGGCTTTTTAATTGACAATATATATGTTGTATTCGGTGATTAAATATTCCATCAAATCATTGGTATTTTTCATCACATGTCTTGGTGAAAATTACAGTGATTCGATATTTAAGTATATTAATGATGAATTAAAAACATACTGGGCTATTTGATTGACAATATATATGTTGTATTCGGTGACCAAGTATTCCATCAAACCATTGGTATTTATTTCTGTGGGCACAGAATTTCCATCTTTCCTTGCCGATTTGTTTCTTTATTCCTGCGAACCAAAGTTTATGCAAAATCTTCCGTGTCAATTAAAAAGCAACTGATAAAAACTTTGATACATGCAATATATCCTAACGAACTCGAAATTAGATATACAAATTATATACGTCTGCACATCGTATTTAGATATTTTACTGAAAATTGAACATGACGGTTATCTTACTACTTCACTATTTGGTAAACGTGAGGATTTAAACTTTCTATATACATGTACGACTACTTATATTCTTTTATCCCTTGAGTATACAATCGGTACAGCACAGTCATTTTTACAACAAGAGCAACGCATACATTGTAGCATGGCATAATACGCCTGTCGCTTAGTTTGACGGGAAAATTTTCAAAATGTGGAGATTCACCCTCCCCAAACTTTTCAGGACTCAAAATATGGCATGCTTTGGCAAAGGGCAACAACCCTCTTTAATTCTATTGAAATTAATAAAGGCAGTAAGACGTTATGACCAAGAGAAGAATTTAACCCTCCCCGCCCCCTCCTTATTTCTTTTCTACATCAAAAACGTGAGAATACAGAAGAAATACAAACTAGTAATATATATCTATATTAAAGTTCATATATAATTCTAGCAATGATTTAAATTTGAAAGAGACTGAGTGAGAAATTTTAAATAATTTTTCATAACTCTGTTCTTACAAAGAGAATATTTTTGAAATCGAAATGTACATTCTGTTATTTTGTCAGAGTATACTGTATAAGATTTATGAAAATCAGTTCATGATTACTTTCATAAACCTGCCGTTATGTTATGAAAAAAAGATTCTAAGTTCAAAGTCCATAGCGCTGGCAAAACCAAGTCAAGCATACCTAAATGCGAACTGGTGCTTACATCGAAAGACTGTAGGAAAAGGGTCCGCAAAACTGTAAAATACTTAAAGGGATGCAATTATAGCGATTTCAAGTCAATCATACCATAATGCGAATTGGTATTTACCCTCATTAATATAAAGTTATATACCATGTTTCAATCCAATACCTTGAAAGACTGTAGAAATAAGTCCGGAAAACCTAACCTAGGACGGACGGATGCACGAACGGACAGACCGTCATAGCGTGATACGAATGTTCGTAGGGATTGCTTTTGTAATTTAGGATATGAGAAATTATATGAAAAGTATAAAAAGTAATGCACTTTTTAATGAATATTTTACAATCATAGTCGTAGTGAAACCTCACATTTTTTAATGGTTAGAATATTAGAAAAGAATCAAAGGAATGTAAAGATGATGGATAAATCCAAAGCACAAGTCCAAAACTCATAAAACCACAGGACATACAAAATCAGTGAAAATGAAAAACAAATGGAAAATAACAAAATATGTCTACTTGAAGAGCATATGTGAACCCCTGTGATGGAGTGAGATCAGGTGCCCGGGGAGAGTGAGCATCTCCTGCTTGCTAGCAACACCCGTCACATATACCCTGTAGAAAGAGTCAGATCGTGTAAATTCCATATGTATTTATATATGGAGAAGTCGAAGTAGGTACCCTTCTAGTATAGAAGGTGTCAAATCTGTGTAAAATGATCGGAATCGGTCTCAGTCCAGAATATCATTTAAAAGTCTGGATAACGAGATATCATATGGAGTAATAAGAGTCTCGTAACGACCATAGAATTTCCGCAGTGGCGTTGCTAGTCTAGCACATATATAACCCTGGTTGAGGTTAATTGAAAGTCGCCTAGCCCTCAGAACAAAGTCACTGTAATTTGAACATGCTCTGGAATAACGTATTAACTGAGATATGAATATGCCGTATGCGGGCGACGATGGAATGTTGCTACTTATGAAAGGAAAGTTTGTGATAGCGAAATTGAAATCGTCACGTTTGTCATAGAGTGAGGTGTTCAATTGACCATTAATGTCGAAAGACAACATTATATCTAAATACGAAGAAGAATTACTACTTTCTAAATGAAACTCTAAATGACATTTAATTATTGCACGTGCTTAGACTTCGTCTTGAAAAAAATCATACTAAATCACCTTTCCAAAGAGGAAAAATACAGACAATGACAATGAGTGCGTTTTTTCCTGCAAACATGTCAGTAATGCTGATTACCAAACAGGCGTGACCAGGTGTTTTTACAAAATAACTGGAAGTAGAGTAGTTACGATTACTTAGTATGGTATCTTTATGTCTCAAGGGATCCGACATGTAAGAGTTTCTTCAGACTGTGTTGTCGCGCGCGCTCTCCTTGACATGCATTTTCAGAATGCTCAAGCGATTCTGCGGGACTGTTGTACGTCATTTAATAATTTTTTTAATTTATTTATCAAGCTTTAAAAATCCTTAGAATCGGTTTAAAAATCCTTAGAATCATTTATCAAATTTGTTTGATTTATTTTTCAAGCTTTAAAAATCTTTAGAATTAGATGTGATTATAAATATATTTTGATAGAAGTTATCAAGTTATTTATAACCCAGGCGACCTGAGTGTGTATGTAGTTTGAAAATCGTCTGCTACACATAGTTGGTAGATGTATAGTGTAACGTTGCTATTTGTGGTGTTTCAGTAGTAGTGCCATGGATGTACTGGATTAATTAAATGAATGTTAGAGACGACGTTTTTATTGTATAACTGACCGAGTAACCATGGTGTGCTAGTCAAAGATTTGTAATAGCCCCTCCTCCCACCACCTGGTTATTTTTCTTTTTTGTTTTGTTTATATAGATAAATACGCCTCTCATTTTGTATATCCGTCAACACTATACAATCTCTTACATACAACCACTAACGTTTTCCACACATGTCATATCAAGCCCCATTCAATAAATAAAAGTTTCAAAAGATATCAAGATGTGTTGATATTAAAATTTTTGGCTGCAAAATATCATCGTCTAGGGGGAAGCAGGTTCCAAGTTTTTTTTTTACTAAGTTTGACTTTTGTTTCATAATCAAAAAAAAAATGATTGACATATTTTGGACGTCTTCCCAAAGAAATACAGAAATATATAGATATGATCAGGGTTCCCAGGCCTTTCTCCAAATTCATTTATAGACCCTTCATGTATTTTATTGGGGACACTTAATTTACACATCTCATGTAAGTAATGAAATTCTCCACAGCTACATAATGTCTTAAAGTAAAATAGAAAGTGTCTATTTAATTAAACATTTTGCGCCTGAATATATTACGCTTGCGTAAAATTTTTTTCTTGTTCTTGTATTTCATTTACTGAGACAAGCTACTGACTGAAAAGTTATTATTATATGGATATTAAAATTCACGTTTGAAGTCTAAATTCCGCAAAGCTTGCTCTTATCAGAAATCATGGCCTGGCAATTCGACTTCCTTCTTTGATGTTACTTCTAATTACACCGTTTTTATTGTGGTAATACAATATCACACCTTTCTATTTAAAAGATGAAGTCACCTTATTTTCCCTATAAATAAACACCAACAATATTAATTGCTTTTAAATATTTAACTAAAAACAAAATTTGAAATGTGTAGATCTGAATCACTGTCATAACACTTTACAATGTTCATGCCCAAAATATAGAGAGCGACATTTACATGGCGTCAAAATTTTCATATTATGAACTCACGCGAAGAGTATGCCCGACGTTAGCTTAGAGAGAGAGAGAGAGGAGGGTGAATTAGACACTCCCTCTGAATGGCTGAAATCGATCAGACTTTTGCTGGATAAAAGAATTCGGAGACTCCGTCATTTCTTTAAGAACAAACATAATTCTATATTTCGTGACACCAGGGTCGTTATGAAACTCTCATCTTCACGAAATTTTCATCATTGTTCCTGCTGACAAGGCAACTAACAATTACACATTTGTATGTAAGGCATATTATACTAAGGGTCTAACAGAAGAGCTTGCTCTTCGTTCTACGCCTGGTAATTCTACTTACACAGTTACAAAATTTACTCCTTCAGAGGTATTGGATAACCACATGTCAGTTCTCAGTTCATTTGGCATAACTACAAATACCTATTTGGATTCCAATGATGCATAAATCTCACCTTGACTTTATTTGGGTTCGCGTTTGTCTGAATATGACACTATACACGATATTTTTATTCCATGATCTATGATCTGATATATGGTTTACCCTTCGGTACTTCTTCCTTTTTTACTCCATATAAGTATCGATTCATATCTGGATCTTCCAAGTGTTGCACCAAGTCTCTCTTCGTATTACTAACAATATTTCTAACAGAATCCAAACATGGTCTTCAGAAATACTGTTGTACTGCTTACTCGAGAAGCGGAATCAACCAGATGTGATGAATTCCAAGGAACTATTAAGCACTTAAAATCTCCTATTTTTAATAATATCACAAACATTAAGCCTTTTGACATTTCAACTCTTTATACAACAATTCTTTATCAAAAACTGAACAGAATAACATCAATTATTCAAAACGCCTTCTATAACAAAAGCGAAATTTGCAGGCATAAGTATCTCGTTTTAGGCCACAACGACACATATTTTGTAAAGGAACAGTTTGATTCCAGGAGCAAGTATACAGAAAAATAGATCATCCAAATATTAAAATTTCTTATAGTTAATAATTTCATGATTTTTGGTGGGAAAGTGTTCCAACAGAGTGTTGGTATACCAATGTTTATAAAATGCGCGCCATTATTGGCCGACATTTTTGTACTTAAACATAGCAGAATTCATGCAGTCTGCTCTTTGTGCATATGGTGCACTAAATCAAAAGGTATATATGTTCTATATTTATTATAACCATTAGGCCGGTGTCACTGCTGGTGGACTGACAGTACCCGAGGGCATCATAAGTCTAGTTTTCAGTGCTTTTATACTGACATGAAATATATACTTCAAATTTTCATTCATCAAATTAGGTCAATCACTCTAAAACTAAGGAATATCTCCCTCATTCATAGCTCTGTCCTTAGATTGATTCTTTGGTTCACCTTTCGGTCATATTGGTTTCAACACTGCTCTTCAGATATTTATATATTTTGAGAATTCCAATCATTTGGCCACGAGCATCACTGAAGAGACATAAGTTGTCGAAATGCGCATATGGTGCACAAAAGTAAAAGGTATATATGTTCCATATTTATCAAAGGCAATAACCAATCAGCATCTCGGCTCAACTTTAAATACAAATACATCGACGATGTTTCGTCGATTAACAACCATGTATTTCAAGATTATCTTAACATCATATATGCAAAGGAACTCGAGATTAAATATACAAAAGAGAGCACACCTCCTGTTTCATACCTCGATATACTCTATTAATTAGTGACGATGGGGCATTAGTAACCTCTCTTTATGACAAAGTGGCGATTTCAGTTTCATTATTACCAACATCTCTTTCCTGAGTAGCAACGTACCTTCTTCTCTCGCATATGGCGTCTTCATTTCACAACGTATACACTATGTCAGAGCATGCTTTAAAGATTTTGTCCACTGAGGGAGGCTTCTATCCACGAAACTACTCTCACAGGGATATATTTAGGAACGTTTGAAATTGTATCTGAGGCAACTCGATATAGAGATCTGGTGCAATTTAAGATTCCACTTCAATAATGTTAACCGATATTTTGGCATCTGGCCATACAAGCTGACCATCTAAACATTTTTACTATACTTGATTTGACATAACATGTATACTAGTATATACAGACATCTGTTCACCTGCATTTCCGACGACGGAATGTTAGCTCAACAGCATTCCCTACCGTAAGTAGTGTTCTTGTTTCCTTCATGTGCTCATATGTGTTTATTTCTGTATTTACTTCCTCGACTTGAAAAGTCGTTGCAGGACTTTTGCGGAGGATGTTGCATGCAACCAGGAGATGCTTAATCTTCTCGGGCACCTGATCTAACTTCGATTTAATTGGGGTTCGCATTTGTCTAAATATGACACTATACACGATAGTGTCCTTTTATTCCATGGACTATGGGATTTGGTTAACACTTCGGTACTTCTTCGCTTTTTACTTATCACGACTTTCTTTTTGTGATTACGGCTCTACCATTAACATAAAATATGACTACTAGTTCCACTAGCTTGCACAAACTTTTAGCGTCATAGTGAGGGTGACCGGTGAGCAGGGGTTGCTTGCACCATCATGGAAACTTATCCCATCTATGGTTCTCCCAGATCGCCTTAAAAATATTATCTCTATCTTGTTTTTCATTATAGAAGTTCATTCTCAACATCTCCGACTATCATAGCATTTTATTTCTATCAACGAAGCTATTCCATGTAAACAAGCATTTCTTTAAATCTAATTAAACGAACAAGATGACTAAATAAAGGTGTCTAAGATTTTGAAAAACCGTACTTCATACTGTCCAACATTATTCTCGTGTCGATCATATAGCTTTCTCAATGATGATTTCTTATGTTTCATTTCGTATCCTTATGTGAGTAGTTTATCCGTTAGTCACCTAGTCCTGTGATATGGTAATCGTGACGTTGGTCAAATGAGTTTCTATTGGTGTAAAAGATGAAGTCTAGGTATAAAGTAGATATGTTCCTATTTGTCGTGTCCTTGATCCCAGATACGGCGGGATATATCTGATAATCCTGACAATTTGACTGTTTGGCAGAACGTCGTCAATGTCTCTGTATGTGAAATTGAACTGAGATACTAACCGTTTCATTTATATATATTATATGTTTGTTATAACCACTAGGCCAGTGTCACTGCTGGTGGACTGATAGTACCCGAGAGCATCATAAGTCAATTTTCAGTGCATTTGTACTGACGGTCTACTTTTCAGTGCTTTTGTATATTCTTAAAATTTATAGTCATGAAATTATGTAAATCACTGTAAAATTAAGGAGTATCTCCCTCATGCATAACTCTGTCCTTAGATTGATTCTTTGGTTCACTTTTCGGTCATTTTGGTTTCAACACTGCTCTAATATATACTTAAAATTTCCAGTCATGAAATTATGTAAATCATTCTAAAATTAAGGAGTAACTCCCTAATGCATAGCTCTGTCCTTAGATTGATTCTTTGGTTCACTTTTTGGTTATTTTGGCTTCAACATTACTCTTCAAATATTTATATCTTATGTGAATTCCAATTATTCGGCTACGAGCATCACTGAAGAGACATAAGTTGTCGAAATGCGCATATGGTGCACAAAATTGAAAGGTATATATGTTCTATATTTATTACATACACAGTGCTAATTTACATTTGTTTCTTATGCATGTAAGGACATTTATGGCGGGTGTGTCTAGCCATTCAGGAGACCCATACTCCTCTCCGGCACTTGGTCTCACCTCTGAATTTCAGATATGCAAAGGCTTCTTCAGACTACATTGATGTTGTTGTCGTTCGTTTTTTCATTTACCGAGATAAGCTACCGAGTAAAATGTTATTATCACAAGAATAAGAAAATCTATTCCGCAAATTTTATGGTCGCTATAAAGAACTCTCTTGCTCTTCGTAGAAATCGTTGCCTGACAATTCGACTTCTTCATTTGAATTAGTCCTTGTGAAAACTTTTACTGTGATAATAATTATCACACCATTTTATTTATCATTACTTTTTACCATTTAAGACTACGACTATACCATTAATACTAAATATGTTATATGTTCTAGTATATTATTTATATTCATGTATTGTATAGCTCCATGGTGACTTCTGCCACATAACTGAGCCAGTAACTCCTCTTTTTTCTTTTTCTCTACTAGCTCGCATAATTCTTTGGCATCATGGTGGATGTGACCAGTGATCAGGGGATTTTGGCACCATCATGGCAACTTTTCCAACCTTTGCATCTTCATTCATAATAACATTTCCTTTCTACATCTACGACTGTCGTAGCATTTTAATTCTATCAAAGAAGTTTTGCCATGTAAGTCTGATTAACCGGACAAAATGTAGAATCATGCACATACATGTATAAATGAATAAACAATTGTATAATTATGAAGTTGTGGGATAGTTTTCTAACTTAGCTGTCCACAAGAAGGACCGTGTAGTCCATTGTGTATTATAAACTTCTCCATCTTTCATCATAGTTTTGTATTCTATATAATAACCTCAAATCTAATAATAAATTGGGCATGGCTAAACGTTTCTTTAAAACTTGGTTCGATGTATATAATATCGAATAAAGAACAAAATTAAATTTTACATAATTTCTGAAGCTTTGTTTCACCAAATATGAGCTATTGTTTATGAAATTTAAATATGACATTATATTTTGCACATTCTGTAGAAAAATCAAGAATAAGTTTTTGTACAAGTTCACATTCCCATATTATATGACATATAGTTTCTATATTTGTTTCAGAAAAAGTACAATTAGGTGAGTCATATTTGACAAACTTATACAAAATTTCAGTGATGCCAAGAATATTCTGGTTTACCCTAAACTGAAACCATCTTCATTTTGTACATTTAAATACTATAAAGGGTAATTAATATGTTGTTGCCCATTAACTGCAAGCAATATCTTAGACCATGTACTCTGTACTTTATGTATTGCTTCATTTCGATTTATAATTTTGTTTTCTTTGGCTCCCCGATTTTACTGAGAAAAATTCAATATTTATGGAAATGAAAGGTTCTATAGCTTTAAGAACTTATACTTACAAATGCAGAGAACCCAGATCATTCACATGGAGCCAAAATTTTTAGAAGATTATCAACTCGTGCATGAAATATTCTACACGATGAACAAAAAAAGAGGAAGTACAGATCGACACTGTTTCGGAATGGAAAAAAATCTATTGCAGTACTGCTGAGATCAAAAATTAAAAAATTACAAGGCTCTGTAAACACCAAATTCGAATCCATTTTCAAAGATCCTGATATTGTCAGAGAACTTACCTTCCTCCAAGAATATCATATCATTACACCCCAGCAGATAAAGCTTCTAATAATTATACATTTACTTGTGAGAAATACTACGTTGAAAACCTAGGATTAAATTCAGCTGAAGGAAATCCTGAAATCATCTGAAATTTAAAAACAGATTAGCGGAAATTATCCAAAATGCATTTAATAGTATAATTATCCAGAAACCGCAAATTCAAATATATAGTTATAGGTTTTGATAAAACTTACTTTGTCGGGGAAACTTCTAATTCCAAAAATAAATACACTGAAACAGATGTCATCCAAAGGTTGAACTTTCTTAACATTTTTGTGACAAACATAACGATTTCAATTTCGCTATGACAAATTTTCCTTTCATAAGTAGCAACATTCCATCATCGCCCGCATACAGCGTATTTATATCTCAGTTGATACGTTATTCCAGAGCATGTTCGAGTTACAATGACTTTATTCTGAGGGCTAAGTGACTTTCACATAAGCTACTCAACCAGGGTTATATATGTGCTAAACTAACAACGTCACCGAGGAAGTTCCATGATCGTTACGAGACTTATTACACAATATGATACCTAGTAATCTACACTTCTAAATGATATTCTGGACTTAGACGGATTCCTATCATTTTACACAGATTTGACACCTTCTATACTAGAAGGTTACCTACTTTGACTTCTCCATATATAAATATGGAATTTACACGATCTGACTTTTTCTACTGGGTATATGTGACGGGTGTTTCTAGCAAGCAGGAGATGCTCACTTTCCCCGGGCACCTAATCTCACTCCATCAAGGGGGTTCACATATGCTCTTCAAGTAGACATTTTTCATTGTTTCCTATTTGGTTTTCATTTTCATTGACTTTGTATGTCCTTTGGTTTCATGATTTTCGGACTTATGATTTGGATACATTTACATTCATTCTGTTCAGATTGTAACTTGGCTTTCTTTGTTTTTCTTTGTTATTCTTTTTAGGATAGAACTAATGCTTAAATATCTTTAACAGTTCAACTTAATATCATATTTTTCTTCAAAAGCTTGGAAGGATGTGAAGCTTCCATTATCATCCATAACGTCATTAACATATTTAATTCCCTTTTCATAAAAAAGATATAGTTTAGTTTTCAATGTGAAATGTTGATTGTATCATAGAGGCATCTTAAGTGAATTTATTCAAAGTGAGAAGTATTGAATCTTCTTTTTTCTGGATATCTATCCAAGATTTTGAAACATCTTTCCAAAAACGGTTACATAGATTTTCTACACACATAGCTAAATATGTTATTCTATATTCGAATATTGTGTTTATTAAAAAGAAGGACTGTTTAAGATGGCCAGTAACAGTTACAAGATTTAGCCATACGTCAATTAAATCCATGTAGCCAGTAACAGTTACAAGGTTTAGTCATACGTCTATTAATCTATGTAGCCAGTAACAGTTACAAGATTTAGTCATACGTCTATTAATCCATGTAGCCAGTAATAGTTACAAGATTTAGCCATACGTCTATTAATCTATGTAGCCAGTAACAGTTACTAGATTTATTCATACGTCTATTAATCCATGTAGCCAGTAACAGTTACAAGGTTTAGTTATACGTCTATTAATCCATGTAGCCAGTAACAGTTACAAGATTTAGCCATACGTCTATTAATCTATGTAGCCAGTAACAGTTACAAGATTTATTCCTACGTCTATTAATCCATGTAGCCAGTAACAGTTACAATGTTTAGTCATACGTCTATTTATCCATGTAGCCAGTAACAGTTACAAGGTTTAGTCAAACGTCTATTAATCCATGTAGCCAGTAACAGTTACAATGTTTACTCATACGTCTATTTATCCATGTAGCCAGTAACAGTTACAAGATTTAGCCATACGTCAATTAAATCCATGTAGCCAGTAACAGTTACAAGGTTTAGTCATACGTCTATTAATCCATGTAGCCAGTAACAGTTACAAGGTTTAGTCATACGTCTATTAATCCATGTAGCCAGTAACAGTTACAAGATTTAGTCATACGTCTATTAATCCATGTAGCAAGTAACAGTTACAAGGTTCAGTCATACGTCTATTAATCCATGTAGCCAGTAACAGTTACAAGATGTAGTCATACGTCTATTAATCCATGTAGCAAGTAACAGTTACAAGGTTTATTCATACGTCTATTATTCCATGTAGCCAGTAACAGTTACAAGATTTAGTCATACGTCTATTAATCCATGTAGCCAGTAACAGTTACAAGATGTAGTCATACGTCTATTAATCCATGTAGCCAGTAACACTTACAAGGTTTAGTCATACGTCTATTAATCCATGTAGCCAGTAACAGTTACAAGGTTTAGTCATACGCCTATTAATCCATGTAGCCAGTAACAGCTACAAGATTTAGTCATACGCCTATTAATCCATGTAGCCAGTAACAGTTACTAGATTTAATTATACGTCTATTAATCCATGTAGCCAGTAACACTTACAAGGTTTAGTCATACGTCTATTAATCCATGTAGCCAGTAACAGTTACAAGATTTAATCATACGTCTATTAATCCATGTAGCCAGTAACAGTTACAAGGTTTAGTCATACGCCTATTAATCCATGTAGCCGGTAACAGTTACAAGGTTTAGTCATACGTCTATTAATCCATGTAGCCAGTAACAGTTACAAGGTTTAGTCATACGCCTATTAATCCATGTAGCCAGTAACAGTTACAAAGTTTAGTCATACGTCTATTAATCCATGTAGCCAGTAACAGTTACAAGATTTAGTCATACGTCTATTAATCCATGTAGCCAGTAACAGTTACAAGGTTTAGTCATACGTCTATTAATCCATGTAGCCAGTAACAGTTACAAGATTTAGTCATACGTCTATTAATCCATGTAGCCAGTAACAGTTACAAGATTTAGTCATACGTCTATTAATCCATGTAGCCAGTAACAGTTACAAGGTTTAGTCATACGCCTATTAATCCATGTAGCCGGTAACAGTTACAAGGTTTAGTCATACGTCTATTAATCCATGTAGCCAGTAACAGTTACAAGATTTAGTCATACGTCTATTAATCCATGTAGCCAGTAACAGTTACAAGGTTTAGTCATACGTCTATTAATCCATGTAGCCAGTAACAGTTACAAGATTTAGTCATACGTCTATTAATCCATGTAGCCAGTAACAGTTACAAGATTTAGTCATACGTCTATTAATCCATGTAGCCAGTTACAGTTACAAGATTTCTTCATACGTCTATTAATCCATGTAGCCAGTAACAGTTACAAGGTTTAGTCATACGTCTATTAATCCATGTAGCCAGTAACAGTTACAAGGTTTAGTCATACGTCTATTAATCCATGTAGCCAGTAACACTTACAAGATTTAGTCATACGTCTATTAATCCATGTAGCCAGTAACAGTTACAAGGTTTAGTCATACGCCTATTAATCCATGTAGCCAGTAACAGCTACAAGATTTAGTCATACGCCTATTAATCCATGTAGCCAGTAACAGTTACTAGATTTAGTCATACGTCTATTAATCCATGTAGCCAGTAACAGTTACAAGATTTAGTCATACGTCTATTAATCCATGTAGCCAGTAACAGTTACAAGATTTAGTCATACGTCTATTAATCCATTTTGTATAAATCCTTTTAAATAATTAGCTTAGTCAATCATTCTGAATCCACTTTTAAATGAATTGAAATTGAATCCATCATAATCCACACGCATAATCTTGAGTTATCATTGTACGTTTTACTCTTTCCATTTTGCTTTTCCAAAGAAATTTATATAAAATTGAATTTAGTTTATTTATATATCCAGAATCTGGATTAGGGAGAGACAGTAACAGTTACAAGATTTAGTCATACGTCTATTAATCCATGTAGCCAGTAACAGTTACAAGATTTAGTCATACGTCTATTAATCCATGTAGCCGTAACAGTTACAAGGTTTAGTCATACGTCTATTAATCCATGTAGCCAGTAACAGTTACAAGGTTTAGTCATACGTCTATTAATCCATGTAGCAAGTAACAGTTACAAGATGTAGTTATACGTCTATTAATCCATGTAGCAAGTAACAGTTACAAGGTTTATTCATACGTCTATTATTCCATGTAGCCGTAACAGTTACAAGGTTTAGTCATACGTCTATTAATCCATGTAGCCAGTAACACTTACAAGGTTTAGTCATACGTCTATTAATCCATGTAGCCAGTAACAGTTACAAGGTTTAGTCATACGCCTATTAATCCATGTAGCCAGTAACAGCTACAAGATTTAGTCAAATGCCTATTAATCCATGTAGCCAGTAACAGTTACTAGATTTAGTCATACGTCTATTAATCCATGTAGCCAGTAACACTTACAAGGTTTAGTCATACGTCTATTAATCTATGTAGCCAGTAACAGTTACAAGATTTAGTCATACGTCTATTAATCCATGTAGCCAGTAACAGTTACAAGATTTCGTCATACGTCTATTAATCCATGTAGCCAGTAACAGTTACAAGGTTTAGTCATACGTCTATTAATCCATGTAGCCAGTAACAGTTACAAGATTTAGTCATACGCCTATTAATCCATGTAGCCAGTAACAGTTACAAGATTTAGTCATACGCCTATTAATCCATGTAGCCAGTAACAGTTACAAGATTTAGTCATACGTCTATTAATCCATGTAGCCAGTAACACTTACAAGATTTAGTCATACGTCTATTAATCCATGTAGCCAGTAACAGTTACAAGATTTAGTCATACGTCTATTAATCCATGTAGCCAGTAACAGTTACAAGATTTAGTCATACGTCTATTAATCCATGTAGCCAGTAACAGTTACAAGATTTAGTCATACGTCTATTAATCCATGTAGCCAGTAACAGTTACAAGGTTTAGTCATACGTCTATTAATCCATGTAGCCAGTAACACTTACAAGGTTTAGTCATATGTCTATTAATCCATGTAGTCAGTAACACCTACAAGATTTAGTCATACGCCTATTAATCCATGTAGCCAGTAACAGTTACTAGATTTAGTCATACGTCTATTAATCCATGTAGCCAGTAACACTTACAAGGTTTAGTCATACGTCTATTAATCCATGTAGCCAGTAACAGTTACAAGGTTTAGTCATACGTCTATTTATCCATGTAACCAGTAACAGTTACAAGATTTAGTCATACGTCTATTAATCCATGTAGCCAGTAACAGTTACAAGATTTATTCATACGTCTATTAATCCATGTAGCAAGTAACAGTTACAAGGTTCAGTCATACGTCTATTAATCCATGTAGCCAGTAACAGTTACAAGATGTAGTCATACGTCTATTAATCCATGTAGCCAGTAACACTTACAAGGTTTAGTCATACGTCTATTAATCCATGTAGCCAGTAACACTTACAAGGTTTAGTCATACGTCTATTAATCCATGTAGCTAGTAACACTTACAAGGTTTAGTCATACGTCTATTAATCCATGTAGCCAGTAACAGTTACAAGGTTTAGTCATACGCCTATTAATCCATGTAGCCAGTAACAGCTACAAGATTTAGTCATACGCCTATTAATCCATGTAGCCAGTAACAGTTACTAGATTTAATCATACGTCTATTAATCCATGTAGCCAGTAACACTTACAAGGTTTAGTCATACGTCTATCAATCCATGTAGCCAGTAACAGTTACAAGATTTAATCATACGTCTATTAATCAATGTAGCCAGTAACAGTTACAAGGTTTCGTCATACGTCAATTAATCCATGTAGCCGGTAACAGTTACAAGGTTTAGTCATACGTCTATTAATCCATGTAGCCAGTAACAGTTACAAGGTTTAGTCATACGCCTATTAATCCATGTAGCCAGTAACAGTTACAAGGTTTAGTCATACGTCTATTAATCCATGTAGCCAGTAACAGTTACAAGATTTAGTCATACGTCTATTAATCCATGTAGCCAGTAACAGTTACAAGATTTAGTCATACGTCTATTAATCCATGTAGCCAGTAACAGTTACAAGATTTAGTCATACGTCTATTAATACATGTAGCCAGTAACAGTTACAAGGTTTAGTCATACGCCTATTAATCCATGTAGCCAGTAACAGTTACAAGGTTTAGTCATACGTCTATTAATCCATGTAGCCAGTAACAGTTACAAGATTTAGTCATACGTCTATTAATCCATGTAGCCAGTAACAGTTACAAGGTTTAGTCATACGTCTATTAATCCATGTAGCCAGTAACAGTTACAAGATTTAGTCATACGTCTATTAATCCATGTAGCCAGTAACAGTTACAAGATTTAGTCATACGTCTATTAATCCATGTAGCCAGTAACAGTTACAAGGTTTAGTCATACGCCTATTAATCCATGTAGCCGGTGACAGTTACAAGGTTTAGTCATACGTCTATTAATCCATGTAGCCAGTAACAGTTACAAGATTTAGTCATACGTCTATTAATCCATGTAGCCAGTAACAGTTACAAGGTTTAGTCATACGTCTATTAATCCATGTAGCCAGTAACAGTTACAAGATTTAGTCATACGTCTATTAATCCATGTAGCCAGTAACAGTTACAAGATTTAGTCATACGTCTATTAATCCATGTAGCCAGTTACAGTTACAAGATTTATTCATACGTCTATTAATCCATGTAGCCAGTAACAGTTACAAGGTTTAGTCATACGTCTATTAATCCATGTAGCCAGTAACAGTTACAAGATGTAGTCATACGTCTATTAATCCATGTAGCAAGTAACAGTTACAAGGTTTATTCATACGTCTATTATTCCATGTAGCCGTAACAGTTACAAGATTTAGTCATACGTCTATTAATCCATGTAGCCAGTAACAGTTAAAAGATTTAGTCATACGTCTATTAATCCATGTAGCCAGTAACAGTTACAAGGTTTAGTCATACGTCTATTAATCCATGTAGCCAGTAACAGCTACAAGATTTAGTCATACGCCTATTAATCCATGTAGCCAGTAACAGTTACAAGGTTTAGTCATACGTCTATTAATCCATGTAGCCAGTAACACTTACAAGATTTAGTCATACGTCTATTAATCCATGTAGCCAGTAACAGTTACAAGGTTTAGTCATACGCCTATTAATCCATGTAGCCAGTAACAGCTACAAGATTTAGTCATACGCCTATTAATCCATGTAGCCAGTAACAGTTACTAGATTTAGTCATACGTCTATTAATCCATGTAGCCAGTAACAGTTACAAGATTTAGTCATACGTCTATTAATCCATGTAGCCAGTAACAGTTACAAGATTTAGTCATACGTCTATTAATCCATTTTGTATAAATCCTTTTAAATAATTAGCTTAGTCAATCATTCTGAATCCACTTTTAAATGAATTGAAATTGAATCCATCATAATCCACACGCATAATCTTGAGTTATAATTGTACGTTTTACTCTTTCAATTTTGCTTTTCCAAAGAAATTTATATAAAATTGAATTTAGTTTATTTATATATCCAGAATCTGGATTAGGGAGAGACAGTAACAGTTACAAGATTTAGTCATACGTCTATTAATCCATGTAGCCAGTAACAGTTACAAGATTTAGTCATACGTCTATTAATCCATGTAGCCAGTAACAGTTACAAGATTTAGTCATACGTCTATTAATCCATGTAGCCAGTAACAGTTACAAGATTTATTCATACGTCTATTAATCCATGTAGCCAGTAACAGTTACAAGGTTTAGTCATACGTCTATTAATCCATGTAGCCAGTAACAGTTACAAGGTTTAGTCATACGTCTATTAATCCATGTAGCCAGTAACACTTACAAGGTTTAGTCATACGTCTATTAATCCATGTAGCCAGTAACAGTTACAAGGTTTAGTCATACGCCTATTAATCCATGTAGCCAGTAACAGCTACAAGATTTAGTCATACGTCTATTAATCCATGTAGCCAGTAACACTTACAAGGTTTAGTCATACGTCTATTAATCCATGTAGCCAGTAACAGTTACAAGATTTCGTCATACGTCTATTAATCCATGTAGCCAGTAACAGTTACAAGATTTCGTCATACGTCTATTAATCCATGTAGCCAGTAACAGTTACAAGGTTTAGTCATACGTCTATTAATCCATGTAGCCAGTAACACTTACAAGGTTTAGTCATACGTCTATTAATCCATGTAGCCAGTAACACCTACAAGATTTAGTCATACGCCTATTAATCCATGTAGCCAGTAACAGTTACTAGATTTAGTCATACGTCTATTAATCCATGTAGCCAGTAACACTTACAAGGTTTAGTCATACGTCTATTAATCCATGTAGCCAGTAACAGTTACAAGGTTTAGTCATACGTCTATTTATCCATGTAGCAAGTAACAGCTACAAGATTTAGTCATACGCCTATTAATCCATGTAGCCAGTAACAGTTACTAGATTTAATCATACGTCTATTAATCCATGTAGCCAGTAACACTTACAAGGTTTAGTCATACGCCTATTAATACATGTAGCCAGTAACAGTTACAAGGTTAATCATACGTCTATTAATCCATGTAGCCAGTAACAGTTACAAGATTTAGTCATACGTCTATTTATCCATCTAGCCAGTAACAGTTACAAGATTTAGACATACGTCAATTAAATCCATGTAGCCAGTAACAGTTACAAGATTTAGTCATACGTCTATTAATCCATGTAACCAGTAACAGTTACAAGATTTAGTCATACGTCTATTAATCCATGTAGCCAGTAACAGTTACAAGATTTATTCATACGTCTATTAATCCATGTAGCAAGTAACAGTTACAAGGTTCAGTCATACGTCTATTAATCCATGTAGCCAGTAACAGTTACAAGATGTAGTCATACGTCTATTAATCCATGTAGCCAGTAACACTTACAAGGTTTAGTCATACGTCTATTAATCCATGTAGCCAGTAACACTTACAAGGTTTAGTCATACGTCTATTAATCCATGTAGCTAGTAACACTTACAAGGTTTAGTCATACGTCTATTAATCCATGTAGCCAGTAACAGTTACAAGGTTTAGTCATACGCCTATTAATCCATGTAGCCAGTAACAGCTACAAGATTTAGTCATACGCCTATTAATCCATGTAGCCAGTAACAGTTACTAGATTTAATCATACGTCTATTAATCCATGTAGCCAGTAACACTTACAAGGTTTAGTCATACGTCTATCAATCCATGTAGCCAGTAACAGTTACAAGATTTAATCATACGTCTATTAATCAATGTAGCCAGTAACAGTTACAAGGTTTAGTCATACGTCAATTAATCCATGTAGCCGGTAACAGTTACAAGGTTTAGTCATACGTCTATTAATCCATGTAGCCAGTAACAGTTACAAGGTTTAGTCATACGCCTATTAATCCATGTAGCCAGTAACAGTTACAAGGTTTAGTCATACGTCTATTAATCCATGTAGCCAGTAACAGTTACAAGATTTAGTCATACGTCTATTAATCCATGTAGCCAGTAACAGTTACAAGATTTAGTCATACGTCTATTAATCCATGTAGCCAGTAACAGTTACAAGATTTAGTCATACGTCTATTAATACATGTAGCCAGTAACAGTTACAAGGTTTAGTCATACGCCTATTAATCCATGTAGCCAGTAACAGTTACAAGGTTTAGTCATACGTCTATTAATCCATGTAGCCAGTAACAGTTACAAGATTTAGTCATACGTCTATTAATCCATGTAGCCAGTAACAGTTACAAGGTTTAGTCATACGTCTATTAATCCATGTAGCCAGTAACAGTTACAAGATTTAGTCATACGTCTATTAATCCATGTAGCCAGTAACAGTTACAAGATTTAGTCATACGTCTATTAATCCATGTAGCCAGTAACAGTTACAAGGTTTAGTCATACGCCTATTAATCCATGTAGCCGGTGACAGTTACAAGGTTTAGTCATACGTCTATTAATCCATGTAGCCAGTAACAGTTACAAGATTTAGTCATACGTCTATTAATCCATGTAGCCAGTAACAGTTACAAGGTTTAGTCATACGTCTATTAATCCATGTAGCCAGTAACAGTTACAAGATTTAGTCATACGTCTATTAATCCATGTAGCCAGTAACAGTTACAAGATTTAGTCATACGTCTATTAATCCATGTAGCCAGTTACAGTTACAAGATTTATTCATACGTCTATTAATCCATGTAGCCAGTAACAGTTACAAGGTTTAGTCATACGTCTATTAATCCATGTAGCCAGTAACAGTTACAAGATGTAGTCATACGTCTATTAATCCATGTAGCAAGTAACAGTTACAAGGTTTATTCATACGTCTATTATTCCATGTAGCCGTAACAGTTACAAGATTTAGTCATACGTCTATTAATCCATGTAGCCAGTAACAGTTAAAAGATTTAGTCATACGTCTATTAATCCATGTAGCCAGTAACAGTTACAAGGTTTAGTCATACGTCTATTAATCCATGTAGCCAGTAACAGCTACAAGATTTAGTCATACGCCTATTAATCCATGTAGCCAGTAACAGTTACAAGGTTTAGTCATACGTCTATTAATCCATGTAGCCAGTAACACTTACAAGATTTAGTCATACGTCTATTAATCCATGTAGCCAGTAACAGTTACAAGGTTTAGTCATACGCCTATTAATCCATGTAGCCAGTAACAGCTACAAGATTTAGTCATACGCCTATTAATCCATGTAGCCAGTAACAGTTACTAGATTTAGTCATACGTCTATTAATCCATGTAGCCAGTAACAGTTACAAGATTTAGTCATACGTCTATTAATCCATGTAGCCAGTAACAGTTACAAGATTTAGTCATACGTCTATTAATCCATTTTGTATAAATCCTTTTAAATAATTAGCTTAGTCAATCATTCTGAATCCACTTTTAAATGAATTGAAATTGAATCCATCATAATCCACACGCATAATCTTGAGTTATAATTGTACGTTTTACTCTTTCAATTTTGCTTTTCCAAAGAAATTTATATAAAATTGAATTTAGTTTATTTATATATCCAGAATCTGGATTAGGGAGAGACAGTAACAGTTACAAGATTTAGTCATACGTCTATTAATCCATGTAGCCAGTAACAGTTACAAGATTTAGTCATACGTCTATTAATCCATGTAGCCAGTAACAGTTACAAGATTTAGTCATACGTCTATTAATCCATGTAGCCAGTAACAGTTACAAGATTTATTCATACGTCTATTAATCCATGTAGCCAGTAACAGTTACAAGGTTTAGTCATACGTCTATTAATCCATGTAGCCAGTAACAGTTACAAGGTTTAGTCATACGTCTATTAATCCATGTAGCCAGTAACACTTACAAGGTTTAGTCATACGTCTATTAATCCATGTAGCCAGTAACAGTTACAAGGTTTAGTCATACGCCTATTAATCCATGTAGCCAGTAACAGCTACAAGATTTAGTCATACGTCTATTAATCCATGTAGCCAGTAACACTTACAAGGTTTAGTCATACGTCTATTAATCCATGTAGCCAGTAACAGTTACAAGATTTAGTCATACGTCTATTAATCCATGTAGCCAGTAACAGTTACAAGGTTTAGTCATACGTCTATTAATCCATGTAGCCAGTAACAGTTACAAGGTTTAGTCATACGTCTATTAATCCATGTAGCCAGTAACAGTTACAAGGTTTAGTCATACGTCTATTAATCCATGTAGCCAGTAACAGTTACAAGGTTTAGTCATACGTCTATTAATCCATGTAGCCAGTAACAGTTACAAGATTTAGTCATACGTCTATTAATCCATGTAGCCAGTAACAGTTACAAGGTTTAGTCATACGTCTATTAATCCATGTAGCCAGTAACAGTTACAAGATTTCGTCATACGTCTATTAATCCATGTAGCCAGTAACAGTTACAAGATTTCGTCATACGTCTATTAATCCATGTAGCCAGTAACAGTTACAAGGTTTAGTCATACGTCTATTAATCCATGTAGCCAGTAACAGTTACAAGATTTAGTCATACGCCTATTAATCCATGTAGCCAGTAACAGTTACAAGATTTAGTCATACGCCTATTAATCCATGTAGCCAGTAACAGTTACAAGATTTAGTCATACGTCTATTAATCCATGTAGCCAGTAACACTTACAAGATTTAGTCATACGTCTATTAATCCATGTAGCCAGTAACAGTTACAAGATTTAGTCATACGTCTATTAATCCATGTAGCCAGTAACAGTTACAAGATTTAGTCATACGTCTATTAATCCATGTAACCACTAACAGTTACAAGATTTAGTCATACGTCTATTAATCCATGTAGCCAGTAACAGTTACAAGATTTAGTCATACGTCTATTAATCCATGTAGCCAGTAACAGTTACAAGATTTAGTCATACGTCTATTAATCCATGTAGCCAGTAACAGTTACAAGGTTTAGTCATACGTCTATTAATCCATGTAGCCAGTAACACTTACAAGGTTTAGTCATACGTCTATTAATCCATGTAGCCAGTAACAGCTACAAGATTTAGTCATACGCCTATTAATCCATGTAGCCAGTAACAGTTACTAGATTTAGTCATACGTCTATTAATCCATGTAGCCAGTAACACTTACAAGGTTTAGTCATACGTCTATTAATCCATGTAGCCAGTAACAGTTACAAGATTTAGTCATACGTCTATTTATCCATGTAGCCAGTAACAGTTACAAGGTTTCGTCATACGTCTATTAATCCATGTAGCCAGTAACACTTACAAGGTTTAGTCATACGTCTATTAATCCATGTAGCCAGTAACAGTTACAAGATTTAGTCATACGCCTATTAATCCATGTAGCCAGTAACAGTTACAAGATTTAGTCATACGCCTATTAATCCATGTAGCACAGTAACAGTTACAAGGTTTCTTCATACGTCTATTAACCCATGTAGCCAGTAACAGTTACAAGATTTAGTCATACGTCTATTATTCCATGTAGCCAGTAACAGTTACAAGATTTAGTCATACGTCTATTAATCCATGTAACCAGTAACAGTTACAAGATTTAGTCATACGTCTATTAATCCATGTAGCCAGTAACAGTTACAAGATTTAGTCATACGTCTATTAATCCATGTAGCCAGTAATAGTTACAAGGTTTAGTCATACGTCTATTAATCCATGTAGCCAGTAATAGTTACAAGGTTTAGTCATACGTCTATTAATCCATGTAGCCAGTAACAGTTACAAGATTTAGTCATACGTCTATTAATCCATGTAGCCAGTAACAGTTACAAGATTTATTCATACGTCTATTAATCCATGTAGCCAGTAACAGTTACAAGATTTAGTCATACGTCTATTAATCCATGTAGCCAGTAACAGTTACAAGGTTTAGTCATACGTCTATTAATCCATGTAGCCAGTAACACTTACAAGGTTTAGTCATACGTCTATTAATCCATGTAGCCAGTAACAGTTACAAGATTTAGTCATACGCCTATTAATCCATGTAGCCAGTAACAGTTACAAGATTTAGTCATACGTCTATTAATCCATGTAGCCAGTAACAGTTACAAGATTTAGTCATACGTCTATTAATCCATGTAGCCAGTAATAGTTACAAGGTTTAGTCATACGTCTATTAATCCATGTAGCCAGTAAAAGTTACAAAGTTTAGTCATACGTCTATTAATCCATGTAGCCAGTAACAGTTACAAGATTTAGTCATACGTCTATTAATCCATGTAGCCAGTAACAGTTACAAGATTTAGTCATACGTCTATTAATCCATGTAGCCAGTAACAGTTACAAGATTTAGTCATACGTCTATTAATCCATGTAGCCAGTAACAGTTACAAGATTTAGTCATACGTCTATTAATCCATGTAGCCAGTAACAGTTACAAGATTTAGTCATACGTCTATTAATCCATGTAGCCAGTAACAGTTACAATGTTTATTCATACGTCTATTAATCCATGTAGCCAGTAAAAGTTACAAGATTTAGTCATACGTCTATTAATCCATGTAGCCAGTAACAGTTACAAGATTTAGTCATACGTCTATTAATCTATGTAGCCAGTAATAGTTACAAGATTTAGTCATACGTCTATTAATCCATTTTGTATAAATCCTTTTAAATAATTAGCTTAGTCAATCATTCTGAATCCACTTTTAAATGAATTGAAATTGAATCAATCATAATCCACACGCATAATCTTGAGTTATAATTGTACGTTTTACTCTTTCAATTTTGCTTTTCCAAAGAAATTTATATAAAATTGAATTTAGTTTATTTATATATCCAGAATCTGTATTAGGGAGAGACATGAATAAATGATAATACTGAGATGTCAAAAGAGTTTTTACAATAGTTAATCTTCCCACTGGAGTTAAGTTTCGTTTATTCCACTGTTTAATAATCACCTAGATTTTAACAATTATTTTTATCAAAATTAAGAAACTGTATTTTTGTCAAGTCAACATCATATTCAATTCCAAGAAGTTTAAACTGTGTTGTCCAAACACGCTCCAAATCAGGAAATGATAAATCTTGACTATATTTTCACTACCAATCCAAATATTTTGGGTATTAGGATGACACTTGATTCACCATTTTGATCCTGAATCTAAAAACTAAAGCATGCAATGGATTCACTCTGACTCACCCCCTCTTGAAACTTTCAAAAGAGTTTCCTCAGCTGGGAAAGCCATGGCCTCTACCTTTTGGGACAATCATTGAATAATCATGATTGATTTTCTCGAGGACGGGGACACAATAAATGGTGCATTTTATGTAAATGAGTTATTGTCCCCTTTATTCCATGGACTATGAGATATAGTTTACCTCTCGGTACTTCTTCGTTTTTTACTTATAGAGGTTGCGTCAGGAGTTTGTGAGAATAAGAAGAGGAAAGCTAACCAAGAGCGTTCTGCTCGTGTAGGATAATACATCCGCACTTCTCAAGTTGCAATGGCGGCATGGACGCTGTATATGAGTACTTGGGGGAACAGAATTATATTCTTTTCAACAGCATTCTGTTTTAGGGGATTCAGAAATTGGAACAGAGATAGAGTAAATAATACAGATAAACGGAGATTATATTGCAGTATGATGGCATTGATATTAAACCTAGGCTATTCATATGTACATACAGAAAAGAACTCGTTGATCATACCTCGTATAATGATGACACTTTTTAATCATGAATGCAAATGTAATGTATTTCCCCAGTATTAATTACGCTCTGTGTTGTCCTTGTGCTAAATCTTTGAAGGTGGGGTGGTCTATTTTCACCTAAAATAAAACTTCAATTTACTTATAAATGCTCCTGATGTACAACTGTATCTGGGTGCGTATGTTAATCTATATAATATATAGAATATTCTAATATGTTATTTAAATACATAAGTATCAATTAAATATTCAGATTCGAATTATAAAACATTCTTTATATTGTAAATATCATCTTGACAACTCCATTTCAAACTGTAACCAAATATTCTGACATCTAAATTTTTCATTTATAGAAATGGTTTTAATTGCTAGGACTTCGTTATCTAAAGCTACCCTGTACCAATCTGATTAATACCACATTTTTATTCCGCTTCTGTATTTGTTCCATTGGCAATGGTACAAATAAAGAAACGGAATAAAGATGTGGTATTAATCAGATTGCTAAAGCTACCTTATCTATATCTACTTGCTCTTAGCAACCAAAATCAATGCTCAGATTTATGAATAGGTCGTTTATTTACTAGCTTTAAGCTATCCGGCTCATCGGCAGCAATTGTTTTCTTCAATACCAAATGTTTGCTCATCCTATTCCATACTTCGGAAGCATATTCAGAATTGGGGTCGTATAGGTGTAGTATATATTTTTGATAAGGTTTCTGTGTTCAGGGCTTACTTCAATTTTCTGAGGACAACAATTTGTTTTGATTTTTGTTTTGTTTTGATTGATGTCGTCAATATGAATATTCCATTAGACAAGGCAATGTACAATACGAAAGTAATTGGCGTCAAATGTTGTGAGTCTGCACAGGAGTAATTGTTGTGTCATTAAAAACAGAAAAATAATCTTACTCTTTCCCTCCTAAATAATTTTTAAAAAGCAAAAAAAAAAAAAAAAAAAAAATACAAAAAAAACCCCCAAAAAACAACAAAAAAAACCCCCAACCCCCCCCCCCCCCAAAAAAACAAAAAACCCAAACAAACAAATAATAATAATGATAATAACAAAACAAATTCAAACAAACAAACAAACCAGACATATATACATATATAGTTGTGTATACATGTGTATATGTCTCTGAAAAATTCATAAAGGTCTTAAAACCTTAATTTAACATCTAAATGTGTACTATATAGGTAGTATTAACCTTATTTCATAATGTAATAACCATAATCAATATATACAAAACTAAAACTAAAGAGTAATACGGGCACTTAAAATTCTAAACCTTTTTACGTATGTAGATGATTTGAAGTAAAACAAAACTAAACAAAACAAATAAACATCGATAATTCATGCAATTACAAGACACATTTGAGATTGCGGGAACGACAACTCTGGGTAGAGAAATTTATTCGGGATCGGTCAGTTAAAATTAATCACCGGAAGTAAAACAAGCATCTGCTTGCTTGATATCTAGATTCTAGTTCGTGCCAGAAGCCGAGTGTACAAGACGAAAAATGACTACAAACGGTAGCCAAGTTGTTCTTGCTGTAGAGGCAGAGTCATATGTTGAACATCTGAAGAAATTCAAACTTACAGAAGTTGGTAATTCAGAGTAAGTCGAGTCAAATATCTCGTAACTACTGACGCTTCATGTGTGTTTGCATGTTTGCCTCGATGAACGTGCCATGAAACTTGGTGGAAAGTACTGAGGTCATACTAGAATGCTTTCTGAAAATAACTCCAAAAATTCACAATACTGTTAGGGAACTAATTATCGACAAGGTCCAGTTACCATTTGCTTTTTCATTTTATCTATTTATGTGACTTTGTATCACATATTTGGTATCGAATTACAGACAACTCGGACCCAGACATCTCGGCCCGTTAATGGACATCTTGGCCCATTAATGGACATCTCGGCCCCTTAACAGACATCTCAGCCCGTTTTGAAAATAAAGGTTTTTAATTTACTGTTTTGAAACGGACGAATCGGAGCCTTTTGATTTTTTTTTAAATAGTATGAAAATAGCTTGAAAATTGACTAAGTCCAAATTATTGGTTGTATAAATTTTGTTAAATTCTGAACGGACATCTCGGCCCGCTTGAAAATTGACTAAGTCCAAGTTATTTATTGTATTCAAAGAGTATATTCATATTCATATATACAATATACGGTCACATAAATGATAAATATTGAATATTTATATCTAAATATGATAATAATATTTAATTTATTCATTCAAAAAATAAGATATTAAAAGTTCTTTTCATCGGACATCTCGGCCTCAGTTCGTCAGACCAGCATTCATCCTTCATAGTTTATCAAATCACTTCACTGGCGACTAGGCATACAATGGAGGGCATGGGTGCTTGGTGACCCATCCCTTAGGTTAGGGATGCCAGAACAGGTCTCAAAGACACCAGGAGCAGTGATGTGTCTTCCTTCAAAAAACATTTAAAAGACGCAGTTACTGGGATTATCTCTTAGCTGAGGCTCTGTAACGTACGGTACTGTAAATCCTGGGTTCCCCAGTTCAAGAACAGCATTTAGATGTATCCTTTATTTTTCATCAAATCACTGCATGAAACATGAATTTACAAGATTTTTTTCACATGATTGTCTGCAATGCATCTGGTTTTGTCCATTACTGTTTTCATATGAAAAGTTTGTCAATTCATGTTTTTAATACCCCTAATACTATAGTAGCCTGTAACTGGTCTTAGCCAGGAACTAGCTATAGTCCTAGACCAGTAATATTACCTTTCTATGTCCCAATGTCTTTAGAAATCGTACATAAAAAACACCCCCATGATGAATTTTAGGACAATTTCATTTCCGAAGATGATAATTGGAATAAAATACATCTCTTTTTAGTATAGATCTATTAAAATTACATTATTCATAATTAGGCAGTGTCTTCATGTTTTCATGTGTTGTAGCTTGTAGAACTTAACAGACATTAGTCAAATTTGGTTCTATGTTGTCACCGGTGTTAAGCCGGTTTGTCACCTGTACAGTCTTTCCGAAAACTTTTTCAGGTCACTAGCCAGTAGGGCTAGTGGTCATCACAAAACTATTAGCCAATGAAAATTTTTACTAGCCCAAACTTAAAGATTCTAAATATTCAAAACAAAATCATTCTTTATATTAAAGGTAACATTTATCTTCGGCGGTTCCTCGTTCTGCTTTCTCTTTTTATTAATATTGGCAACAGCCAGTGACCCTGCTTTCAAAGCCTCAAAGGCATTCATCTTGAAACTAATAACTCTGTCACTCTAACTGTCAATCCGGCAAACCGGGAGGAAAAATGTACACACGAGGCATGATCATAAAAACGCTTGAAATGATGTACCATTGTATTAAAAAGCGCATGCATGACCACGACAAGAAAGAACGACTAGTGTGAAGTACAGATCGTTCTGCGAAAGGTAACAATTGATTTTTACTAGCCAGTCGGGCTACCCACTAGCCTGATTTTACTAGCCCGAGCTGAAAATTACTAGCCTCGGGCGTCGGGCTAGTGAGTTTTGGGTAAGACTGCCTCATGTATCCCCAACTTCCCAATGGCAAAAATGACGCGACATTGACCTTAAACTGCCATCCCTACTGTAGTAATTGGCCTGCTGGATATATGTTGGCTGTTTGACCTGATGATCTGTATTTGCAAGTATGCATATGTGTTATCTTTGTGTTGATTGGGGCAACAGTAATTAATTAATGGGACATACAAATGTGCCTGAGGGCAGTACTAGTACGTACCACATTGTAATCTGAGTGATTTTGGACAAAATTGATTTAAAGTCACTTTCCATTCCAGGTAGTAATTATGTCTATGTATGATCTCTTTTACTTTTTGAGAATTCCAGAGCCTCTTTTTCTGGAGCATACTTTCAGTACACAGCTATTTCTCCAACATATCTCTAATATCTTGAGAAACTTTTTATCAATATCGGCGATCATTGAATTTGGAACAACTATGTGTATTTATAATTCTACAATGATACAGTGTCTGCCTGAAAATTTTACAAAAATAAATAAATAAATAAAATTAAAGTAAAATTAAGATAAAACAAATACAAAAATAAAAAGGAAAACAAAGAAAAATATTTGAATTTTACAAGTCTACGTCCCTGATAATACTTTAAATGCTAATTAATTGAGTTATCCCATTAAACATAATTAGTAATACATAGTATTAGCAAATACGGATCATCAGTCAAACAACTGACTTAATTATATCCAGTAAACCAATTGCGTAATACAGTGCGGACAGCAGTTTAAGGAATGTCACATTTGACTTTTGCTGGAGGAACCTGGGGATACAGGTGACAAACTGGCTTAATAATTAACACGTCCTGTCCCAAAATAGGACCAAATTTTACTAAAGTCTGTTAGTAACTACACTACAACTTATGAAAACATGAAGACACAGCCAATGAATAATTTGATTTTAGCAGATCTATGCTGAACAGTCATTTAATATTCATAATAAAAAAACACTCCCGTTATGAATGATGAGATTCACGCATAGTAGTATATATATGTCCCCTTATATCGCCATTTTGCTAGGGGGTGCGGAAGTGGTGACAGTGAGTGGTTACCACTCGCTTTGATGTGCTAAATTTAGAATAATTTCCAATCTGTAGTTAATTATACAAATTATAATTAATTAAGCAGACTACTTGTACACTATTATATATCCTCTTAATAGCAGCACATGAATCTGAAATGTATTTCACTTTTGTATTTACAGATGGAGTAGGCAACATGAGAATATTGAAAAATTGAATATGCAAGCAGTACTGAATGCATCGGCACAGGAAGATGAGTTTATCAAAGATTTTATAATATCATGTGGCAAGGTAACTTAATTAAGTACCAAAGAACATGATTCTCTGCTCTCCACCATTACATTGTCATAAACCATGAACTGTTCATCATAGATTTCATTATATCGTAATATGGCATACATATAATATATTATACCACAGAACATATAACTTAACACTATGTTCTTCACTCCTTTAGAGTCAGTACAACATTATACATATATACCAAGAGTTGGCATTGATATAGGTGTGGAAATAACATTTGTTATGTATAAAGTATTAGGAAAATGCTTTTAGAATTAAAAACCTAATGGCCATGCATGCAAAGTTGTTCTTTTTTCCGAAATATTGATATTAGAAAGTGTATCATAGATATGTTGATGATAAATTAGGCTTATTAAAACTGAGATCTTAGAATTTTTTCAGACTTTTCTTTTTTTTTTCAACAGTGTGATGTGTTGATCCATGACCTTCTATTAACTGAAATATGGAAGGAGAAAATATTTCCAGCTCTTGTAGAAATGGAATTTGTACCAAAGTCAACATTTCCAATTTATATGGTTGTAAGTAGTTTGAAATCATCCCAGCACTTTATTGTCTAAAACAGCATGATAGATTTGTTTACAATCTAAGTAATTTAAGTAGCATTCTGTTTCATTTTTGAAGTGTATATAATGTACAAATTAAGTGCAGCTGAATTATAATTTGAATTGAAGATTGCAAATCCATATTTTTGGTTTGTTTGACCAGTTTCAAGAAGAAATACATTAATGCTTTGAAATTATCATTACAAACTTTACTCTCTCTTTTTCAGTTGTATCATGAAGCAACTGTAGTAAACTTACTTGAGACAACTATGTTTTTTCGAGAGACTTGTGAGGCAGCAGAAGATTTTGTTACAGACCTTGTAGATTATTGTCACAGAAGACTAACTCAACTTATTGCAAGGTCTGTATGTCTTAATAAACACAGTGAATCATTTAATTTATTTTAATCACATTTTCTGACTGATATTTTCATTTTCCTTTCTATTGAAATTTTAAATTAAGTTTTATAGCCACTTAAAGGTGTGCACCTCCCATTTTCATCTCTTTGCAGCCATTTTCAAATTTTGGTGTTTTTGCCTTTTTTGGGACTTAATCTATTGATACAACCTTGTCTAGAGGTTTTCCTATTTACCTTTTTATAGATTCCATTGAAATTATAGATTCAGCTTCATTAACACATATAAATGTACATCTCCCATTTTCATCACTTTATACCATATTTGAAGCTTAAGGTACTTTGTTAACTTATCATAAACTAGATTATAAAAAGGTTCCCTGGCAACATTAGCTTCGTTTTCTTTTGACAAAACCACCATAAAACCTTCAAAATACTCGTACAATATGCCAAATAGATATGTAATCTGTCATATAAGCTTCCATGGGATTATTTGTTCCTTTGCAATAGTATGATTTGGATTTTTTTCACAAACATAGGTTATGTACACATATATCTGTATGAAACTGAGTTCAAAGCTTACCTTGTACTGCTAGTGTCATGCCAATTTCTTATTGCATAATTCAAAGTCATCATTTAACCAAACAAACTTATTCAAGAATGATCGAGTTGCAATGTAGGAAGTGCATGAAGATAACAAAATTCTGTACACATATTATTATTTGCATGACGTTTGTACTTTTCTCTTATTTAAAATATATGTTGATATTTGTATGATTTTGGTTTTAATTTTTTAATGTTTTTTTTAAATTAACTAAACTATTGTGGTTTTAAATATTGGTTCATATTCATGACATATTATGGTATATCATTATGTTTATATAGGTCTGAAAGTGAAGAAGAAGAAGATGATGATGATGAAGACTTTGACATATCACAGGTGTCCACTTCAACAGGCAACAACATGGAGGTAATCACAAAGTAATTATTATTAATGAATCATTAAGTATACTGTAAAATGCTTTAAATTAGATGAAGTGTTCCAATGATTTTTATATATAAGACTTTGATTTGCAAGAGCTAATATAAGAACCAGAAAATGCTGGACACTAAAGATTTTTAGTCCATAAGTGCCTTAATTGAAATCTCTGTTCCTCTTTTCTAAGATTGGAATGCCTATTTGTTTCTCCTACATGTAGGTAGTATATGGTTGATAGATTTATTGGAGTTGTTTTGTTTTCAACAATTTTTAGTTACTTTAAGACATATAAGTAGAAAAATACCCTCCTCTTAAATATAATGGAGGATGGTTAGGAGATCACCAGATTATCATATGACTGTTGTACAAACTTCAGTATAGTGGAAGATCATATGCAGACCACCAGATCATGACTGTTGTGCAATTTGAAATATAGTGGAGGGTCGTATGCAGATCACCAGATTATGACTGTTGTACAATATTAAATATATTAAATATAGTGGAGGGTCATATGCAGATCACCAGATTATGACTGTTGTACAACATTAAATATATTAAATATAATGGAGGGTCGTATGCACATCACTAGATCATGACTGTTGTACAATATTAAATATATTAAATATAGTGGAGGGTCGTATGCAGATCACTAGATCATGACTGTTGTACAATATTAAATATATTAAATATAGTGGAGGGTCGTATGCAGATCACTAGATCATGACTGTTGTACAATATTAAATATATTAAATATAGTGGAGGGTCGTATGCAGATCACTAGATCATGACTGTTGTACAATATTAAATATAGTGGAGGGTCGTATGCAGATCACTAGATCATGACTGTTGTACAATATTAAATATATTAAATATAGTGGAGGGTCGTATGCAGATCACTAGATCATGACTGTTGTACAATATTAAATATATTAAATATAGTGGAGGGTCGTATGCAGATCACTAGATCATGACTGTTGTACAATATTAAATATATTAAATATAGTGGAGGGTCGTATGCAGATCACTAGATCATGACTGTTGTACAATATTAAATATAGTGGAGGGTCATATGCAGATCACTAGATCATGACTGTTGTACAATATTAAATATAGTGGAGGGTCGTATGCAGATCACTAGATCATGACTGTTGTACAATATTAAATATAGTGGAGGGTCGTATGCAGATCACTAGATCATGACTGTTGTACAATATTAAATATAGTGGAGGGTCGTATGCAAATCACTAGATCATGACTGTTGTACAATATTAAATATAGTGGAGGGTCGTATGCAGATCACTAGATCATGACTGTTGTACAATATTAAATATAGTGGAGGGTCGTGTGCAGATCACTAGATCATGACTGTTGTACAATATTAAATATAGTGGAGGGTCGTGTGCAGATCACTAGATCATGACTGTTGTACAATATTAAATATAGTGGAGGGTCGTATGCAGATCACTAGATCATGACTGTTGTACAATATTAAATATAGTGGAGGGTCGTATGCAGATCACTAGATCATGACTGTTGTACAATATTAAATATAGTGGAGGGTCGTATGCAGATCACTAGATCATGACTGTTGTACAATATTAAATATAGTGGAGGGTCGTATGCAGATCACTAGATCATGACTGTTGTACAATATTAAATATAGTGGAGGGTCGTATGCAGATCACTAGATCATGACTGTTGTACAATATTAAATATAGTGGAGGGTCGTATGCAGATCACTAGATCATGACTGTTGTACAATATTAAATATAGTGGAGGGTCGTATGCAGACCACTAGATCATGACTGTTGTACAATATTAAATATAGTGGAGGGTCGTATGCAGACCACCACTGATTATGAGTGTTGTACAATATTAAATATAGTGGAGGGTCGTATGCAGACCACCACTGATTATGAGTGTTGTACAATATTAAATATAGTGGAGGGTCGTATGCAGACCACCACTGATTATGAGTGTTGTACAATATTAAATATAGTGGAGGGTCGTATGCAGACCACCAGATTATGAGTGTTGTACAATATTAAATATAGTGGAGGGTCGTATGCAGACCACTAGATCATGACTGTTGTACAATATTAAATATAGTGGAGGGTCGTATGCAGATCACTAGATCATGACTGTTGTACAATATTAAATATAGTGGAGGGTCGTATGCAGATCACTAGATCATGACTGTTGTACAATATTAAATATAGTGGAGGGTCGTATGCAGACCACTAGATCATGACTGTTGTACAATATTAAATATAGTGGAGGGTCGTATGCAGACCACTAGATCATGACTGTTGTACAATATTAAATATAGTGGAGGGTCGTATGCAGACCACCAGATCATGACTGTTGTACAATATTAAATATAGTGGAGGGTCGTATGCAGACCACTAGATCATGACTGTTGTACAATATTAAATATAGTGGAGGGTCGTATGCAGACCACTAGATCATGACTGTTGTACAATATTAAATATAGTGGAGGGTCGTATGCAGACCACTAGATCATGACTGTTGTACAATATTAAATATAGTGGAGGGTCGTATGCAGACCACTAGATCATGACTGTTGTACAATATTAAATATAGTGGAGGGTCGTATGCAGACCACTAGATCATGACTGTTGTACAACATTAAATATAGTGGAGGGTCGTATGCAGATCACTAGATCATGACTGTTGTACAACATTAAATATAGTGGAGGGTCGTATGCAGACCACTAGATCATGACTGTTGTACAATATTAAATATAGTGGAGGGTCGTATGCAGACCACTAGATCATGACTGTTGTACAATATTAAATATAGTGGAGGGTCGTATGCAGACCACCAGATTATGACTGTTGTACAATATTAAATATAGTGGAGGGTCGTATGCAGACCACTAGATCATGACTGTTGTACAATATTAAATATAGTGGAGGGTCGTATGCAGACCACTAGATCATGACTGTTGTACAATATTAAATATAGTGGAGGGTCGTATGCAGACCACTAGATCATGACTGTTGTACAATATTAAATATAGTGGAGGGTCGTATGCAGACCACTAGATCATGACTGTTGTACAATATTAAATATAGTGGAGGGTCGTATGCAGACCACTAGATTATGACTGTTGTACAATATTAAATATAGTGGAGGGTCGTATGCAGATCACTAGATCATGACTGTTGTACAATATTAAATATAGTGGAGGGTCGTATGCAGACCACTAGATCATGACTGTTGTACAATATTAAATATAGTGGAGGGTCGTATGCAGACCACCAGATTATGACTGTTGTACAATCTTAGGATCAAATCCTGAGATCTGTTGCTCTGGGAGCCAACAGGTAACTACTACACTAAGTTTGCTCCTTACAAAGAACATTTAAGTTTTCTTGCTTAAATCTGACTCAGTAATAATGACTTTGTGATAACCAATTGTCTTTGATGTTACCTAATATAGGAATTGGAGAGACAAGACAAAAAGCTGAATTTTGAGATCTGTATAAAAGCAGTTTCCTTACTTAGATACATTACAGATCATCTAGAAGGGTAATGTATAATAAATGTTATGTATAGATTAATTCTATTAATCATAGATGTTAGGGTAATATGATAACAAAAGAGAAACAGTAAAACCACTTTTGTCAAACTCTATAATAGTAATTTTGTAACACTATCTTTTTCAAGGAATTAAGTATATATGTCTTAAATACTTTTGGTTTATACTCATTACACTGTCTGTCCTATTCCATAACCTGAAACTGCAAAAAAAAGTTTTTATCACTACAGTGGAAATGAATTAAATATCTCCTGAAGTGTTATGCACTAAATTTTTTGTGTAATACCAGATTATATTTATCATTGAGTCTTACACACTAAATTTCTCTTTTAATACTAGCTGACATGTACCACGGAGTCTTACACACTAAATTTCTCTTTTAATACCAGGTGACATGTACCACTTAGTCTTACACGCTAAATTTCTCTTGTAACACCAGGTTATATGTACCACGGAGTCTTACACACTAAATTTCTCTTGTAATACCAGGTTATATGTAACATTGAGTCTTACACAATACCAAATTACATGTACCATTGAGTCATACACACCAAATTTCTCTTGTAATACCAGGTTACATGTACCATTGAGTTTTACAAACTAACTTTTTCCTGTAATACCAGGTCATATGTACCATTGAGTCTTACACACTAATTTCTCTTGTAATACCAGGTTACCACTGAGTGTGATGACACGTATGTTGAATACACTTGATATTCCTATCTTACTGGTGCAGCTGGTAGAAACTCCTCCATGGACAAAACGGAAAAATGGTTAGTGGCAAAACATATACATTTATTACTTGTACATGATACTCAAAGAAGGAATCATAAGATACTTGCTTGTTGATATTGACTTGTTGTAAAGTAAAATGGATAAGTGTTAAGCATCATTGAAAGAATTGTTGTATTGAATCTGTCTGAAAAAATGTTGGGATAAAATGTTCAAATATCTAGACAGAGAAATTTTACTTTTGTCTAGAAATGAATTGCATGTTTTGGTTTGTATTTTAATAGTAATGATTAGATTTTGCATTCTATAATCTGAAGTTTTTTTTCAGGAAAGATTTATAAATTTATTGACAGTAAATGGAATGAAGTGAGTCTTCAAGACAGTTTAAAAATTACCAAAATAGAAGGACAGGTAAATGAATACTTGATTATTGTCATTTCTATACCCCCTGCAAATGAAGTTTGGGGAGTAGATATTACATGTAATCACTTTGTCTGTCTGTCTGCCAGTCTGTCTACAAATAAGTCTGTCTGTCTGTGTAAATGGTTTCTTGACTATAACTGAAATCTCCTTATACCTATAGTAGGGAAACATCGCATGCATACTGCTTTTCAGTCAAGTATGTGCCATATTGATTTAAAAGGTTGAATGTCAAGGTCATGGAGTAGGAATAACTGAATATGATTTCTGGGCCATAACTCAATTACATCTATATCTATCAATGTGGAATTTCATAAGCACAGGTTCACTGTGAGTAAAAAATGTGCCCTATTGATGTAAAGGTCAAAAGATCAGAGATCAAATGCCATAGACTTGGATGTCTAAGGGTAAAAGGTTAAGGCCACAGAGCATGGATATCTAATGGTTTACAGACCCTAACTGAATTGCATTTACACCTATTGATGTGAAACTGCTAGGGGTGACTATTGAGGGAAAAAATCACTATTGCAATACTATTGCAAAAAATACTGTTGCAATACTATAACTATTGTGAGATTACTATTGCAATACTATTGACATTTATAAAAAGGTGTACAAAAGTTAAAAAAAGACAAAGATGATAAAATTAAAGATTTTACTCTTTAACATTAACAAAATATCTTCTAGTATCCATGATTAAAAAAAGAAACAAACAACAATTGCAATGATAAAGACATTTTTTGTCTGAACACAACTAATATCATCACAAGATTTATAGAGGCACTATTAGTGCTGTGTTTGTGACCATACACACCCATATGTCTAACTAGTGCTAACATCATCACAAGATTTATAGAGGCACTATTAGTGCTGTGTTTGTGACCATACACACCCATATGTCTAACTAGTGCTAACATCATCACAAGATTTATAGAGGCACTATTAGTGCTGTGTTTGTGACCATACACACCCATATGTCTAACTAGTGCTAACATCAACACAAGATTTATAGAGGCACTATAGTGCTGTGTTTGTGACCATACACACCCATATGTCTAAGTAGTGCTAACATCAATACAAGATTTATAGAGGCAGTATTAGTGCTGTGTTTGTGACCATACACACCCATATGTCTAACTAGTGCTAACATCAATACAAGATTTATAGAGGCAGTATTAGTGCTGTGTTTGTGACCATACACACCCATATGCCTAACTAGTGCTAACATCATCACAAGATTTATAGAGGCAGTATTAGTGCTGTGTTTGTGACCATACACACCCATATGCCTAACTAGTGCTAACATCATCACAAGATTTATAGAGGCACTATTAGTGCTGTGTTTGTGACCATACACACCCATATGCCTAAATAGTGCTAATATCAACACAAGATTTATAGAGGCACTATTAGTGCTGTGTTTGTGACCATACACACCCATATGTCTAACTAGTGCTAACATCATCACAAGATTTATAGAGGCAGTATTAGTGCTGTGTTTGTGACCATACACACCCATATGCTTAACTATTGCTAGCATCAGCACAAGATTAAAGCACCGCCATCAATAATACTGATTATTATATTGTCTCCTGACATTTATAAAAAGTATGGATGACAGATTGATAAACTGAGAATCAGATTAATTTCACCAGGACTGTTAAAAGGATTAGTGTTTTGAATATGTCATTTACCTACTAATACCATCTCGCCTCACCTTCATTATATCATTGATTTAATAGAATCAGTCATCACTTTGTACAGGGACAAGGAGATCCTACCAGAGTATAAACAAGGCTGTCCTATCATGGACAGTGCAAATCATTGTTAATCACATGTTGTTTCTGTTACTGTATGAAGTGGTGTATGATGATTTATTTTCTTTGGCTCCTTTAAATGTACGGATAATATACTTATATAATAAAAAGCAATTCTAAAGTTTAATTGACATTTCTAGAGATTGTTTATGCACTGTGACGTCACTGTGGGTTTAAGATTATTTCAGCTAGAATGATAAACATGTCAATTATTCAAGTTTCAACTGTATTAGCCAGTAGACCCTCTTTATAGTCACTTCACCTTACATACCATCTAATATGTGTATATTAAATATTTTGATGTTAAATAATTGCTATTTCTTGTTTCTTAGGTGTGGCTGGCATTATATCATCTCCTAATGGACCAGTCCTGTCAGCAGAAATATGATATCAATTCATTCAGAAAGAACTCAATATTGAAAGTTTGTATATTTGTATAATAATTTGAAATTTTTTGATGATTAAAAAAGATAATAATGATAAAATTTTACAACAGTCATTTATGTAGATTGTAATAAACTCCTTTTCAGACATGCAGTGCAATTTACAATATTTCCTATTTTAATAATCTGATGAAGATTACAGTTTGTGGAGAGTAATCAGTACCTACATACAGCTAGTGATGGTACTGCTGCTGCCCTAATGACATAATCAGCCATAGTCGTCCATTATTGTGCATTTTGATCTTCAACACTCTCAAGATGGTAGTGATCATGAAGTCATTATGCAGTGGGGGTGGATTTCAAGCTACTCTTATCTGTTTCCTCCATATCAAATAAGGTGCCCTCTCATGAGTTATAGCACTGCTTTTCAACAGTTGCAATAAGTCACTCTATGTACACTAAGTATTTTACAGGTGGACGGTGATGGGATGCCTCTACATCTAGTCTCCGCTGGAAAGTTCCATATTTGCTGTCTCTTCTCCATGCACTCTGCCAAGAGTACTTGTTATCTCATTCTCTTCTCCCATGGTATTGTTCTCTTGCCTTCACAAACTTTGTCTTTTCAGGCCTTGGTCCCCTCTGCTTGTTTCTGCTCACGCTTTCTCCAAAATAATTGCCAGTTCTTGTAGAACCTGGTTGTGTAGCCATGTATACCTCCCTGCAAAAGAACATTGCTACATAAAGACAGTATTTGCTCAAAGTTCCGTGCATATCCTCTTCCATCATGCAGTGAGAAATGAAGATTGTCATCTAGACTCCTTCTTTCCAATTTGAGAGGTGTTATTGTATTATCATAGACTGATCACGTTAGAAATCTTACTGTGTTAAGTAATCACCTGTTATTAATAACTACCTTTCTCTGTTTCTTACTAATTGTCCATATAAAATCAACTTGTTTTGAGAGGCTATCTGTTTGAAATAACCACTTTTCCACCTCCTTTTGGTTTTTGCTTAAAACAGATTTTGACTGCAGTTTGTAATGTGGATACTTCCATAGCTCTTTTCATGTAAGTATCCGCTGTTCTTTTATCCTATTGTCTTAGTTAAGTCCTTAACATCCCATTTTGATGATTTTTACTTGCCTACTGACTCTACCTAGTTGGATTTCTCTTATTCTGAACCATATTACTTCTATCTGATGCACTTGCATCTTTCCAGTAGGTCAGTGTTGTCATACCAAACCCTTGTCTTCCTTGTGGGACTAACTATGTCCTCATGTCTGCTTTGTTTGCAGACCACTTTCTCCATGTTTTAGTTGTACTCCAGTCATCCATATTTTTCATTATCTAAAGTCTTTATAATGATCACCCAACTTTCCTTACTTCAGTTGTGGAACATCTGTGTTCGTCTGAGAAAGAATTTAAGTTTTAATGGGTCCTCTACTATGCTGGACTGTTTAACATCTGAAAATAAGAGGTCCTCAGTGTTTCTCAGGCTGACCAGTTACCATAGAAATAGATTTTTAGCTTTTCTCTAAACTATGATAATACATGTGTACCTAATTAACAAAATCAGTTTTGGTCTTATAATGAAATCTTTATTTCCTCTCCCCCAAAATAATCTATTAATTTTGATATGGTGTAAAATATCATTGCTTAAATTCTGTTAAGTGTTTATTGAATTAATTTAGATATGCAAGGTAAATTCTGATGAAAAAGTATGAAAAGAGAGAAGTGTGCTTTTTCTAATCAGAAGTTTAGAACCCGAGGTGTGTTTTTTTCAGTGTCCCCAGAGTTGCTTTCAGCAAACTATCCAGTGAAACTAATTTTGAAATACCGGTAGATTGTTAGCTGATATCATGTGAGGGAATATCTCAAACTATATGCACTGAGTATCCATGTTTCTTCTGACTGTCTGTTGTTAGTACCGAGTTGTGTTATTTACTTATATGATATAGGCTGAAATGGTTTAATTATTTTTAACAAACATGTTAAACATGAGTCATCACTCTCTCACATTTTTTGTGTTTTTCAGCTGCGGTCTTACCTTACAGAGGTCATGTTAGATCAGATACCTGTACTAGTGGAGATGCAGAGGTACCTAGAGCATCTGTCTATGATGGAGCCACCTGCAGCTTCCAAGGATCTCATCTTGGAACAGGTATAATACACAATAGGTGTTAAGTGTGACATTATATTTACTTGTGCCAATACAACCATATTATAAAGGGGATATTGAGGGTATAATAAGGTGATTTGTCTACCCATGATAAGATTTGTCTCACTTTCTGCCACAGCATGGCATATAAAGGTGATAATGACATTACTGATCATATCTCAGCATGGTCAAATGACTATACAAGTAACCAAAGCAATTGAGATTAAGAGTCCCAAAAGTTACTTAGTTGTTTAAAGACAAACAACTCACTTGATAGATTTTCCATTAGTTATGTATAGTATATGTATCTGATTTCCTTGTGAACCTTATGTGAAACAGATTTCCATTTTCATCTAGCACATTGCATGTATTTAATGTGATAAGGGGAGAGTCTTTTTAAATCATGGATTCAGTATACATAATGTAAGTCATAAAACATTGTGACCTTGACAGTGACCTTTAACCTACATTTCAAAAACCTTAAACATTGGTAATAACTTTGGAATTGTAAGAGTTAGGGCTTTCATATTTCACATGTGTATTCCTTGTGATAAAACCTTTCTGTTTGAACAGTAATTTTGACCTTGTGACTTTGACTGTGACCTACGACCTACATTTGAAAATTTTTTAATTTTATTATAAGTTTGGTGGCATTTGTGTTTCACAAACACATCTTTTTTTTTATAATTTAAGTAAAATATCAAAATCTCAATGTAAAAATAATGAAAAGATAATCTTTATCCACAGTCTTTCCCATTGATTAGACAAGTATAAGAGCTTTAGATTTGACCATATGTCAAATGTTTTCAATTTAATTATTTGATTTCAGTATATAATTTTCCAAAAACTTTTTTAAATGATTTCCATTAAGAAGGAATATTCAAGTAAATTATGAATAGAATTAAACCTGATATCTTCAAATTCAAGATTCCAGAAATAAGGGAAACAATTCTGAGAGATCACAATGGAAAATGGAAATCCATAGCCAAGAAACAAGCCAAGACTACTTTTAATCAATCAGACAGTGCAATAAGAGCCCAAGCTAAAAGGTAATTATTTTGCTAGAGGAGCAAGATAGCATTCATATAAATGATTTTAAAATTCATCTTCATTCATATCATTAAATTATATATGCCATCTAAGATAAACATAATATATTTATGCTTTGAAAATTTTGCATAAACAAGAATCATATTTTTATCAAACATATTTTAATCAGTTTGAAACAACACCATTAAAAGAATTTTCTATTTTGAAATTCCGTTATTATCTTTTTTTTTTTCTTTTTTTTTTTTACAAAAATTCAAGTCTCTGCATGATATCCATACATTAATAAATTTGAAAAGAAACAGAGAAAAACTATCCGTACACCATAATTCATTATACTTAATGACAGTTAAACATAACATTACTAAATAGTAAAACAATGACTTTAATATTGATTCAGGTGGGCAGATACATATAACTTTGATGCTTTGGAAGGATTACTGACAGAACCTCCTAAGTGTGCCTTATGTGGTGCAGAGGCCAGTAAACGATGTTCACGTTGTCAGAATGAGTGGTACTGTAGAAGGTAATCTATATTTATATCCTCAGTTTTAAGCAGTACTTCTCAATATTTGATATAATTAGTCGTTAGTCTTATTTTACCATATAATTGTGTTCTGTAAACTTTGCTAGATAAAATTAATGAATCTTACAAACTTCAGCGTTATTGTTATATTAGACACTTACTTAGGAATCAGAGAATTGTCTGGGTAGACTTGGCATTGAATAATACTCTGTGAAAGAATAATAAAAAAAAATAATACTTAGAATTCATGTTTAGATCTTTATATACCACATTACTAACTGAAATTGGCCTAATTGTTATCTCAGCTTTGGCCAATTAAAACTTATTTGATGATTAACTTTATCTATAAAGAATTAGATATCTGAATTTCTTTGTAAATATACAGAGAAAACTTATAGTAAAATCAAAACGCAATTAGTATTAAATCATTTATGATTCAGATTTTCTTAGAATCTCTCAGGAGTGTATTAAACATATGCATTTGTAGTAATTTGACTTTTGTCATTCTATTTTTATAATCATTTATTTCAGAGAATGTCAAGTGTCTCACTGGAAGAAACACAAGAAGGCTTGCGATTTATTAGTGGAATCCAATCAAAAATTGAAAGATTCATGATCCAATCTTACATAGAAATTTGGTACTTTAGAATCAGTATATGAACACACTGTTTTTTAACATCAATATTTGTGATATTAATTTTGGAAATCAAGAATCAATATGAAAAATGTTATCTACATGAAGAATACTACCTATACCATCTTAGGCAATGTGCAGCACAGGTAACCCTGACTGAAAATCCATCATGGTAATTAGGGAATAACATTGACATTGCAGTAATGTTGACATGGAGGAACATATAAAGTGTACTTATGGTACACCTAGGCTTACAATGCTTTCTTTGAATGATGATTTGAAATTTCACAAAATACAAAAATGTTATAGTTGTTGGTGTATGTGAAGTGAGAGGACACTATAAAATCAACATATCGTCCCACCTGAAGTCCTTTTCATTGATATTGATTTGTACTACAATAAATCATACGTGCCATCTGATCAAAGATCAGTTCATTCCTTTATCTGTTATTTTATGAGATATATAATTTTTGTAAAGTAAGACGACTCTTCAGTTTTGTTTATTGAGACAAAGAATGTCATGTAGCTATATACATGTACAATGACTATATTTTTGATAAGTGATACATCTACTGCTTTTAAAATATCTTTGATTCATCCAAAGGTTCATATCATATTGTTCACAAGAAGGAGTTGTTTCATCATGTGTCATGCAACCATTCACTATGTATATGAATTATTGAATTATTTATTGAAAAATAAAAATCTGCTTTTGTAAATTTTCAAGTGGTTTTCTTGATCCTGACCACAGATATATATATATATATATATATATATATATATATATATATATATATATATATATTTACATATATATATATAGATATAGATATATATATATATATATATATATATTACACCATCACAAATCATCCATCCTTTGATAAGTAAGCAAGAATATAGAAACTCTATAATGGTCATTTACCATCAAAGATATTGCGAAGGTAAAAGTGAAAGTGAAAAAGTGAAACTAATGATTTCAGCTGCAATTTGTGGAGCATACCATGCCATGGCCTAGATATCAGAATCTCTCTGACTACATAATCTTATCCACTCTTCTCTTCGACTGTAGTGGATTTCAATGATCTGATTATGAAATATGTAATTCATGTAGAACTAAGATAAACTCCTCTGAAACTGTTTTCATCAACAATTTCACCCGGTAATAAAGCATGTGTTCTGCTCAATCAGTCAAGGATTTTGAGGTTATGTGCGAGTTTATTTTACTAAATTCCAAGAGTAAACATTAAATTTATGATTTCTATTAGGTTACCGTTATCTACAGGTGATGGTTTAAATATTAAACGACTAGCTCACTACACAGCATTAGTGGTAATGCCTGCCATGTTAACTATTACATTGTGATGAGGAATACAAGTGTTTACCCACTAGCTCACTACACGGCATTAGTGATAATGCCTGCCATGTTAACTATTACATCGTGATGAGGAATACAAGTGTTTAGCCACTACCTCACTACACTGCATTAGTGATAATGCCTGCCATGTTAACTATTACATTGTGATGAGGAATACAAGCGTTTACCCACTAGCTCACTACACTGCATTAGTGATAATGCCTGCCATGTTAACTATTGCATTGTGATGAGGAATACAAGTGTTTACCCACTACACTGCATTAGTGGTAATGCCTGCCATGTTAACTATTGCATTGTGATGAGGAATACAAGTGTTTACCCACTAGCTCACTACACGGCATTAGTGGTAATGCCTGCCATGTTAACTATTACATCGTGATGAGGAATACAAGTGTTTACCCACTACCTCACTACACTGCATTAGTGGTAATGCCTGCCATGTTAACTATTACATTGTGATGAGGAATACAAGTGTTTACCCACTAGCTCACTGCACTGCATTAGTGCTAATGCCTGCCATGTTAACTATTGCATTGTGATGAGGAATACAAGTGTTTACCCACTAGCTCACTACACGGCATTAGTGATAATGCCTGCCATGTTAACTATTGCATTGTGATGAGGAATACAAGTGTTTATCCACTACCTCACTACACTGCATTAGTGGTAATGCCTGCCATGTTAACTATTGCATTGTGATGAGGAATACAAGTGTTTACCCACTAGCTCACTACACGGCATTAGTGATAATGCCTGCCATGTTAACTATTGCATTGTGATGAGGAATACAAGTGTTTACCCACTAGCTCACTACACGGCATTAGTGGTAATGCCTGCCATGTTAACTATTGCATTGTGATGAGGAATACAAGTGTTTACCCACTACCTCACTACACTGCATTAGTGGTGATGCCTGCCATGTTAACTATTGCATTGTGATGAGGAATACAAGTGTTTATCCACTAGCTCACTACACGGCATTAGTGATAATGCCTGCTCTTTTATCTATGCAGTGTAACAAGGAACACAAATAAAATATATTCATGAATAGTTTTGAAACATTTAATGAATTAGGGCGCAAAATATAAATATACCATCATCACAGATAATCCCTCTTTGACATCTATCATTGTATATACATCATAACAAAGTATCAGAGTTACCTATATGTCATACAAAATTAGAGTGGGTAAATAACGATATACAGAATATTGGTACCTCAATCATCAATATATATATATATATATATATATATATATATATATATATATATATATATATATATATATATATATATATATATTATATACATACATATATATGTATATATACACACACACACACATATTATATATATACAGTCAAACCTCGTTATCTCGAAGTCGGAGGGACCGAGGAAAATACTTCGAGATATCCGTAGTTCGAGATATCCAAATTTCAAGTTTAGGATCACAAATCCTGCAGTTGTTAACGTACGCCGGTACATTTGACATTTGTGATTATTATTATAGTAGATGTACGAGATATACATGTATTTATCAATAAATACGCATGAAGATGTGCATATTATTCCTAAATAATTAACCTAAATCTCATCATACCTTTTATATTTTATGAATATATAAAGACAATATACTCCAAAATGTCATGTTTCCTTTATACTTATAATAATATCATAATTTAAATTCAATACTGGATATACCTGTTGTATACTATATTTGAAACCGAGGACGGGCTAACACATAAGATTAGATAAATACATAGCCATGCACATGGATTCGAAATAAAAAGAAATTAATGAACAATGTAAAGAAATTTCTTTAAATACATGTAAATACAGGTATGATAAAGCACTAAATACAGTAAATGTTAATTCTATATCCAATGTAATAAGCTATCGTCATTTACTAATATTTGATATAATAAATAACATGGTACGCGTGGATGCGATGGATTATGTAATAACTGCAGTTTTGTACACCGACACGATCAATTAATCACACAACGCGAGCTAGCTGTCGTCTAGGGTAAACGCCGCAGGGGATATTGTCAATTAGAAGCCAACTTCAAGATATACCGGGTGAATAAGATTGGTTGGTTGATTGGTGTTTTACGTCGCTTTCAACAATATTTCAGTTATATCGCGACATGGAAGCAGGAGGTTACCAACCTCTTAAACATAGTGGCGCAACCCGGGACGGGTGAATAAGAACTTCGGGACTTGAAAATGTATTCGACATAAGCATGATATTCAACATATCAGTGTTCGACACATCCGGGGTGAAATTAATCATAATATGAAGGATTTTTTTTCGGGACCGACGTTCGACTTCCAGATATCCCGGGTATTTGAGATATCAGTGTTCGAGATATCGAAGTTTGACTGTATATATATATATATATATATATATATATATATATATATATTTACATACATGTATATATATATTGCAATCCACTAATTTTTGTTCAAGACCAAGCTAGGATTATTGCACTTACATGATTGCAGTTCCTATCTGGTTTACAAATCTTGACTTCTGATATGGATATCTTTTAAGTTGTGAGTATTCTTTCAAATGCTTTTAGCACTTATTGTTGTGGATATTATTTAAGGTACAGCACACAGAGAATCCAAGCTGTCGTTATACAGCATAATAATATATGGTAGAGAAGCTTGACATCTCTCTATCGTTAAGAAACCTATACAGTACATATACTCTAAAAAGAGTCTTAAATTCAAAGATCTGATCAATTTTAATTCCGCAGCTGAAGAGATATTTCCAAAAGCCATTTGAAATTTCTATAACTTTGAAATCTCTATTACTTTTAAACTTTAAAAAACATCAAATTTTTCAATTGTGTTAATTAATGTAAAAAATCTACTACAAGAAATATATTTGATTAAGGGAAAGAAAAATTTAATATATCATACTTCTGAAACAAATGTTACTCCCAGAGATCTATCAAGTTTTACCATTGTGAATGTATATTCTATAAATCATTTCTTAATATAAAATTACAAATTACATGAACCTCAAACAGAGTGTATGTAAATTGTGAAAATATATCAAAAATAATGCATGTATTCATGAATAGACACAATAGAAAATAATCAATACAGTAGCAAACAGATTAAACATGATTTGCTCCTTAAACAGGAAATATTAAATTATGGAATGCTTGTAAATATGATATGGAATAATGTTTGTGTTAATATTATAATAAAAACTTGTTTATCTACCAGAAAATATAAATACAAATACTGAGCATGATGTGGAGGATAAAGGATAAAAACAATTCAGATTGCATTATCTCCACAATACTGGGACAAGTTTACTGTAATTACTCGTGTATAATGCACACCCCCAAATTAAGAAAAAAAAATCCAGAAAAAGCCTACTTCTTGAGTAAAATGTGCAGGTAAAAAATCAATAATAGTGGGTGGCCATGAAGCTAACATTCCTGTTGTTAATAAACAGTAGCGAGAATTATCCTTCACTCTATGATTTTCAAACATCAATTAAATTAATGCTAACTGGACAAAATTCAGTGTCGTATATATCTTTATACATCCTGACAAAATTTTTCAATTTGGATACTTCAATTATTAGATTGATTATACAGATACTCATGATTATAATAATTTGGTTACCTATGTTGGTAACGAATTAATTTTACCTCAATTAACTTTAGAGGTATATGCTATATACCTTCATGGTCATTATACTCAATGTTCTTGATATTTGCTGAATTAACACTTTCTGTCTGATTTATGTGTGTGTACAAAGCTTAATTGGTTGACCAGGTATTGTTAGATGGCGACATCTAAACCCAGTACAGCAGGTATACATGAAAGTGTCAATTACCAGTAAATTTGTAACTTATAATTAAATACGTAAAACCCTTGTAAATACATTAATACAAAGATCATCATGATTATCAGACATACGAGAACGAAGGACTGTGAATCCATTCATGGTAAATTAACTCCCTGATGTGATTTTAGTAAATGTTGATATTTTAAGGGTCATATTCCGACTGACATCACATACAGATCCTTGAAAAAAAAAAAAAAACTCTGTTCCCATGTATAATGTGCACCCACAAAATTGATGTCAGATATTCTGAACAAAAGTGTGCATTATGCACAGGTAATTATAGTACATCATCTATAACAATACTCAATGCTTGGCTCCAATGATTCTGAATACCCATGCCCAGGTGGGTGGCATCTCAATTGCTGACATGACTGGTACCTGTATTGTGATACCACCCCCAGGCCTAGCAACGTGCTTGACTGGCCCACTATGTCCTAGAAGCTGTACTGTACTTGTGTGGTCTACAACTGGTGCTCCCAGGGTAAGTGTAGTGCCTCGTGGAATAGCAGCAGACAAAACAATGGCATAGACTATATTAGCAGGTCCTACATCAGAGGCAGTGTACCTGGAATATATAAGATTATTAATTGACAACAATGCATCTGTAAAGCCATTTCAATAATCAAGATGAGTTCTGGATTAAGGTATTCTGCTGAAGCAGTATTATTCCTTTTCACCACATACAATACTATACAAAATTTTCTATGATGCACTAAAGGCTACCTAAATAACGTCTGCTTTCTTTTTTAATTTTATTAAATTTATTTATATAATATAAATATAGCTTCCAGCAATATATGTATGATATTGGTCAGTAAAGTAACTGCAAACTTTCATTTACTTGATTTATTTACTTGATCGAGTTACCGTGCATGTACCGTGGACATTTGATTTGGGCGTGTAAAGCCGCGGACACGCGTGGACACTGTCCCTGTATATCGGCCATATTGACCGCGTATATAGGTGGTCATTTACCTGTGTCCGCGCCGTCAGACGGTCAAACGTGGACACGAAATATGTCCCGGTAAATGGGTATGATAGTGCTAAAAAGGCAGCGACCATATGATGATTCGTATTGTGTTTGTTCAGTGAAGCATGAAAAATAACGAAATTAGACTTAAAGATATCTTGATTTATAATCATTTAACATCTTTTTAAATCTCCTCTGCTTGATTACACAATGAACGTTTGAAATGTATCTTAAGATATTCTGCTATTCTAAATATTTTTAAAACTAGAACGCATTTTTTATATAAAAATTTAAAATAAAGTGCGCACCTGGAGCACGGACGTATATAATGTTTTAGATATATACGTCCCTGTTTGGACGTATAACTACGTTCTTTATACCCGTATATCTACTTGTCGTAAAAGTGCATCAATGGTATTTGAATGAAATCGGTAAAGACAAGCTGATTGGTTATTGTACAGATACGTGTATAAGTGCGATTTAAAAGAGAAAACTGAAGACATCTGACAAAGCTGTATGACAAAAGTCACCAAGGACATGCACACAAAAATGATTTATTATTCCGAGAGTGTGCCGAGTTTCTTTGTAATACCTATTTCGGACTCTTAATTAAAGAAGGCAACGATCCGAATTGAAGAGCGCAATTACTACTTGTGGGGTCAGTTCAGTAAAGCCGACTTTAAAATCAAATAAATTCATATTATATGTGATATGATATCCATTATTGATTGCTCTGATAAACATATTCAGATTTTGAAATATTACATGCGATTACGATGAAATACACGATTGATTAATTCTGGTAAATATTAATACATATGGACATTGATCTTCATTTTATTTTATTCATTATTATTTTCTTTGGTCGGGTTTCTTCTTTTTTATGTATTCTTTTATCTTCCTGGTGAAGTGCAGGCAAACTTTTGAAAAATATTTATAATCTCAGAACAAAAGACAAAGCATGCGCACTGGAGTCGCAAGGGACACTAGAGTGTCGGTCGTTTTCTTACCTAAACAGTAAAGAAAAGTATCTTTCAGAAACACCCCCCCCCTCCCTTTAAATTTCTTAGCTTCTTACATATTCCTGCCAGATATAGGGCCGTATGTATCTTATGATTTCATCGGATACGATCGTCTAATTCCGTGTATTAATCAGTGTCATAAGTCAAACCCTTATTCGCTACCAGGGTGAAGTAGAACAATAGACTTCACACAACACGCGTGCTCCAGTCGTAAGGTTACCTGGACTAAGTGCCGTTTGACCTAAACAGAGAAGAAAAGCCCCCCCCCCTTTTTTTTTATATTGTTTTGTCTCGTTACATATTCTTTCCCAATACGATCGTATCTATTTTTGTATTAATTTCACGGATACGATCATGCAATGATGACCCGACTGAACACTGAATCTTGCGTGCTTTACATTAATACATACACAAATATATATTTTGGTTGTATTGAAAAAGTTTAAAATACGTTTGCAAACGATATGTCGTGCACAGCAGAGAGAGAGAGAAGGGGGGTGTTGACGTGTCGTTACTTTAACTCGGTTGTTAGGTGGTTAAATACTTTAACAGGTATTTTATAATGATTTTAATTAACCTTTCATGCAATGATTAAGATCATTACTTTTGCTTAAAATAGCTAATTACTTAATCAGAACACAAAAGAATTTCTTTGAAATTTTTTACGCGGAAATAAATAATCACGTAGTCAACAAATATTAAACAGTATTTCGATTTATTATGAATATTATGAACCTTTATTCAAATGATAACATTATTTAATAAAGATCGGTAGATTGGTTTTATTTGATAAGGCATTTATATTTTTAAAACCACATTTATTTGTCCTTAATATTGCCATCATGCATTATTATAAATGAATTACTTTGCATATAATAAGAGTGTAAATCGTGTGAGCAATTTGCATTTCTTTAACTTCAGATAGATTCTTCTAAATTCGTCTGTTAAATGAAGAATTACAAGCATGTGGAAAAAACTTAACAGGCAAACATGTTACTTTTTCGGTTGACTGAACAAATACAATAAAACAACTCAAACAACGTAAAGGCTATTATCCGTGCCGTATGTAGTTCAACTCTGAAACCGGTCTTGTCTCAATCTGAAGCGATCTACTGGCGTGGTCATTGAAAAACGGTCATTTTTTTCTTTCCTTTTGTATTATTTAACGAAATACTTCATGATACATTTGCAAAATACCGGCCCATCTATGTAATATCCCTTACGTCCAGTGGGGGACAGGTTAATTAAAAGTTGTGAAAACCTTGTCCGTTTTGACCACCAGAGGACAAATACAGGTAAAAGGTGTGAAAACCTTGTCCGTTTTTGACCTCGCGAGGACAAGTACAGGTAGATGGCAAATTGTATTAGAATGCATTAACGTGGACAGAAAAGTGGCCTCGCGAGGTGTCCACGGAGGACAGACGTGGACTGCCCACCGTGGCAACGAGGATTTTCCAACTTCCACGCTACATGTACGGTATGAGTGGTTTTCAACAACACTTTAACAGAAAGATGGAAACAGTGTGCCTCCAGTATTTAATAAGTTGTATGAGCAACTAATCAATAAATTCAAAATGTAGTGAGAAATTCATATATTACTAACATTTCAGACAAAATGGCTGAACAGTGCAATTCTACACCTTTTAATCTTCCTGCATATAATACACCACGTATCGTGTCAATTTATTTGTCGAACCTTTAATGAATTGAGACAGCAGAAATACAAGTTTCATTCCAGGATATATTACACTGCCACTATGATGGGACAAGGAACATATATGATACTTGCTCATCTTGTCATTTTACACCTGAGATTTTATGACATCATTTGAACTTAGGTTCAATTCTAGTATTGACTTTAATTCATCAACCTCAATAAATACCTAGATACACTCTTTTCCCAATTAAAAAATTCCCAAAAGAAATGAAGACCTCTTGGCTCTGCTCATACAAATTACATACTCACCAGACATGTGGAGTCACTGTATCATTTTGATGGAGCCAGGGATGGCTGTTATATATGGATTCCCCATTTATCTTGAGCCAGGACCCCATCTGTCTTAGCCGGTCTTCAAACAAGGGAGCAATGCGACCATCTTCTGTTGGTCCAACATTGATAAGAATATTTCCTCCACAACTGTAATAAAAAGCATCCCCTACAATACATCACTTCTGGAGTTTAACGAGTCATTTTTAATCCACCCTTTAAATGAATTTAATATATCATTTCCAAAATCTATTGTCAGATAATTCTGAATTAAAGATGTAAAAAACAAAAGTAATGCAAGGTGCAAAGACACCCACAGCTTTATTTCAGGATAGTATTTAAATAACACTTACTAAGTGGCAATAACACTAGTAAAATGGGATCAAATGCCACAAAAGTCAAACCTCATCTGTATCACCTCATAGTGAACATACACTGAATTTAACATGAATATTTAAACTGAGACTGAACTGAAACTGATTGATTATTGTTTTTTATGTCACTCCACAATTATTTTACATATATGGCGACAGCATCTGCCTGATGCATTGCATAGAAATTTCTACCTTTGCAAAAGACCCACCCGAAGCAGTGAGGGATCTTTTATGTACCACGGCTACCGTGACACGGGACCTCGGTTTTCACTGTCTCATCTGAAAGACAGAACACCGGTGTGTCAGGAGTTGGAATCAAGTCCGGGACCTTTATCAGTCACAAGCCGAACACTTTATCCACTAGGCCACACCGGCTTCAAGCCATAGCAAAGAAAGATCTGGAATACTAATGTTCATCAAAGGGCAACAACTCTTTTAAAGTGAAGTCAATTATGAAAAACACTAAGTTTTACATGTAGGACATCTCAATACACATAAACAGAGAGTTTTACTTATCTCCAAGTAGGACCTAAAATTTCCACAACACTGATCATCATAAAACGGTAAAAACTTTTGAAAATGAGGTAAACTGTAACGAAAGTAAAATTTCATATGTAGGATCCTGTTCTGAATTTTATCAAAACTTATCAGTACATTGTTTGCTTATCTGAATGCTGACCACCCTCAATGAGTATTTTAAAAAAATATTTCACCATGGTTTATGTATGCGTATACATATTCATAGATACATGTAGTACGTTCACAGAATTACTGCAATACTGCGGTGAATCTGCATTAACTATAGGTAAATTAAAGAGCAAAGATCGCGGAGATTAGTAGCTAAGACCAAAAAACATCGCGGCAATGACATGACAACTGGACAATAGCAGTTCTCTGTCATGTATATACAATGACATGACAACTGGACAATAGCAGTTCTCTGTCGTGTATATACAATGACATGACAACTGGACAATAGCAGTTCTCTGTCGTGTATATACAATGATATGACAACTGGACAATAGCAGTTCTCTGTCGTGTATATACAATTCATGTGGTTTCTATCATAAATTCTATCATATTCTTGAGAGATAATATGATATATACATTTAATGCTTATCAAAATTAAAGTAAAAGTGTAAGAAAGAGACTTTTCTGTGTTGCCAATCTACCACCTAGATTCAAATGTTACAAAGCTCCTGTCTTTGAAACTGATTATGGTTATGGCAGGCTGGATATTGACACAACTAGTCTGAACATAAGTGCTCAGTTTGTAGAGGGAAAGAGGTCTGAATCATCGCTTTTGGTCTTGCCTGTTATATAAGATTACCTGACAGTCTGTACCATGGTCTCTATCAGCTCTTCCATGGTCAAGAAATCTGACAACTTAGCATCACGTCTATATCCCCAAGATTCCTTATCTATTGTCATCGCATTCTCAAATTTCCTTTTCTGCAATTTTCCTTTAAAATACATTATGTATTGTCAAAAAGATAAAATTTGTTACTAAAAGTGTTAGTTATTGCTATTGATATCTTTATCTTTGTCACTGGAATAGAATAAAATCATATAACATAAGACATATTGATGTACAACCATTCCTTATATAACCAATAAAGAAGAATAAGATAACTGATTTTGAACTCTGTTTGAAAGAAATCAAAAGACCTTTATAAAATTATTATATTTAATTCAGTTTAGACTACAACATTTTGTGACTGATAATCAGATGAATTTGCACATAAATATAGAAATTTAGACATTAAAAATGCATTACAGTTAAATAAGAGTGATACAATGTATTAGCAAACCAGGATTGTATCTGTCACTGCATGTTAGAAATCCACCATGCTTACAAAGTACACCCACACCCCATCTATCATTTGTCACCACGGTATCTTTTACTGGACTGAAATTCAGAAATTGATATCAACAATGCTTAATCTTCACCCTTGAATATTCTATTACTAATACTAATTCGAAAACAAAGCCTAGATAAGTGATGTTTCAACTCAAATTCACAACATTCATATTTGATCTGATGACATGAATAAGTACAGTAAGGGAAAAAATATCTATGGCCAAAAAATCAATTTGGTTTCCGACAAAGAACTTGACCTATGACCTTGTAAATTCATAGGATTCCTCTTTACATCATAAACAACATGTATACAAAGTTTGACAAAGATCTTTTTCATTAATAGTATCATAGGTGGAAGGATTGGTGATCTTATGACTTATACAAGTTCTAGATTCTCCCTATTTGGCTCAAAATATTTTTCACCACATTTCCATAAGTACCTTGATTTTTTGATAAACAACTTTGTACATCAGTAGCATTTGTTGTCTCTTTATGATTATCATTAATGCAAGATTTGATGATCTTATGACCAATAGTATTCTTCCTTTTGCAATAAAAAGTATTTTCTTAACATTCTCTATGTGACCTTGACTTTTCACTTCTGACCTTGAAAATCAGTTGGCTTCATCTCCTTTTTATATGTATCATCAGAGAAAGGTTTTATGATTATACAAATAACAGTATTCTTCCACTGTGTCCATAGAACCAATAAGTCCATGCCCACTGTGACCTTAACTTTAAATCTGTGATAGTGAAAATCAACAAGGTATATCCTTTCACTCTAAGGCCATCATTTGTGGAAAGTCTGATGATCCTATGCTGAGTGAGTATGTCTCCTATTGTGTTCACAAGCTTCAGTATACACAAACACATGCACACACCAATGCTTGTAAATGATGCTAAATTCCCACTGCCACTTTGTTGTAAGGGAATAATTAGATGGCAAAACACATTCTCAATATAAAGATAAAAACATAAAACACAATAAACAGTTGACTTTGATGATATACATGTAAGCCCGCCCTGAAGTCTGTGCAATGTCAAACTGAAAGCTTTACCTGTCATTATAAAGCCAGGCAATGAAGTTGGTAGAGTTCCAGTATGTATCTGGTGCTTCCCAATCTCCATCAGACCAGATCACATCCGGTTTATACTTGTTGACAATCTCATATAGCTCTGGCATGGTTTTATCCTGCAATGAGTGAAACATGTTGTAATTAACTAAAAGAAAATGTGTGAAGGTAAAATGGCAATTTGTACTCATATTCCTTTTCAGTGAAGTATGTTTTCCGAAAGTCACAATTATTCTGTCTACCAGCATTTCAGCATGGTCACTTTTTAATGATGAAAGGTCACCAAACACTCAAGTATCTCATCCACACTACTCAAGTATGCAATGTACCGTGAGAAATCCAAAGTACTTAAAGGAATGCAGAGTATTTCAAGTAATGCAGAATACTTGGACAAATCCAAAGTAAGTGGACAACTCAAGAGTATCTGGAGGAATGGAGATCATCAGGAAGAATCCAGAGTAACTCGTTGGTTGACTGGTGTTTTACGTCGCTTTCAACAATATTTCAGTTATATTGCGACATGGAAGCAGGAGGTTACCAACCTCTTAAACATAGTGGCACAACCCGGGAATCGAACCCGGATCATCGGCGCCGCAAGCCAAGCGCTTAACCGCTACACCACGCCTGCCCCTTCCAGAGTAATAGGAGAAATGGAGAGTACCTGAAAAAAGCCAGAGTACTCGGAGGAATGCAGTGTGTCTGGCCACCTGGAGAAATCCAGAATACATGGAGCATCTAGAGTACCAGGAGGAATGGTTACTTTGCTATAAATGATAAAGATAATGTTAAATTAATGAGGTGATAGCATTCCATTATGAATCTCCTCTGCAGCATTTCCTCTCTGTACAGGGCTTTAAATTCCCACTCGCCACTTCGCCAATAACAAGTGAAAATGCCTCTGGGTGAGTGGTTTTCCATCTGAACTCGCCCGTTTGGCAAGTAATAAAAACAAGAGGCCCAAATGGGCCTATATCACTCACCTGAGCACAAAATGCTCATTTACAATAAAATGACAGCTCATTTCAGTAGAAAAAAACAAAATTAATAGAGGACCATGAGTACTTACTTAATATGAGATTTGGTGAAATTCTGTGCAGCGGTTCTGGAGAAGAAGTTGAAAATGTAGAAAAGCTAACGACAGACGACGACGGACGACAATTGATCACAATAACTCACTTGAGCCTTTGGCTCAGGTGAGCTAAAAATAGAAGAAATTATCGGGTTTGGAATGCGTTTTTTTTTTTAAATCTTGATCATTTTGGTGTTTGACTTATATTCAGCATTATATTGAGAGCTCCATATTGACCATGATCGTCTTTGCCCATATTTACAAATGGCAGAGTTTTCAAGTTAGTCTATTGTAAGTCAGTCTATTGTAAATGCAGAAAGTGAGTCGTCTACTGCAAATCAGTCTACTGTACATGCAGAAAGTGAGTCTACAACTACAAGTCAGTCTACTGTAAATGTAGAGAGTGAGTTTTCAAGTCTGTCTACTGTAAATGCAGAGAGTGAGTTTACAAGTCAGTCTACTGTAAAAGTAGCAAGTGAGTCTTCAAATCAGTCTACTGTAAATGTAGAGAGTGAGTCTTCATTTCAGTCTCCTGTAAATTTAGAATGTGAGTGAAGTCAGTCTAATACTGATAATGGAGTGAATTGTTGAGTTGGTCTATTAGTGAATTTCAATGCAGTGAAGACAGTGATTCTGAAATGTCAGAAAATGAAAATGATGTGTTCCACAGATTAGAGCTAGACTATGAGATGGAATTTAATTATTGAATTAAATCAACTATTTGCATTTAAATTGATGTTAAAGACGTCTGTCACATTAAACAGATGGTTTTATCAATTTTCTAATGTTTTATTGATAAAAAAAAAAACACTTTGAAATATACGGGCTCCTTGATTTTGGTACGGGCTCCTTGAATTTCAGATCTACGAGCCTGTATGGCTCCTTAAGAATTTCTCTGAATTTCAAGCCCTGCTGTATTAACATTACCCTTCAATACATTATGAACTCTTTTATCATCAAATACTGAAGGTTTAATCATTATATATAGTCTTAACATCCACATATAGCTTATATCTAATATATTTGTTTGTTTGGTAAGTATTTACCTGTGCTGGTGCACATATGAACAAGAATTGTCAGAAGACAACAGAGCTTGCCGATGGCAATCAAATTTAATAGCAAAAGCTTTTGTGAGTAGGTCAATCTTAACAGTCAAAGTCAAAACAAAAAACTTTGAAATGTAATGAAAGGTCTTATCACAAGGAATACACACATGAAATGTTTAAGTCTTATCTCTTACTGTTCATAATTTATGATCAAGGTTTAAGTTTTTGAAAAGTAGGTCAAACATCATAGTCATAAGTGTTAAAAATTTTGGTATACAATTAAAGGTCTTGCACAAGGAATACAAATGTGAAATATCAAAGCCCTGTCTCTAATGGTTCTAAAGTTATAATCCAAGTTAAAGTTTTTGCCTATGGACGACAAAAGGTGACAACAACAAGAACAACGACCCCGGGGGTACAACAATAGCTTTCCAGACATTCGTCCTGGTGAGCTAAAAATGTTCTTCTTACCTTCACAAAGTTCTGAGTCTGGAACTTATTTGCTTTATCTTGTAGGTAAAGTGGATTAAACCATTCATACAGAGAATGGTACAGTCCAAAGTGAATAGAGGTACTTTTACGGATTGCATCAGCAAGTTCACCTGAATTAAACATAAGGTTATTGGTACAAAATGCTCAAGCACACACTAATCATAATGTTCATCATACTTATTATTATATCATTTCAGTCCTTTGGTGGAAGAAACTGTTAATCCCAGGGAAAATCTGTCAACAATGGTAATGTCAAAAATTAACCTTCTTGTGTACCATTAAACCTGTCAACAATAGTAATGTCAAAAATTAACCTTCTTGTGTACCATTAAACCTGTCAACAATAGTAATGTCAAAAATTAACCTTCTTGTGTACCATTAAACCTGGGGTCAATTAACTAAGGTGAGAAAGATGTAAACATGGTAAAAATGAAAAATAAATAGATGTAAAAAAGATAAAAATAGGTTGAAAGACAAAAACTTGAATGCAACAAATAATTGGAGATAAAGCAGATGCAGTAGAGTACAGAGGCCTGCTATCATAGCGTTAAGATCACAAAAACACCTGAAATCCACACTCAAGATACAATTCATACATTAATCAAAATATCATCAGTTCAACTTACCTACTGATATTACAACACAATTTATACTTTTTAATTGTAGTTTTCAAAGAACCATTTAACCAAGTTAACAAAATTAATGTTTGGATAATCTTTCATTCTACAAACGTAATTTAATATACCCGGTATGATTTTCCGATGACAGCATGTAATATGACTGTAACATTGTTAAAATGCATCAAAATAGGACAGAAAAATTCAAGACATAAAGTAGCATACCAACAAGATCTCTCTTAGGCCCAACGTCCATTGCATTCCAGTTGAAAGCATACTTTGATGGCCAATTGGTATATCCCTCATGATGTTTACTGGTCAAGACAATATATCTATAGAACAAAAAATTAGTGACTTTATGTAAATATGAATGCCCCGAAAGTAATAAATATTAATGTCAACACAAAAAAAATAATTAAAGTTAATGTTAACACATAAAAGCTATAATCAAATTTGAAATTATTACAATGTACAATATCATTACAATGTACAATATCATTACAATGTACTATATCATTACAATGTACAATATCATTACAATGTACTATATCATTACAATGTACAATATCATTACAATGCATAATATCATTACAATGTACAATATCATTACAATGTACAATATCTATGATATTTGACCAAGTTTCTCATTAAAATAAGAGTAGTAGCAGCCTACAAACATGTCACCCAGACCCCAGTAATAATATTCTGATGATGCATGTGATACCCACACTGAAGACCTCACACACAAACTTAAAATTATACAGCATAGTCTAGAGAAGCTAATTGGATCTTGTGTGACTTTTCCCAAACCTTCAGTTTAACGTTTGCTCTGTAATTTGGTTGGGAGACATTGGAACATCAGAGATCCTGTATCAAACTGTAATTGTTCTATTACATAGTGAGCATTTCTGTGGTATATTATGCAACATACAAGACAAAACTTAAACACCCACCCCTGATCATTCTGACAAATAACCAAATCAAAAGATTTCTGTAAATACTCTTCCTTCCTTTTATCTGTTGTCCAGTGGAATTACCTGCCACAATGCATTGTAAAAACAGTCCAATCAAGAGCCTTTAAGGCTACAATTACCAATTAAACTCCTACACCAGAAGCCTTAAACTACGGAAGCCCATTTAGGACCTATCAAAAATATTTTTGAATTTGATATAGCGAATTCCTGAATTTGTTAAAACTGCTTAAATTCGTTTTAACGAATTCTTGAATTTGTTAAAACGGATTAAATTCGTTTTAACGAATTCTTGAATTTGTTAAAACGGATTAAATTCGTTTTAACAAATTTGATGAATTCGTTATAACGAATTAAATCTGTTATAACAAATTTGAGGAATTCGTTATAACGAATTAAATTTGTTATAACAAATTTGTTGAATTCGTTTTAACAGATTATGAAATTCGTTTTAACAAATTAAATTCGAAATAACGAATTTTTAAATTCATATATTCCTCAAATTTGTTTTAACAGATTTAATACGTTATAACGAATTCCTCAACTTTGTTAAAACGGATTAAATTCGTTTTAACAAATTCAAGAATTCGTTAAAACGAATTTAATCCGTTTTTACAAATTCAAGAATTTGTTATATCAAATTCAAAAATATATTTGATAGGTCCCTATTCGTTATAACGAATTCCTCAAATTTGTTATAACAGATTTAATACGTTATAACGAATTCCCCAAATTTGTTAAAACGAATTTAATCCGTTTTAACAAATTCAAGAATTTGTTATATCAAATTCAAAAATTTTTTTGATAGGTCCTAAATGGGCTTCCGTATTAAACAACTAAACAGTTTATAAATCATAAATAATACTTTGTAACATTAAGTTTTATTCTTTTAACAGCACAAATCAAGTTCTCTTGACTATTTACACTAAACAATCGTGCAACTGCTCCACATAAAATGTGAAAGCAAGTGTTTGTAGTGTGACAAGATTAGATATATATGTTCTGATCTTATATTTTTTCTTTTCTGTGATATATGTAAATGCACAGAAAAGTGACATTGAAGATAAGAACATTAAATAAATATAAAATTTTTGTGACAACCTGCCTTTTCCCCAGGACAGATAAGTTACAAAAACATTAGAGGAACAAACATAACAACACTGCGTTCATTAGCATTTAGAGTGTTATCTTCCAACTGTGAAGTAAATTTTTCTTTGTAAATCATTAAACCAAGTCTTGCTAATTGGTTGTCACTATAAACACACAAACCCGCTGAAATTCAAAAAACTTAATTAGACACCTTGTTCCCTGCAATATATAAGTTTGGGTTTCTTTGGTCATTACAATGCACACCTAATATGGCTTACATGCATGCATTTACATTTAGGCTGGGTTATAATCTTCTGTTCAATGTAATGAAGTCTGAACACAGACATATATCATGGATGCCAGAATCGGCCCAGAGAGCTCAATGGCAAGCTACAAGCGGAAGGTTCTGTATTCATTTCTCAGGTCTAGCCACAATTTTTCACCTTGCCTGTTACAAATTAAGTGCCATGAGAGTGAGTGATAAATATAAAAGATATCTTTCTTTCCAGGATAATTTAAGGGGCCATATAAGAGACTCATGTCTGTAGTCTGTATCTTAATGCAACATAAAATATATCTGACACACTGGAAATATTTTGAATATATATAAGAAACAAGAAACACCAGCAAAGGGGGCACTGGATAATTTGAGATACCCGTGCCCCACTTCTAGTAGCAACAAATTTAAAATATGCAATCATTCTTCTTCTTCCAATATGAAGTCTTAACTCAAAATTGAGCGTTATACTACGATTCATCCCAACATACATCACTAGTATAAGTGTAATGGATGTCCCACTTGTACATTTTTAGAAACCTGCTTCATTAAACTTCTTATCTGGACAGACAGATAGATGGACAAGCAATTTTTCTATAACCCCCCACACCTTTAAACTTTGTGGTGTATACAAAGTGAGAATATCCCTAGCTTCGGTTTGCAATTGAGTTGAAGTTTATCAGAACACTGAAATACCGAGTCAACTCCACAATGGAAGAAGAAAAGTTTGGAGAGTTTGAGCTGAATATATCACCGATATTATCAGCCAAGGTTCCGTAATGCTTACTGTGCACCAGATGCACCGAATATATCAGCCCACTCGGAAGCATTGTAGAACTCAGCCTTAAACATGGGCGCAAAGTCAGCGTATGTAAATCCAGGTCTGTAGTTTTTTTCCATAAACTCTATGCAGTCATTATACTTCGCTCCTTGCCAGTCCCACCAAAACCACTCCGACCTGTAACTGGGCACAGAAAATACGCCCCAGTGAATGAAGATTCCAATTTTGGACGAATCATACCAAGACGGCAATGGTCGTGAGTCTATACTTTCCCATGTCGGTTTATATCTAACACTGTCAACGCCAATAAACGCTAACAAAAGAAATGTCGTTGTCGTTACCACCCAAACTATAGAAAGCGCCATTTTAGTTGGAAACGATCACATGATATGTTAGTCACGTGAGCAAGAAATCAGTCGGAACGTCTCGCGTATCTGCGAGCTAAAGTAAAGAGAACACTGGAGGAGTTTTTATCAAAAAGAAAGGTCGTATCTCTAGAGTCATAGGATAGTAAGGAATGGTCAATATAAATAAAATCTGATCTTCGCGACATATCAACAAGGACTTATTTAAACTTGTTTATAAGTCCTTGATATCAGTAACCAAGAGCGAGAAGATGGATTTTACTAGACTGAAGGAATGGTGTGTTGCCTTGTAGAAAATCAGGAAATTTAAGCAGAGATAAAATAATAATTAAAAAAAAATTACATGAAATAAAAATATTTTCGATGTGAGGTCTGAAAAAAGAATACAGTAGGAATAAAAATATTTTCGATGTGAGGTCTGAAAAAAGAATACAGTAGGTTGAGAGATCTTGAAATTCATTGGCATCACTTTTTTCCGTTGCATTTTTCTTTATGAACATAGCTGTGTGATTCTTTAATTATGTTTTATTTATTTAATTTATCATTTATTACTTTTTTATGTTTTTGTTTTTGTTTTGTTCTGTTTTTGTTTATGATTTGCTTTTGTTCTATTGTTTGTGTGTGTGGTCTGTTTGTGCTATTGGGGGGGGGGGGGGGGGTGTCTTTTATCTTACCTTCTTTCTGTCTCTCTCTTCCTTTTCTATTCCCGTCATTTATTAGGTTCATATAATGATACTGAGTTTTATAGCTATATGAATATTTTCAGTAAATCAGATCTTATTTCCCTTATATTCCCATTAATTTTTTTTCAAAATTTATCTTTAGTTTTAAGTGACTTGCAGTGGCATTTGATTCGTCTGACACTTTTGAACAAAACAGCGAATGCCAATAAGTTTGCTCTGCGTTTCCAATATCAAATATAGAGGGAAATACATGTATGCAAGAATTTGATGATACGTCAAGAAGAAATAATATTGCGAGCATGTATAATTCTGATATGACCCGCATTTTTGACCAAACAACAAAACAGCGAGAGCCAACTACATACAAGAGTTACAGATTCGAAACTTAAAGGACCAGTTCTCACGATATAATTTTTATGCCTGTGTAGTTTTTGCATACGTTATATTTCAATGGTGAGATGATGCCGCAGAAGAAGAATTTTAGGTATGAAGAGGAATCAGTTCTTCAAATTCAAACCATTAAAATCTTCCCAAACACGCCGATGAGACACGTTCTCAGCTCTTTAATTGTTATCCATATTCATGTTTAGCTTTCGACTTGTAGAAAAATGGGAGATAACCGAGATCTTATGTTTAACTATATATTTGGAGGTATAACAGAGAGGATGATGGACACTGCTCTGTATGCACTCGGCTGTTCTTAATATTAGGATCTTGCTTTCTTCCGATAAGTTAAGATTACACCACACCTATATATCATACTTAATCTGCTTTCCTTACCTGATATGATTGCACTACATGACTAAGCCAATGTCTTGAATTCATTTTATTGTCTCCTGGATAAGTTAACAACGGCATGCTTTGATCAAGGTATATTACAACTGACATTATGTACTTCTCGCGTGGTCATAATTTATGATAAAGATCTATTACGATGATTATAACGAGTTTATCAGCAGTGAGACACGACCCCCTCCTGTCTGTGGGATTTAGGTATATTACTAATCATTAGTACATGCACATGTCTTAGTAGTGTAATACTTGTCAAATAAAATTTCTTCAAAATATTTCCTTAGTCATTCAAGTCCATCTCACTTCTCCTATAGCTTACATTTATTTGAATTCATTTCTCTTTTTCATCTCAGAAAGACGTAGCAATAATGAAGTTGCAATAATGTGAAATGATGCAGTTGCAAGTTCGAATTCAACAGATTTCATATTATTGGCATGTTGTATTTCAAGTATTACCATTTTCAGTATTATTTTTCCACTTTTATTAGTCCCCTACCGGTGAAACCGAAAGGGACTTTAGGTTTTCACTCCGTCCGTCTGTTTGTCTGTTTGTCCCCCAGTAAATCATTTTCCGCAATTTTTTCGTCATGCTAGAGAGTATCATTTGATATTTAGAACATTGCTTTATCATGGCAAGTTACAGATCAAATTCAAATTTTGTTCCGGTTCATTGATTTGTTTTGCTAAGTTATGACCCTAGGACTAAGAAAATTAATGCAAATACATGTACTTAGTTTCCCCACACTTTTTCAGATTTTCAGACAGCTGATTATCATTTGATATTAAATACAATGCTTTACCATGACAAGTTACAGATCACTTGAATTTTGTTCCGATTCACATAAATATTTTTCATCAATTGTCGTATGACTCACTTATGCATTATTTATTCCAAGAAATGTATTTACAGTATCAGCCTCTTATGATTGGGTGCATTGCAAAAATTTGTTGGGGACGGTAGAAGACATATATTGCTTTAGCAATATTGTCAGAATGCTTGTTATCATCATCATCGTCGTCGTCGTCCCCGTCATCGTCGTTTTTGTTGTTTGATATATTGAAAACATTTTGGTGTACATACATGTAAGTTTCCTTTCCATCAAATTCTATTTATTTATAATCTTTTGTAACATTCCTATATAGCTGAATACGATTGAAATATATAAGTAAGCTATATTAAATGTATTTTATTGCGATATATTTGCGCATACCCTTTATCGATCAGGGATATATAAAAGCCATAAAAACAATCAATAACTGTAGGGTGTTTAAGGCAGGAGATCACATACTATAGATTATCTTACAGCATTGTTTTGTTACTAAAACTTTGCTGGATGACATCTGACACTTGTAGCTCAATAAATCATCACAGGTTTATGATACTGAAACTCGGAATGAATTTTTTTATTTATACATGTATATCTATTCATTGGAATGGAATATTCAAACTATTCAAGTGTCCATGATTTTGCTGACGGTTTATGATAATATAATTATATAGTATATTGCATGTAGTCAATACATAGATACATAGATATATATTATAGATATTTACGACCCTCCGATTTGATAAATGCATTCTTCTAATTTATGTCACGTAAACATTTGCTCACACTCCACATGCCATTGACATTGTAAATATTGTATATATATACGTATATATATATTATACTATTGTATGTAACTGGTGTATCGAAAGATAAAAGAAAAATGAATTGATTTGAATTGTATATCTGGGTATTGTGATATAAAATGAATATCCGCTTTTTTCTGAAGTCGAATAATCCAAAATCATGCAATGACATCAATGGGTCCATCCGGTTTAAGTAAATTATGTAACACTATTACCCGTCAGAGATCAGTTGTGACTTTAATGAGCTGGAACAAGATCCATCTGCGGTCAAGACGTGATTGAGGTATTTTACTTTCTTCTGAAAACTTAGAAGGCTGTGTATAATTTGTTTATCATATTGACTGATTATTGTTTTGCGTCTCCACGATTACTTCACGTATATGGTGACGGCACCTGCCTGATGCATTCCTTAGAAATGTATATGTTTCATGCAGCAACGGACCCACCCGATGCAGAAAGGGATCTTTTACGTGCCACGCCTACCATGACACAGGACCTCGGTTTTTACTGTCTCTTCCGAAAGACATGACACCGATATCCCCATGGCTAGAGTCAAACCCGGAACCTTTCAGTCAAGAGTCGAGCAACTCATCCACTAAGCCACACTTACTTGTACGTCAAAGGAATTTTATACGTATACACACACACACACACACACACACACACACACACACACACACACACACACACATACATACATACATACATACATACATACATATACATAAAAGTAGTACATAGCAACACCGTAATTCGCGTGTCGGTTGTTCATTCCACATAAGTTCTATTGCGGACTGGCAGACTGTGTGACTTGTCATAGATCTGCCATTGTACCCCTACCTGTCAAAGGGTGCTGATTATTTCCTAGTAGCTCCAGGAACCTTATATATAGTATAAACACCAGCGGCCATTATACACTTAGTGAAATATTCATAACGTGCTTTCTATTTATTGTTTTGGTGCATCAGGTTGTTTATCTATTTATTTTTGGTGTATTAGTTTGTTTATCATATCTATTACTTGTGCACCAGTTTGTTCATCATATTTATCATCGTAGGAGAAACTCTGATCAGCATCTTGATTCTAATCAATCAGGTATTGATGTGTTCGGGACCTCGGTTTTTACTGTCTCATCCGAATGGCAGAACACCGGTATGACCATGGAGGGAGTCGAACCTGTAATCATAGGGTCACGAGTCGAAAACTTCATCCACTAAACCACATCAGCTTAATCAGTCAGGTAGCATTGATAATGACTAATATAAATAAACACAACAACGTCATTGTCAAAATGTTATGACAACAGAGTTGATGAATGATGAACTAATTAATATGGATTTTCATTGTATATACGAATAAAGAATAATTTTGAGATAATCTCCACTCAGAACTTAATCCACAGATTAATGAAAAAATACAACACAACAATGCAATAGATTTTGTGTGTGTGTGTGTGTGTGTGTGTGTGTGTGTGTGTGTGTGTGTGTGTGTGTGAGCTTTGTTTGTGTTTTTTTTTGGGGGGGGGGGTTGTTTGTTTGGATTTATTATTATTATTATTATTATTATTATTATTATTATTATTATTATTACTTATTTTTTATTTTTACTGTCATTTCATCCTTTCTGTCAAGTGATTTGGACATTTAAATAAAAATAAAACAAAAATATCAAACACACATTTAAAATAAAACAAATGTTTTACCATTGATATATTTGCAGTTGTAATACATGGTATTTTTCATGAATTGTGATTGGTAAACGCAATACATGTACAATAATACACGTTCATTACAATCGTGGCCCATATGCTCTAATTTTTAAGGTTTTCTGTTTTCATATTAACTCGAAGATACATTTAACAATATCATTATCAATATTGTTCATTGTTAATGGAGCTGTCTTTCTTCATACTGAAATCAATTTTCGCCATTGTGTACAGTCTTTTCTTCTCCTAAACCCTGAACTAAATTTTGCTCATGGTCGTTTTTTCACGAAATAGGAGAGGCTAAAATATGTAAATACTTGTTCACCTCATAGTAATATAGCAGAAAATATAGTTTTATTTGGTAGGATGCTGTACAAGTACTATCAACACATTGCACAAAAGATGAATGTAGCAGTTAGTGGTACACATAAGCGTAGTCACGATGAGAGTGACACGTGACAGCTCTCCCTAGATTTGATATGACAGCTCACCATTTACAGCCTTAATTCCACTAAATATCTATGCACGTTGTTATTACATATCACAGCACACTTTGAAATTTACATAGAAACCCTAAACTGGACTCCTCTGTTGCGTCACAAATACAGATGGGAAATCCGGATCTATATCTGTACTACGTCTTCCGGTTCCGCTTTCACGACCGTCGTCTTTTCTAAGAGAAACTGTGATTGGTGGAAGAATTAGTTTTGGCGTACGTCTAGTGTCCTCATGACAAGTATTGTCATCTGGTGACTTTCTCTTTTTGTGCACTTTTTTCAGTATATCCGAAGTGTTCATTTTCCTATCGAACACTTCCACTCTCTTTCTTTGACTTAGTAACATTTCGGCATTTCGTTTTCGAACCATGACTGGCGACATTTCTTTACGTTGTCTTTGAACTTCTAGATCGAGTTCACTTCTACTTATTCCGGGACCGTAAAGTCCATATCTATCATCCCAAGCTTTGTCATTTTCTCTCTCTTTCATAATATTTTTCAATACTTCCCTATACGCTTGATGATCTCGTAAATTTTCTCTATGAACAGTCGTTTCCCGTTCAAGTTTCATCTCAAAAATTTGCTTTTCTGCTTCAACTGTTTTCATTTTAGCAATATATCTAGATTCCTCGCTCCTATTTAAGACACCTGCCATCTTTTTCCGGAAATCGCACTGTCTTTGAAGTGATTCCATTTTGGATTCTGTATAAAATCCGTTCGTATATTCATCATATAACACTTTTCTCTTGCGAGACGTCGCAGGCTCACCCCCAAAAGTCATGATTGCCTATTTATCTATATGCTATATACGGCACCGCGTTGTATGGTATCCCAGGTCCTCTACTGTACGTGTACACTTGTTGCTACATATTCTTTTACCGATTCTAACATTCTTTCTATATTCGTGTTGTCACAATAAGAAACACAATGTCACTTATTATCTGATTTTAAAACCAAACCAAAAGTCAAATTGGATCGTTATATTTGAATGAGATTTCCGATTTCAATATACACCGAGTTAAAGTTAATTACCTGTAGAGGCTAGTTATCCTATAGATCACTTAGATCTGTTCCGTTAGCATACTACAAACTTTACTTTCCACCTCGGAGCGTGATAGAATGTGCTCCCTAATTCACATATTATTGAAACTCTGTTTATCTATACATACGAGGTATTAAATGTAGTCAAAGCTAATCGTTTAAGAAGATTTTATGCATGTATAATAGTGCGATCGGTCCTATAATGAAATCGTTTGTGTAATATAATAGCGGGTATACTCGATGGTCCGTGCCAAACAACGGAACAAAATGAAAGCTGTGCCATACAAACTCGTACAGTGTTCCGACAAGAAAATTATTCGGTATTTGGTACACATGACTGAGTTTCCGTTAAGCGAAAACTAATATACGAGTACATCTATTCAACTTTAAATGTTCGTTTCAATGCATAGACTGCACCGATGAAAAGAAAACATAATCAATAAGATTTAAAATCAGTAAGTGGACGCCGAAGTCTCACGCACTTCAACTAGAATTGTTTCTATTATATATCAATAAGCATAAATTTCTGATTTAAAGAATACAAACGAAACTTACTTGTTTATGTCAAGTTTTCTCTAGTGCTTATTTCAAGCGAAATTATTGATAAAAAAGTTAAACACTGGAAAATTTGAAATCAAATGACGCTCTAAATATAGTCGCATGTCTCTTTTTACCGGCCGAGGTCAAATCAAAATAGAATAAACAATTCAAAAGAGAAATAATGATACTGAAACCACACCGTTCGGAAGTCCTGAATATTTTGGGAACATTGGCGGATTTAGAGGTGGGGGGGGGGGGGTCGCTGGGGATGGGATTGCAACCACCTCTTTGGTTGGAAAATTTTACCAAAAACCAAATGTCATTTTCGAACATTTTTAGGGTTGCACCCTCTTTTCAGACCAAACAGGGCAAAACATAAGTCATGGGAGACGGCAACACCCCACCCCACCCCACCCCTTTCAAAAATTTCTAGATCCGCCTATGCTAGATGTACTAGATATTGCTTTGCTTTTTTAGTAATGGATATAATTTGTCACTGTAAATTTAAAGGATAAATTTTTGTCAGTACCGAAGCACTGTCAAAACCTGGGTTGGCTATGCTCTCGGAGACAGAAAATCTGTAAGAAATGATATGAATCTAATCGTGGAATTAACAATAATAAGATATATATATATATATAATTATCAAATCAATGCACTACATTAGCATGTCCACAAATTATGTCTCCTCAGTGTTGCTCGAGGCCGAAATCATAGATATTATCCCCGTGCGAGTCTTACGTTCGTTTTGTTAGAGTGCCGCTGAGTGGCTACTTTAGGGATATCCAGTAATCAGTACTGAGGTAAGTTGGTGGAAAATCCGCTGTGACAAGTCGGTACAGAACCCAATGCGATAATATCACAAGTGTTTTGTTATCTATTGACATGACTTTAAGAAGCAGATTATGTCACATTATAGATAACTTTGCAGTGGCTGCTAGATCATTGCTGTCCACAAAACAAAATTTAATAACAATACCCAGTGAGGTAAGTTTAATTAAAGTTGCTCATGCAATTATGCAATATTACCATTGAAGTATATACCAACATAATATTTTTACTTATGTATGTTTATGAAATAAATAGGATTTATACAATATGTGCATCATGTTAATTGTCTATAAAAGATGATTGCAGCGCAACTGGGTGGAGAAGAAAGAGTTGTGATGCCAAACATTGATACACATAGAAAAACAAATTAGTGTAAGCATGTGTTTTTTATGACAAGAACTTGTAAAATTACCAAATTTTAAAAAAAGGCCCCATCTCTCCCGTTAGAGTAAAAAGGAACGGGGAATGAGTAGTTTATTTGTGCACCTAACCCGCTTGTTTTTCATTGGGTATAGAACAAAGGAGGGGCAGCGGGGATTGATAACATTATTAATCACATTTTTACTGTTTATGCAGTGAAACATCGCTGTCATAAATCAAATTATGACGTCATAGCCTGAAAAAGAATTGTCTCGGGCCGGTGTTTGATGAAATAAACAGCTTTAAACTGAATGTAAATATGTAATAAAATGATCTGAAATGAATTTTCATTTCATACAGTATTTATGAAACTCGTTGTGTGTTTTATATCCCCTTGCCAAGGCTCGGGAATATAAAACATACAACTAGTTCATAAATACCGTATGAAAAGAAAATTCATTTCAGATCCTATATCTAATGTTGTTTTCAGCTTGAAATTTGTGAAAACGTATAATTTTCATTGGACATTGTCCCCGGATTATATGGGGTCTTCACTTCTGACCCACAAGGGACATTAAGACACCTCGAACCTCTTTGCATTTTCGTAAATGTCCACGACTCCCCGAACTCTAGAGTTTTCATACATATATTTGCACTTACCTTGAATGCCCAAGATAAATGATGCTTCCATAAAATTTATTTTTATATATTTATTTTTAATAATAAATTTATTTAATTTGTGTATAGATAATTTATATTTTGAAAGATTTTTAGAAAATGTTTAATAATTTTGATTTTTTTTCTGCAGTCTATATTACATCATGGACACGAAATATGTACTATAAATGTTTACAAATTGTATCTATCATTCCAAATTTTGCGTATGTGTGTTAAACAAGACCAAGGATCTAACACTATTAAGTAAAGGCTTTAGTCATCAGTGACGACCAAAAGTACGCTGCTTCTTGACACGCAGAATGAGTCCTAGTAAGATACGGTGTAAGCAGGCGTAAATAGTCAGAAAGTCAAAGCGTATATCCTTTTATAACATTGGTCCTGTATTGTGCTCATCGTCGGGTTAAAAAAGGGGGTTGCTATAAAGGACAGTTTGGACTATATCTGAATCGCAATCCCATCTTTCAACAGCAAGAGGTGAATCGATCATATTCACGACAAGCTTTAAAACTAATCTGTGGTCCCCTTTTCAGGTATTTATGAAACTTCCCTGTAAATGCATCATATTAAAACACTTTATGTGAATACACAAGCATTATCTTTTCAGAAAGATGTTGTCTTTCTTTATAAACAATGGTTTAGTTCTGTAACGATGCATTTCAGAATATGGTATTTGCATAGCAGTAAAAGGAGGTCATGTCAGATGAGGTCAGCGTGGACTACTTAGAGCAAGCGCAATGGTCGGCCATTTGCGACTTCTGTGACGATGCAGTGGAACACTTCTGTAAAACTTGTGGGATAAAACTCTGCTCCCCCTGTAAAGACGACCACTTATCAAAAAAACTTTACCGACACCATGAAGCTGTTCCATACACATCTGGAATAGGACCAAAAACTGCGACACAGTCAGAATGTCCCTCTCATCCTGGAGAACGTTGTCAACTTCACGGCAAACCATGTAACGTACTGGTCTGTTCGGCATGTATAGTGGAGAGACACACGAAACACGACTTTACAAGCATTAGTGATGCCTACGACCACATTAAACCCATAGCCATGTCTCAATTGACAAAAACCAAGGAAATCCGACTCCAATTACATAAAGCATTGGAAGAATTAAGCAAATCACAAGATGACATCGTTAGCGCCATTGCTGAAATCGAAGAAAACTTAAAAAGTAGCGCGCAATGTATACATACAGAGGTAGAAGACATACTGACAGAAAATGTGAAGATAATACAGAAGTTTAAGGATGATACAATGTCGATGCTGCAGGAAAAAGTCAGAAAAATCAAAGAGAAGTTAGACAAACTGGATAAAGACATTCTCTCGTACGATAAACATCTTCGATCAAGTGACCCAGGTGACCTGCTGAAATTCATGATACAACGGCACGAAGAAGCCGTGGAAAAGATTACTCACCATGTTGAATTATCTGAGTTTCTTCCAACATTTACACCAGGCTGTATTTCAAGAGAACATCTACAGCAGCAATTTGGAAAACTGGTTGTTGCTTCCCATACCGAGCCTTCAAATAAATCTTCCGCAGATGAACTTAAAGGCGACTACTCGAAAAGCGACCTCAAAACAGAGAAGACGTTGATCACAAAAAAGGAAGAAGAGAAGAAAAAGCAAAGTATCCCGAAATCAGTTTGTCAGAATTCAGTTTGTCATACTCAATTGTCTATGGGGTATAACGCAACGGGGCTTAGAATCATATCACCAGATAAGGCCTGGGTGAATGGTGCCGGTTTGTCAAAGTTGGATTTATTGGAGATCAGTGGAAAAGTAGTCCGCACTGTGGATGCTGGATGTAAACTGAATGACGTGTTCGGTATGTGTGTTACGGATGATGGTGGATTAGTCTACAGTGACTTCAACAACGAATGTATCAGGTCATTGTCACCACGAGGTGAAGTCCGCACGCTTTTCACCACGAAAGGTTCCAAACCACGAGGTCTTTGCCGTCTACAGAATGACAAGCTTGTGGTGGGCATGGATGGAGGAGAAATAAGGATTTACAGTACCAACGGACGGGTGGTTAGAAAGATAAAGAATCACCATACGAAGGATCCACGGTATATTACCATCAACAAACATACCGGAAATATCTGCATGTCCGATAATTGGGAGAAGGTCGTAGTGATGAAGACGAATGGGGACCACAAATTCACCTATTCTAAAGACGAAAGTGGGGGCATTTTTAATCCACGAGACCTCTGTTCTGATCGTCAGGGTCGTCTCCTTATTACAGATATTTACAATAACTGTATTCACATAGTAGATCAGGAAGGTCAGTTCATACAATACCTGATTACAGTGGAGGATGGGATAGACTTACCTGTGTCTATAGATGTAGACGACCGTGGATACGCCTGGGTTGGCGAATATCAGTCCAAGAAAGTGAAGATTATCAAATACTCGTAATGGACTTTTGATGTATTGATTTTACAAAGGAAACTACAAAAATATTCCATTTACTTCGTACATGTATATTAGAGAAGAACCAATAACAGGTCTTTATAAATGGAGAGCAGTACCCTTATCGTTACATCCATTATATCGTGTAGTCTTTGATAAAAACAGGGATATATTTGTTGTAGGAATCACTTGACATGATATCATATGTTTCATTTTTTTTTTAAATTGATCAACTGGACTAGCAATGAACACTGTTAGATATTATAAACGATAAACTAGGAGCCATGGAAAGGATGTCAATAAACTGCATGTATAAAAGCTGGAGTACGGATTATGAAAATGAGAATATGAAAGTCAAAGAATAGCTTGTGGATAGGGGAAAGAAATCTAAATGTGATAAAACAGCTAAAGAACAATGTTATAATGATTTGACAGTAAGTGCAAGTCAAGATGCTATGATGAAATCAGATAAAGAGATAACGATAAACCTAAATTGGTGACGCAAACCGTGGCTGAGAACATTAACCACAGAATGGGTGTCGACATAGTCGCTGCTGTCAACATTACAATTCACTTACCAAAAACACAGCTTTAATGAATTCACCAAAATACTCTATGGTTGCGATAAAAATAGTAAGTGGTTTTATTCTGACAGAAATGTTGTAAGAAGCAAAATCTTCTAAACGTAATGCTAAAATATATGTTGCTTGGGACACCATGGCTCGCTTAATAGTTATTTGACTACATTGACTCTGCGATGATGCCTGTATTGTATGTAGAATCACAGAGCAGTAAATATTAAATGGCTGTCAAGTACCCCGACCACTCCTAGTGGATAGAGAAAATCAAAAATGGCTGTCAAGTACCCCGACCGTTCCTAGTGGATAGGAAAAATCAAAAATGGCTGTCAAGTACCCCGACCATTCCTAGTGGATAGGAAAATCAAAAATGAAACAGCAACTGATTAAACCAAATGCATTAGAAGACCAAATCACAATTCTATTCAACAACAAAAGATACAGAAACAAATCTGACACAGTTTGAAGATATTGATATTATCGGGTGTTTAGATGGACCTACGGTATGATATTCTAAAACATCTATAACTGCTGATGATCTCTTCATATGGGTATTTATGCAATAGAAAAATACTGCCATAACTGTAAAGAGTTTGGAAGGGATCGGTGGGGATTCTTACGTGAAATGATTAGAATGATTTTTTGCACAAAGTGCATGGTGCATAGGCAGGAAGTGATTAGATACACCACTCATAAATGGAAAATTTATTATGCTTAAATGACGTTTGTCATACAATGAGAGATTAAGATGACCATCAATTTAAGAAAAACTATAGACCTATATGCTAGGCAAAATGGTTCTATGTGGTTTCCTTAACTTCCACTATATAGATTCAGATATTCAAAAATTAAAGACTATTCTCCAGAATTTCTTGGTGGAATATATAAACACTCCCATCTCCGTAATACAAATTTTCACTCGTTTCGAGTTTTTAAATCGACATTTCTTCAAAGAAAATCCCGCATGTCAAAACGTTATGCAGAGTTTCAATATTGTCGAATGGTATAAAATCGGACAGACGAAATTTGGAATTAAATCCTTATCTGAAAATTCGTCATTTATATAAGCTGTCTGTAGAATCAACAAATGAAGGAAACATCTGTTTAAAACTAGAACCGTTAGTCCTGAGAAGCTACTATAAAATGCTGTTGATCTTCATCAAAGGATACTTTTCGTGAAAAAGATTAGTACTTTGTAAAAAGGCCCCATGTTGAAACACTGCATGTACTCCATGCAGCCAATAAATTCAAAATGAGTCGTTACAAAATACCGAAATTCATGATCGATTACAGCTCATTCATCACAAGATTTCAGTGGATCGTTTCCCTTGGGCTGAGTATCTACTTTTGTTATAAATAACAATTTTTTGGTTGTCAATATTAGAAATCATTCATTTTACATCAAACTATACGAGAACTATATAAATTTGACAATAGTTTGCAAATGTACTTCGATAAAATTTTATGCATTTTTCCAAAACTGAGGTTTATCTCCCTTATGGAAAGTTCCTTGGATGCGCTTTTTATTTATTTATCTTTTGGTTTTAAACAGTTTAGGCCTTGACCATTTTTGATGAAACAGAAGCTGTCGAAGTAGGCATATGGTGCACTAAATAAATACGTTTTCATAATGAGCAAAATGTTTTAGAGCACTCAGTATGTAATTGTATTTTAACACATGTGTGTGTTTGTGTGTGTATTAAAGTTGAAAAGTAATGAAGTATCTATTTGGTGTTTCCATCAGTACATATGTAAGAAGTGTATGTAATCAAAATTGAATTGTCTTGAAATCTTATGATTTCTATTTCTATTGTTGACATAGACCTGTACTAACATGTTGTAGAGTAGCGGTTCAAATCCCGTCAAGGCCAAATAAAGTTTTTAATTCATTTCATTAAAAGAAGGGTTTAAAGGTTTTGCGACAAACAGATAATTTTAGAAAAAAAAATCATTCTGACACACATTCTTTTCACACATTTTCGTGTTATTGTTTTTATAAACTGAATGTAGATAGGCAAATTAATATTTATTTGTTTCTTTTATTTAGATTCTATGTATTTTATACGAAGCCGTTTTCGTGCCATTTTAAATAAGAAAACTCTTTTTATCTCGTCCGAACCAGAAACTTTCTCATTTGAACGAGAAATATGAACAAAACTCTTACATTTTCCTATATTTTGTGGCATTGTCTTGATTTATTCAACACAAAGAAGCAAATGAGTATTAATATGCTGTGGAGTCTATGAAGTGAGTATTAATGTGCTGTGTAGTCTATGCAGTGAGTATTAATATGCTGAAGAGTCTATGCAGTCAGTATTAATGTGCTGTGGAGTCTATGCAGTGAGTATTAATGTGCTGTGGAGTCTATGGAGTGAGTATTAATATGCTGAAGAGTCTATGCAGTGAGTATTAATGTGCTGTGGAGTCTATGCAGTGAGTATTAATATGCTGTGGAGTCTATGCAGTGAGTATTAATGTGCTGTGGAGTCTATGCAGTGAGTATTAATGTGCTGTAGAGTCTATGCAGTGAGTATTAATGTGCTGTGTATTCTATGCAGTGAGTATTAATGTGCTGTGGAGTCTATGCAGTGAGTATTAATGTGCTGTAGAGTCTATGCAGTGAGTATTAATGTGCTGTGTAGTCTATGGAGTGAGTATTAATGTGCTGTCTATTCTATGCAGTGAGTATTAATGTGCTGTGGAGTCTATGCAGTGAGTATTAATGTGCTGTAGAGTCTATGCAGTGAGTATTAATGTGCTGTGGAGTCTATGCAGTCAGTATTAATGTGCTGTAGAGTCTATGCAGTGAGTATTAATATGCTGTGGAGTCTATGCAGTGAGTATTAATATGCTGAAGAGTCTATGCAGTGAGTATTAATGTGCTGTGGAGTCTATGCAGTGAGTATTAATGTGCTGTGGAGTCTATGCAGTGAGTATTAATATGCTGTGGAGTCTATGCAGTGAGTATTAATATGCTGAAGAGTCTATGCAGTGAGTATTAATGTGCTGTGGAGTCTATGCAGTCAGTATTAATGTGCTGTAGAGTCTATGCAGTGAGTATTAATGTGCTGTAGAGTCTATGCAGTGAGTATTAATGTGCTGTGGAGTCTATGCAGTCAGTATTAATGTGCTGTGTAGTCTATGCAGTGAGTATTAATGTTCTGTGTAGTCTATGCAGTGAGTATTAATGTGCTGTGGAGTCTATGCAGTGAGTATTAATGTGCTGTGGAGTCTATGCAGTGAGTATTAATGTGATGTGGAGTCTATGCAGTGAGTATTAATGTGCTGTGGAGTCTATGCAGTGAGTATTAATGTGCTGTGTATTCTATGCAGTGAGTATTAATGTACTGTGGAGTCTATGCAGTGAGTATTAATATGCTGAAGAGTCTATGCAGTGAGTATTAATATGCTGTGGAGTCTATGCAGTGAGTATTAATGTGCTGTGGAGTCTATGCAGTGAGTATTAATGTGCTGTGGAGTCTATGCAGTGAGTATTAATGTGCTGTGGAGTCTATGCAGTGAGTATTAATGTGCTGTGTAGTCTATGCAGTGAGTATTAATATGCTGTAGAGTCTATGCAGTGAGTATTAATGTGCTGTGGAGTCTATGCAGTGAGTATTAATGTGCTGTGTATTCTATGCAGTGAGTATTAATGTGCTGTGGAGTCTATGCAGTGAGTATTAATATGCTGAAGAGTCTATGCAGTGAGTATTAATATGCTGTGGAGTCTATGCAGTGAGTATTAATGTGCTGTAGAGTCTATGCAGTGAGTATTAATGTGCTGTGGAGTCTATGCAGTCAGTATTAATGTGCTGTGTATTCTATGCAGTGAGTATTAATATGCTGTACAGTCTATGCAGTGAGTATTAATGTGCTGTGGAGTCTATGCAGTGAGTATTAATGTGCTGTGTATTCTATGCAGTGAGTATTAATGTGCTGTGGAGTCTATGCAGTGAGTATTAATATGCTGAAGAGTCTATGCAGTGAGTATTAATATGCTGTGGAGTCTATGCAGTGAGTATTAATGTGCTGTAGAGTCTATGCAGTGAGTATTAATATGCTGTGGAGTCTATGCAGTGAGTATTAATATGCTGTAGAGTCTATGCAGTGAGTATTAATGTGCTGTGGAGTCTATGCAGTGAGTATTAATGTGCTGTAGAGTCTATGCAGTGAGTATTAATGTGCTGTGGAGTCTATGCAGTGAGTATTAATATGCTGTGGAGTCTATGCAGTGAGTATTAATGTGCTGTGGAGTTTTTTCAGTGAGTATTAATGTGCAGTAGAGTCTATGCAGTGAGTATTAATGTGCTGTAGAGTTTATGCAGTGAGTATTAATGTGCTGTGGAGTCTATGCAGTGAGTATTAATATGAGTCTATGCAGTGAGTATTAATATGAGTCTATGCAGTGAGTTTTAATGTGTTGTTGAGTTTATTCAGTGAGTATTAATATGCTGTGGAGTCTATGCAGTGAGTATTAATGTGCTGTGGAGTCTATGCAGTTAGTATTAATGTGCTGTGGAGTTTATGCAGTGAGTATTAATGCGCTGTGGAGTCTATACAGTGAGTATTAATGTGCTGTAGAGTCTGTGCAGTGAGTATTAATATGCTGTAGAGTCTATGCAGTGAGTATTAATGTGCTGTAGAGTCTATGAAGTGAGTATTAATGTGCTGTGGAGTCTATGGAGTGAGTATTAATGTGCTGTGGAGTCTATGCAGTGAGTATTAATATGCTGTGGAGTCTATGCAGTGAGTATTAATGTGCTGTGGAGTCTATGCAGTGAGTATTAATGTGCTGTAGAGTCTATGCAGTGAGTATTAATGTGCTGTGGAGTCTATGCAGTGAGTATTAATATGCTGTGTAGTCTATGCAGTGAGTATTAATATGCTGTGGAGTCTATGCAGTGAGTATTAATGTGCTGTAGAGTCTATGCAGTGAGTATTAATATGCTGTGGAGTCTATGCAGTGAGTATTAATGTGCTGTGGAGTCTATGCAGTGAGTATTAATATGCTGTGTAGTCTATGCAGTGAGTATTAATATGCTGTGGAGTCTATGCAGTGAGTATTAATGTGCTGTAGAGTCTATGCAGTGAGTATTAATGTGCTGTGGAGTCTATGCAGTCAGTATTAATGTGCTGTAGAGTCTATGCAGTGAATATTAATGTGCTGTAGAGTCTATGCAGTGAGTATCAATATGCTGTGGAGTCTATGCAGTGAGTATTAATGTGCTGTGGAGTCTATGCAGTGAGTATTAATATGCTGTGTAGTCTATACAGTGAGTATTAATATGCTGTGGAGTCTATGCAGTGAGTATTAATGTGCTGTAGAGTCTATGCAGTGAGTATTAATGTGCTGTGTATTCTATGCAGTCAGTATTAATGTGCTGTAGAGTCTATGCAGTGAATATTAATGTGCTGTAGAGTCTATGCAGTGAGTATTAATGTGCTGTGGAGTCTATGCAGTGAGTATTAATGTGCTGTGGAGTTTATTCAGTGAGTATTAATGTGCTGTAGAGTCTATGCAGTGAGTATTAATGTGCTGTAGAGTTTATGCAGTGAGTATTAATGTGCTGTGGAGTCTATGCAGTGAGTATTAATATGAGTCTATGCAGTGAGTATTAATATGAGTCTATGCAGTGAGTATTAATGTGTTGTGGAGTTTATTCAGTGAGTATTAATATGCTGTGGAGTCTATGCAGTGAGTATTAATGTGCTGTGGAGTCTATGCAGTGAGTATTAATGTGCTGTGGAGTTTATGCAGTGAGTATTAATGCGCTGTGGAGTCTATACAGTGAGTATTAATGTGCTGTAGAGTCTGTGCAGTGAGTATTAATATGCTGTAGAGTCTATGCAGTGAGTATTAATGTGCTGTAGAGTCTATGAAGTGAGTATTAATGTGCTGTGTAGTCTATGCAGTGAGTATTTATGTGCTGTAGAGTCTATGCAGTGAGTATTAATGTGCTGTGGAGTCTATGCAGTGAGTATTAATGTGCTGTGGAGTCTATGCAGTGAGTGTTAATGTGCTGTGGAGTCTATGTAGTGAGTATTAATGTGCTATAGAGTCTATGCAGTGAGTATTTATGTGCTGTGTATTCTATGCAGTGAGTATTTATGTGCTGTAGAGTCTATGCAGTGAGTATTAATGTGCTGTAGAGTCTATGCAGTGAGTATTAATGTGCTGTAGAGTCTATGCAGTGAGTATTAATGTGCTGTAGAGTCTATGCAGTGAGTATTAATGTGCTGTGGAGTTTATTCAGTGAGTATTAATGTGCTGTAGAGTCTATGCAGTGAGTATTAATGTGCTGTGGAGTCTATGCAGTCAGTATTAATGTGCTGTAGAGTCTATGCAGTGAGTATTAATGTGCTGTGGAGTCTATGCAGTGAGAATTAATGTGCTGTGGAGTCTATGCTTCTCAAAAATGTTATTTTTGTATCAAAAATTATTCTGTAATCTTTATTGCTTTTAGTGCTTATTTGAACTAGTACTTGCAGGAAAGCATCGCCCGAAAATGAGGTTGGATTTATTTTCATTTATTTTTGAAAATAAACTGGATGTAGAACATTGTTTTTGCTGTAAATCATTATGAAATATGGACTGCATTGACATGCTTAAGGTTGATGGTTAAAAGTAATTTGCCAGTAGTTAAAATACAATAAACTATAGAATACATGTATCTGCAATCATTTTCAAGGAGTCGGTTATTTGTGAATGAGCAAATTGTAACAAACATAGACCTTACTGAAGTTTTTGTTTGCTAAGAAATCAATTGAAAAAATTCATCAGGAGGTATGGAAACCCTTGGTAAGGTATCACCTTCTTAAAGATTTGTTAGAAATGGGTTGCTTAATTTAGAAGGGGGAAGGATAGCATTGAAGATGAAGAACAGTCTTGCCGTCCCCAGGAGGCTATCGCAGAAATTGTGCACATTGTAATGTATGACAAAAGGAGAAACCTCCGAGATATAGCCAAAGAAGTTGACATAAATTATAGGACTGTTCAATCAACTTTAACCGACTATCAGAGGTGTCGGTGGATGGGTCCCTTGAATGTTGCTTGAGCATCAAAAGAGAAACAGATATGATGCTTCTGTGCAAGGATGATCACGTGGATTTTATGGGTCGAATTTTCACTCAAGATGAGAGGGTTCACAATTTGGATCCTGGATCTAAGAAACAAAGCATGAAATAGTTTCAATTTAGCTCAATCCCTCCTAAAATTCAAGAGAGTTCCCACAGCTGGAAAGACATAATCTGTATCATTTTGGACAATCAGAGAATAGTCATGATTGATTTTCTTAAGGAATGCCGCATAGTAAATGGTGTATATTATGCAAATGCGTTGAAAAGGCTCTGTCAATCGATTTTGAGAAAGAGGAGAGAAAAGTTAATCGGGGCGAACTTTTCTTGTAGGATAATACACCAGCTCACACTTCCCAAGATGTCATGACGGTTGCGACCGAATGCAGCTCGAGGTCTTTCCTCATATCCCATATCTTCCCAATCTGATTAAAGCCAAATCTTTATACCTCTTACTTATTTGTCTTGTCGAATAAAGACCTGGAGAAACCCCGTAAGGGGTCATGTCCTGGAGAAGTTTGAGACGTGTAAGTCACCAAAACCCTTACTTCCTATAGCCAATCAATGATGTGATGCTAGTGACATTATTGAAAATAGAAGATTTTAAGTGCTCAAGAAGTTCCTTAGAATTCTTTAGGATCCACATCTGATTGATTCCGCTTCTCGAGTAAGCAGTAGAGCAGTATTTCTGAAGACCATATTTGATTTTTGTTAGAATTTTGGTGAGTTACATGGAAAGAGGCTTGGTTGAACACTTGGAAGATCCAGCTTGTTAAATAGGTGTGAACGGGGCCCACTAAGGAGTAAACATAGTGTAATTTACCTGTGTTGATAAGCACATGCTTGTATCCACACTAATATAAGAGAAAATTATTTTTCGTTGTTCAGACTTTTTTAATATAAGAGTGACCTATGATTTCATATGCTGTAGTATTTCCTTTAGGTATTATACGGGCTGAATACGGAATAATGAAAATGACATCTCCTGAAATGATTGTATCAAATGGTAATCATATATTTCTCAATACTATAATAACATTCATAACTACATGTATATAAATCATAGCAAATTTTAAGAATTATTAGCATATTAAGCATAATCATGAATATGTAATAAATATGTTACTATGAAATATTATTCAAAGAAAATTGTCATGATATAATAATCTCACTGCCATATAAAGTGGTCCCAGACTAATCTCTCGCCTTCTACCTATTGTTCAGTCACGTACTCGGTGAATCGCTCTGTCAGGTTGGCGATGCCGGCTTGATGTCTGTCTTTTAGGGCATGGAACCAAACGTCTTCGATAGCGTCGAGAGGGATGAGTGTAACAATGGCTGCTATGCGTACGAGTATCCTGACGTTGTCGTTCTCTCTGTAGGGAATCTTAAGTCCAGGGGTCTGCGCTTTTCTCCATATGGCTTAGGTGAAGTGGAAGAATCATCTTTTGGTAGTGGACCCTGGGAAGATGTCGGTAATTGCGTTTTCGGAGCCTGTTTCGAAGTCAAGCATCGCAGTGGTTGTGGTGAAATTGAGTCCGATTTAAGCATCTTGTCGTTGACTTGTGCGAAGAGTCGTTGGTAGATGAGTTGGATCTTTCCGGGTAAAAGTGCGAATACTAATGGAATAGATCTGGTAGAAGGGTCTCAGGCATGAGTAGAAGGTGCCATCGCGGTAGAAAGCATCAGCAGTTACAAGGTCTCGTAGGTTATCGTCGGTCGCAAACACTAATATTCTCTGCGTTTGGTAGGTGCCGTCGATGAGGAGAAAGCGTTCGCCTGTAAATGTCTCTGTCCACTTCCCGATGTGGTTAATGTCCACTGTCTTTGGTAGTGGAGGGGTTGTCTTACGCCGTGCCCTGTATAGCGTAGAATTCCTAGATTTGAACGTTGGTAGTCGCTCGAAGACTTCCCCGTTAGTGTCGTCCCAGTCGCTGTCTCGAATTGTGTTTAGTTTCTCAGCGTAGATTGATGGAATCTGTGTAGATGTAGGCAAGGCAGTCTGGTACAGTACATCTCCAGGATATTTTCTACTGAGCTCGCAGGTTGACTCTGTAGTTGTGTCTGCAAGGATCTGGCTGTCTCTCTTGTTGGCGATAAGTTGAGTGGTGAGCATTGCATTTGCCATGGTTGGACATGAATGTTAATTTTCAGTTCTGGACCCTTATTTATTCCATAATCTAATAACTTGGACTGTTCAGACGTTGATTTTCCATTGGCTGTTGCTTCAGCTTTGAGTATGTTCAGAATCCGATCAATGAATGGCTAATCAGTTTTGTCGATTTGATTGGTTCATTGTAGCAAATTGTTGCTAATAGTTTGATACTTGCCCCACATGCTAAATCCGTTATCTATGTTTTTTATCGTGAAAGGTTCATGTATTTATAATTTCAAATAATACATAATAATAAATAAGAATAAAGTACATTTATCAGAAGATTATTAATCACAAAATATTTGTCGTTTGTGAAATAATAATCTTATTTATTTTATGATGTGTGATATCTTGTAAAGTTTCCGCTCTCGATCGCGTCTTGTATGTCAACTTACGTACTTAAATTTCGATTTTCTTTGTGAAATGTTTTTGTATTATCACCAGGATCAACGATACTGTTCAGGATCAGATTTTATAATATTATGCAAATAATTTTCAACAATATATATGCTGTCTTTTACTTTCTGAACTTGACGAGTTGTTGCAGGACTTTTGCGACAAATATTACATGCAGACAGGAAAGTTTACTCCCCCAGGCATCTGGTTGTACCTTAGTTTAATTAGGGTTGGCATTTGTCTGAATATGACATTGGTTAAAACAGTATTTATTCGAAATATATACATCAGATCAATAGACAATATATAAAAGTAAAGGATTTGACAACAAGAAAAATATCTTATATAAAGTCATTTCCTTTTTAACTAAGTTAAATCACTTATAATGATGACCGAGAAACAGTATTTTTTAAGTATATAAACCAATATAACGTGTACATGTATGCAAAAGTAAAGAGAAATAAAGAGAAATATAAATTGTAATACAGGGATAGAGTGGTGAAAATAAAGGTGAGCTAAATCATGAAAACCTGTTGCTTTTTTCAATAAAGTCATGTACTTTACGAAATATATCTTCGTTGACTTCGTCGCTGTACATACCACAACCATTAAGAAGAATTTCAATATCAAATGCAACAGTAATTGTATGTATGGTTGTATTTCTTATATGATTGTAGTCGTGGCATTGTAAAAGGTAATGCTGTGCATCTTCTCTTGATCCACAACTACAAGTGTCGACACATGAAACATGGTTCGAGTATAGATCGGCATTAAGGGAACTATATTTCAAACGAAGGCGACTATGTAGGACTTGTAGCTTCCTTTTGCCGTAATTGAAGTATTTTGGGGGGTTTGCTATATCAGAATTCAACATACGTTTAAACGATAAGAGGGAGTTGCATGATTTAATATTTGTTGTTAAGTTATTCCAATCTCTTCCAGTTTGGGAGACAAAGGAGCCGCTATAAAATGATGTATTTGACCTGGGTATATAAAAGTCAAGGTCATTGCGCAAGGTTCTGCTGTTAAAAGTTTTATATTGGACTGTATATCAGCAATAATGTCGTTGATATAAATCAAAAACATTATCGGACCAAGTATTGACCCCTGAGGTACCCCGGCCAAAAGTTCTATACACTCTGATGATGATCCATCAATTACAACTCTTTGGAAACGTTGGGCGAGGTACATGTAACTCTGGAACCACTTCAGCAGATTTCCACATATCCCCATCCGTCTCAGTTTGAACAGTAAACCTTTATGCCACACTCGATCAAACGCTTTACTGATATCGCAAAATACAACACGTATTTCCTTGCCATTATCAATTGCTTTTGAATATGACATTGTGCACGATATTGCTGTTTTATTCCATGAACTTATTTCGTCGGTATTTCGTCTGTGTTTACTTTACAGAAAATGAAATTTGTGATAAAAATAAAATCCTGATATAATGAAAAAATAGAATAATAATAATTATTACTTTGAAAATAATTTGAGTAAGGATAAACGATACACTGTAAACAAAGCAGGTGTGGTCTATTGGATAAGGTGCTCGGTTCGAGACCTAGTGGTCTTGGGTTCGATTCCGTCACCATATACCTGAAATAACCGTGGAGTGACGTAAAAATCAATCAATCACTGTAAACAAAACATAATTGCAACGCAAAATAACATTCGTAAGATTTCAATTAACTTAATGTAATGGTAAAACGAGTCATAAAATCAACTTAGTTTTTTTTTATAAATATCCAAAACTGAAGGGGAAAGTCACCATTAAATGGGAAGCAAACAGAAAATAAACCAAAAAGCATCTACTAAAGGAGCATATATCAATCCAAAAAGGGGAATGAGTTTGAGTGCCCGAGAAGGGTAACAGTCTTTCGCTTGCTACCAACATTGCGACTTCCGTTCAATAGAAACTTGGGTGTTCAAAAGGATCAGAATAATTCTCAATGCAGAATATTCTTCAATGTCCTGGATAATGATATGTCAATTTGTATCGGTACTTTTATTACGTAAGTACCATGTGCATGTAATTAAATAACATACTGTCATACATTTATATCTAATATGATGTAATGCCAGCCAGTTTTACTAGTTCATTTATGTAATAATTCTATGTATTAACATTTCAATTCATCTCTCATTGATGATATTTTACTATATGTCTTATTGACACTTAGAATGATATGATCATACCAAATGTTTATTATATTAGCTCGAATTTACTCGACCGGTAATGGATCAATTTACGCATATTCGGGACATGTCATCTCAAGAGTACGACCAAGTTTAAATATTTGTGACTTACTTTAATTATTATCACCATGTTACTGCTTGACGAATTCTTTTATAAGCCTTAATCTTATATTTTATCGACTCGTAAGACATATCGACATAAGCACCGCTAGTTTATCAGCCAACTCGTAGGAAAACTATTTCGATCTTCTTGGATGCGTTGTGACGTCATTTGCCTATCGTCATAAGTGACGTCACACTGGGTATATAAGACCGCGGATGTTCATTTTATGATCAGTGTCTACTGTAACACTCAAGTGAACTGCAACACACCTTTAGAGACTACAGAATCTCTAGCAAAACCATCAACTTTGATGCCCATTGCAGTTATGGACAAAGATATCATGGTATGAATTATTTGACAATGTGTCAATTAAAATAAGTTCCATTAATCCATGAATTCCAAATGTCCTTGAATTTTACTCACAGTGGTCAAATGCATTATAGTGTATAAATAACTTATACATATTAGGCTAAGTGTCTGATAGGAGTCTTCATTTGTCTCAGTTATAAAACAGTTAGGAAAAACTGACATTGACAGTTTGACAAAATTTGCCGATATTTGACGATCTATCACTGGTCAATCTCTAATAGATATTTTCATGAATTGTTCAGTAATTCAGTAAATGAGTAGATCTAATGTATGTCAATTGGTATGACAAAATAAAACTTTACAAGTAATAACGAATGCCTCTGTGATTCATTGGTAATGTATAATAAGTGTGACCTCAAGCCAATTCCAGACGATCCCCAGTAATGGGATCCCTACTTCATAAAAATATAACTTCCGCTCGGTTACATTGAGGATCGGCATTACAATGATTTATCAGTGAGTAATAAACCAATTTGTTTTAAAACGTTCTTAGTTTCCTTTCTTTTCAAATTATGACCAATATCGTAAAAGATCCCTCACTGCTTCGGGTGGGCCCGTTGCAAACGTAGATATTTCTCTGCAATGCATCAGGCAGATGCCGTCACCATATACCTGAAATAACCGTGGAGTGACGTAAAAAATCAATCAATCACTGTAAACAAAACATAATTGCAACGCAAAATAACATTCGTAAGATTTCAATTAACTTAATATAATGGTAAAACGAGTCATAAAATCGACTTAGTTTTTTTTTTATAAATATCCAAAACTGAAGGGGAAAGTCGCCATTAAATGGGAAGCAAACAGAAAATAAACCAAAAAGCATCTACTAAAGGAGCATATATCAATCAAAAATGGGAATGAGTTTGAGTGCCCGAGAAGGGTAACAGTCTTTGGCTTGCTACCGACATTGCGACTTCCGTTCAATAGAAACTTGGGTGTTCAAAAGGATCAGAATAATTCCCAATGCAGAATATTCTTCAATGTCCTGGAGAATGATATGTCAATTTGTATCGGTACTTTTATTACGTAAGTACCATGTGCATGTAATTAAATAACATACTGTCATACATTTATATCTAATATGATTTATCAGTGAGTAATAAACCAATTGGTTTTAAAACGTTCTTAGTTTCCTTTCTTTTCAACTTATGGCCAATATCGCACAACACTGAAATAAGTTGATGTGACGTAGCGGAAGTTATCGTCACCTAGGATTTAAAAACATACTTCTTCACAAACGGAGCTGCTGTGACCATTTTGTTTCCATAAATTGAGAATTGGCATATAAGGGGATGCGTGAGCCAAACAAAGTAAGATCGGGTAAGAACGTGGTAGATTTCTTTTATTAAGTATCAATAAATTTCGTACATTGGTGATTTAATATTTCACCTTTTTTATTTATATATTCTGTTTCAGAATTATAGAGGACAGTAAATTAAGTACCTCGTTTATATCAGGACTCTTACGGGAAGTTCTTAAAAGCGTTTCAAGCTTTCGCGCATATCTACACAGGTTCTGGGAATTTGTATTCACTGATCCGAAATCGTGATCTTCTAATTAAGTATCTTGTTTTTCTACGTTTCTACTTTCATAATGACCAATGTCTCAATTAATACATGTGACCCTACGAGGCAATGTACAGTCTATGTCTCGAACAGTAACGAAGTTCTTAGAAATATACATGTTGGCATAAGCCAAGGGATTTTCTGATCTATGTGCATATAATACTTTGTTCATAAGTGTGTACATATGTATTACCACATGTCAAATTTTAACACTGCGTAATAATTCAAATACGTTTCAACATGTAACGTAACATTTGTTTAAAGGCTAGGCATTTTTATTACTTTGCACTCGTCATTGGACACGATCATTCATATATTTTCTTTATGATATAATAGTCACGATACATTTTAACGCCGAATAAATTTTAAATGTCTGTACATAATAGATTAGAGCTTTTCAGATTTAATTCTTGTTCTCTATATGGAGGATTATTTATAGATTTTTAAATGTGTGTCCTTTGATTCTGATGCTTTTGCGGTGAGTGGGAAGGTGGGCGCCCGTAACCGGTTAACCACACCAGTTGAGTGGCGTTTGTTACTTCAATTGACCATCCTAAGTCGGTATCCTAACCGCAGGACGGACAATCGAATATTTTTGTAATGTCGTTCCGTGTATACTATGCTGTTGTCATTTTTTGTGTGCAGGTCCTTGGTGATTTGTGTCATACAGTTTTGTCAAATGTCTTCTGTTTACTTTTCTAAATTTGAAAAATTAATTCCATGTATCATAATTTAAAACCTGTCGTGTTCATTTGTGTACAATACAATACGAGGCAACACATTTCTGGGGCCCCATGTACTTGAATTGTCATTTTACAATATAATTTCCCTCCATCTTGATTCCATCTCTGACCCAATTTTTTAATCCCTTCAAAATAGAATGATTCATTCTGGTCCCCTAAGTACTCACATAGAGCATCAATGGCAAGCTCGTTGCTTTTTTAACCATGTAAGCACGATTTTAGTTCTGGCAACAGATAGAAAATCTGCAGAATAAGGAAACATCTCGAGCTGCATTGCGTTGCAGCCGTTATTGCAACTTGGAAAGTGTGAGCTGGTGCATGGTCCTACAAGAGCAGACACCTCTGGTAAGCTTCCCTCTCTTCTTTCTCACATTCTCTTAATGCAACCTGTTCATGTGCATGATGGGTACTATTTACTGTGATTGCACTGACCAGTAGCCCGACTGGGTCATCGTCCATGTGACTACATGCAAAATATGACGTCATCTCATTTGTGTATGAAATACCTATGTGTGTTCTTTTATACATATTCAAAGTCTTGTTGCACTTACCTACCGTTAACAAATTGTTAAAGTGAAAGAAAAGATAAAATTTACTCCAAATTTCCTTGGATAATTTCACAAATAAATTATTTGTAATCTGAAAGTACAAAGCGTCTTCTAATTTCTCCTCTGCTGTCATAAATTTCCAACACATTTATCTCAAGTTTTATGGAAAAGCACTCGGCTTACCTAATTACACATGTAAAGCACCCTGAAAGAGTTTCAGTATTATTATTGCTTATTTATCGTATCAATGCATATTGGACCTAGAAATTTTTGATCACGCTTCTTAAATATAAGTACATTAATAAACAGGTTCAGCATAAGTCCCATACGCCTATTTGTACATAAGAGCAAATTTGCTATCTAAGCTCTATACATTTATTTGTACATTATATCCCGTGAATGTGAAATACGAAAGTAAATTGTGCCACATGATGGCACAAATAACAATGTACCACAGTGAAGTAGGATTCGTTGTAGGATTAAATTGGTTAAGAGATTTTTACACGTTTACAACACGATACATAATTTTAGAAATATAAAGAAGTGTAATTTTTTCTGAAAGCTTATCCGAGTAACTATACGTGAAACAGGTGTTGATATGACTTGCATTCCTGATGTGAATAGTAAATGGGTTTTACACAGACGTAAAATGTTCTTTTTACCATATATTCCTATTCATAATAAGATACATCTAATTTTACGAGGGTGAACTGGGTGGCCCATGAAAATATTCGAAAAATAGGAGTTCGGGCAAGGGCTTTATAGAACAGAATGCATTGCTAATCATTACATAACTTGAACCTAAGCTATAAAATGACTTTGCGCAAATGTTTGCATACTTTGTATCTAAACTTTGATATGGTGGGGAATCGATTGTTGTTTTACGTCACTCCATGATTATTTTACATATACGGTGATGGCATCTTCCTGATGCATGATGCATTGCATACAAATTTATACATTTCTTAATTTAAAAGCTGCATAAATTAGGGACTTCAGTGATAATGTTATGACTACTTTTAAAAAGACTGGAATAACGGACGCTTTCCAGCAATTGGAAATGGGCTTTATTTTAATTTAAACTGAAGTTAAATGTACTCAGAGCCTTAATAACATTAACGATCTTCCTTAAATATTTGGTGGGTGATTAAAGTAATGCTTTTCTCTTGTGCAACATAAATACTTAAAAGAGTTTCTCTTGTGCAACATAAATACTTTTGTGCAATTTATCTTTGATGTAGCCACTTCGCAAAGGAAAGGAAAGACAACTAATTCAGCTATATGAGGATAAAGGCAAAATACCACAACATAACTGTAACAGCAGATCTCCTACATTGTAGGTATTTCAAAAGTATTCTCATTTAAAAATTTACTTATCAGTAAAATAAATCTAAAAATTTTTCAAACCCTCGTTTCTTGTCAAATCCGTATTTTGGTTTGGGAATCTTATAACATGTCTTGTAGTGGAGAGCATTGGCACGATAGGGCCTCTTATTTCGGCACCTTTCGTCAGATAACCGTTGGTTATTCCATTAATTCGAATTTAAAAGAGAAAACAGAAGACATAAACAAAACTATAATAGATTCTCTAAGTTACGTTGAATATAATATATACATTACAGAAACACAAACAAATAGCCACCTCACAAGCCAATATCTTTTCGTTACTCCTCCGAGTGTTGACCAAATGGAAGTATATTTTGGATTCATGATTTCCGTCGTCTCAGTTACCAGTGCGGGTAAGTTCTTTTTGTTTTCATTATAATATCTTTTTTTATTTTTATTTATTTTGACCATATTTCTATATGATGCGCCAGTTAGCTATTTATTCATGTTGTATCAAAAGTATATCGAAGTGATATGACTTTGAGTTGACAACATCACTGATTACACAATGATTTACATAGAACCAAGGCGATACCATCTCGTTTTCAATTTCTTTTGCATACATTGAAGCTAGAGGATATCACTCAGGTACAAGGTGATTTCACCTTGAATGTCGATTTTACTAAGAAATCAATGTGATGTCACTTTTTAACAATACAAGTTGAACTGATGCCTGAAAAATAGGTAGATAATGAAAAGTTAAACAACCTATGTCTTATGGTGTAAATTTGATCAATTTTGTTTTGATTTTAAGGTGATATGAGAATGAAATACAAGCTTACTAACCTGGGTATCCTGTTTCACGGGCGAATTGATGCCCGCTTTGTAATACCAGTAGCCTTGTTTATACGTATAGAGTTGTTGTCGTGTATGTAAAGACTTAAAAGATTCAGAGGTTTACTCAGATTTTAGGAATTTGAAAATCAGTATTAATTGCGCACTAGTTCACCTATGTGTACCTTCACACTCATTCCATATTCAATCTACGTGTACCTACCACAAATCAGTCAACTACATACTGTATAACTATTATGTTTTTCTCAAACTGAACACGTCTACATTGAACTCTAGACCTATCACATGTCTCATATGTTTTTGACATGCTTCCTCTCTACAAGTTTATAGAATGTTTTGTACTTTTGCGTACTTATAATGTCGGAATATGGTGTTTTAGTTCTTGCTGAATGCAGTGCGTATTAATTGTGTTCACCGCAGTTATGGCTCCAGTGTTATTACACTTGCGTTCTATTTTTGTGTCATATTGTCATCTCTTCATATCAGTCACAGTTTTGAAATATTCATAATGTCTGTACCTTTGGACGCATATATATCGAATGCAACTAATAAAATAGGAGGACGCTTTTGCCTCTGGGTTCATTGTTTCTGTGCCATATTGACACTTCAGACGTTATCTCTTATCTGTATATGAAAAGTCTCATATCAGCATGATGCGTTACCAGACTTTGTTTTATTCCGACACTAATTTATAAGAAACTTTTATTGATAATAGTTTTAAGAGATTTGTCCAAAAAAGAAATTACTAGTGTGGTGATTCACTTACGCTATATGGATACAGTTTTCTTCATTTATAACATGGAATCACTGTCAGTGCAAAACAGAGAACGGCTGTTGTCATTTACCTTTTAAACTTTTGGTCAGTTTCTGCATCAATTCTATATCAAATCGTCTAAAGTCTGAAACATTTTCTTCTTTTCATTTCCGAATTAAGATATTTCATCAAATGTATTCCAGATTCAGGATTCCTCTTATTTACTGATCAACACGCTGGAAATGTTTGGCAGCTGGAGTTAGACACAGTTACCTACAACGTTATTACAAACAAGACGTATAATCCACTATGGGATGTTACATATGATCCTGTAGACAAATGGGTGTATTGGACAAATGTCAAGACACATAGTAATACATGGATGGTTTCAGGCAAAGACTTGAATGGAAATGAAGAAATAAATCTACTCAATACATCAAGTATGACTTTACTTATTTATTATTTTAATGCATTAACTGTAAGAAAGTGGAATAGAGTTCTTTTTCAGTTGTATGGTTATCGCAGCTACTGTTTTGCAAGCAAATGGAAAAAGCACATATGGAAATTCACAAAAATGTTTGATTGAAATCAAAACCCTCATCTTACTCGTAGAGATTTATGTAAATCAAGTTGCTTTTAATCGAATATTCTATCAAGTAGGTATACCCGTTCTCTAATGTGTGTCTTGTTTAAATACAGCTGTGTGACGGTAGGCAATAGATATACATTGCAAAGCATGAGAAAAAAATACACATGAACACTCAGTACCAAAACTCTAATTGTAATTATATGTATATCCAGTAGATTTTGATCTAGAGATACTGTTATTTCTTTATAAAATAAGTTGTTTTGTAAAGAAAAAATATCAGCTAGGTATAACTTTCCTTGTGTTGTTTATCCATGTCTGTATTTGGGGGACAACTAATTAAATATTTATTTTAATGTTTTAAAGATCAGTGGCAAATTATATCAAAAATAAACCGATTTAACTGGTCTGGTATCTATATCTAAAGTCTATATCAGTTGATAGTCTAATGTCGTCATAAAGAGTATAGTAGTAACAAACAATACACTAATATACATCAAATAATAACTATCGACTGCATTCTGTTATAAATATTCATGACGTTTTGGGAGTTTTATGTCCTCCTTAGTGCGTTGTTATGCGTGTTACAATGAAATAACATTTAAATTTGTTGATTTTCATTACTTTGAAGAAGTGATATAATTTTGAATCAAATTTTAGTGTCTGGTTTTATTTTGTAGATTCCGGTCCAATATATTGCATAGCTGTGGACCCTGTGGATCGTGCGTTGTTCTACGTCGATTCGTTTGATCAGTTAGTGATGATATCGTTAGACACATATGCTTCAGAAATCATCACTAATGATACAGGCTCTTTTTGTAACAACATCATTGTGGACATAGAACAGAGGTATATTATCGAAGTCTGATATATGATTGAAAATCCTGTTTTGATCTAAACAATGTAAATTGTCAAACAAATGAAATACTTGCAAATTTCTGTTTAAAACTTTTTAAATCAATGATGTTTCTGCCTAATTTTTATCGTTTTTCTTGACTTTTCAGGTTAATATATTGGACATTGTATAGTGGTAAAATAGAAAGATGCCATTACAATGGTACAGACAGGACAATCTTACTGAATAATTCCCTTCCAATTTACAATATGGTATTAAACTTGTCAGGTACAAAAGTCTTTACCTATCCCATCCTCTACAATTCTTATGACGTCACGGATAAAAGTCTGCTTTTCAAATTCATACATCTCTGCATACTGATGTGTAACGTTTTAGTGACATCTGAATTATTAGCAAATTATGTGATTAATCTTGAAAATTTTATTTTTAAAATCGATTTCACACTAACTACATATTACGTCATCACATATCAATATGTGACGTTTTAGTGATTTTATTTTCAACTGATGTAATTTATACAGGAAGCTTTTTCATAATTAATACACTTATCCATTTTCCATTCATGACACATTTTGCGCTAAATTTTATTTTCATGACGTCATATTAGGTTTGACGAGTCAGATATTTGATTATGACGTCACAGGCCTATCATTTGGTGGTCGTAATGTCATTTTTGTGTTGAAAACGTGAACGTGTGTATACTAACTTTAATTATACTCTGTGCAAAACTAGTTACAAACCTGCCAAAAAACATTACGTAAAAATGCATTAAATTGGTTATTGTAGGGACACGGTAAACACGTTGAAATGCATAACAAGCAGTGATGATGAGTGTGTGATGGTATCGGGATAGGATTTGAATCACATCGACACTTCTTCCTTTTCACTGGGAGAAAAATCAAACAAATTATGTCAAATTAATGAGACAATGCAGTCATTTTACATTTGAAAATGCATGTACATGTTTTATATACAGAATATATGTATGTCTTTCTAGACCAGTCCTTTATTTGGAGCTATGGTCCAAATATATATAAACTTAATACAACGAATAGTGAAATCAGCACCATTTATTCTGGAACATTAGAAGTAGCTGGTTTAACCTACATGGACGACAATATATTGTTCATTATGGGAAAGTGAGTATATATAAAAACATACTATAATATCATGACCATTACCTCTTAATAAGTATTAGAACACATATATGTTATATTTCAATCTAATATATTATGAGCATTATTTAAAGCAAAGCTCTGTCCTTAGATAGATTCTTTGGTTCACTTTTCGGGCATTTTGGTTTCAACACTGCTCTTTTAATATTCATATATTTTGAGAATTCCAATCATTTGGCCACAAGCATCACTGAAGAGACATAAGTCGTCGAAATGCGCATATTGAGCACTAAATTAAAAAGTATATACGTTCTATATTTATTATAACCATTAGGCTGGTGTCACTGCTGGTGGGTTGATAGTCCCCGAGGGCATCATAAGTCTAGTTTTCAGTGCTTTTGTACTGACATTAAATATATACTTCAAATCTTCAGTCATCAAATTAAGTTATTCACTCTAAAACTAAGGAGTATCTCCCTCAAGCATAGCTATGTCCTTAGATAGATTCTTTGGTTCACTTTTCGGTGATTTTGGTTTCAACACTGCTCTTCTAATATTTATATATTTTGAGAATTCCAATCATTTGGCCACGAGTATCACTGAAGATTGGTTGGTTGGTTGATTGGTGTTTTACGTCGCTTTCAACAATATTTCAGTTATATCGCGACATGGAAGCAGGAGGTAACCAACCTCTTAAGCGTAGTGGCGCAACCCGGGAATCGAACCCGGATCATCGGCGCCGCAATCCAAGCGCTTAACCACTACACCACGCCTGCCCCTATCACTGAAGAGACATAAGTTCTATACTTATTAAATCTTTCCATTTATCTTGGGGGGGGTTAATTTATTCTACTCTGAGAAGTTAAAATACCTGCAGACCTTTTCTCAAAAACATGTTACGAATTGTTGTAAGTGTTTTTAACTAACGAACTTCGTAGTGAATTCTTAAGTCCTTTTCACGAACGCGTTCTCGTCTTAATCCTTGGTCTTCATGGAACAAAATAAAGAATGCAGCCATCTTTGTTTACTGTAACTTTTAACCTACGACAAAGAATTTATAGTTACTTGGTATTAATCAGTCCAAAAGTCATGAACAATGCTTGACTTACGAAGTTCGTAAGTAATTTCTTCGCAAGAGAAATATTAGTCGTATGAGAATATTTAGAGTAAAGCTGGTAAAATCAGTGCTGTACATGTTTTACGTTTTCATTATTGTCACTAGTTTATGTTTTTTCATTTTGCTTGATTGTTGTTTTGTTGCACTACACGAATTTATAGTATTTATTTTCTGCCTGATACATGACATAGATATGTATACCTTTGCAACGGACACATCCAGAGCAGTTAAGAATGTTTTACGTAATTCGCCTACCGTGACAAGAGACCTCGGTTACACAATCTCGTACCATGTATCCACGGCGGGAATCAATATCGGGATCACTAGGTCACGAGCCGAGCACCTTACGTATTTAGATACACCACCTCCAGTTCAATATGAATTAGCAGACATCGTGTAATGGTAGAGCTGGGGTGGATTCCGTCACGTGGTTGAATCAGTTAATCAAATCAATGTTTCTTCTTTTACCGAAAAGGTGCCCTAGAATTAGAACTGGATTATAAACTAAATTAGATAGCATAGGTATGAAGTGATGTGAACTGTTTTATACATTATTCATTATTTTTATTGACAATGTCTCATTGATTGTGATGTTTTAACTGCTCATCATACATTAATGTAGTAAAGATTTTAAAAATATTCATGTTCAAGCGAATTGTTTTCGTTTTCGTTTGTTATTATATGTGGCATTGAACATGTCAAAAAGATAGAAACTTTTTTATATTTTGAAAATCAGGCATGAATATCATACTTACATCCAGTAAGGGACACATACTTCCTACCCCCTGGGATCAGGATAATTTGTTTCCAAAATATATTATATAATATCGTCCATTAGACAGGGGCATTAAATCTTCCCGTTAAACAATTGACAGCAGGTTGAGCAAATGAAATTTTCTTGTAAAATGTTCCAGAATTAAGAAGATTAAAAAAGAAAGAAAGAAAGAGAATTTTTTTAAAAACAAAAGCAAACATCAAAGGACATCAAAGTCAAAAAGACAGAAAACATAACATTAACAACGATATATAGCGAAAGAAACTTGGATTTTGTGTTATACACCATATATTATGTGCTGATGTCGATTAACAAACTATTTATAGATAAATATAAAATTGTATGGGACACGTCAGATGTTTTTCATGAAAATCATGCCAAATGCGAATTGATCCCGTCCGAATTAAGCGACGGACGTATTATGCCACGCTAGGCGTTGCCTTTGTTCTCAATGTAATGCGTCTCTTGTAAAAGAGGTATATCTAAATTTGTATCTGTTAACCAATCATAGATTTTAGTTATCTTTTGTATTGAATTTAAACCTCAAACATTAACTGATAAAATGTTAAGATTTTCCATGATATGTCGTTTTCATATTAAAGAAGCATAACTCTTATACATTGAGCGCTAATATACAAGAAGGATAACTCATATATTATATTGTAAGTGAAGTACATTATTATTCTTTGTCCATTCTCGTAATTTCTCGTTAGACGGTCCGAGTCCTTATGTTCATGCAATGCAGTCACATGTATTGTTGTATTATGATTCTCCTGCACTAGAGTCAGGGGTGCTCCATCTGCTATTTCTCTTAGACACGGATTTCCTTCGCCCATCGCGACTTCTCTTCCTCGGATTCCTTAGCCAGGGCAACATAGATGTGATGCCTGTTTGAGCCAATATTTTCTATTTGGATTTGGATAAAGTGGCGCTTTAAATAGTTTTCCGTGTCTTCGGTATGTGTTTCTTAGCTTCATCGAAAATCAAGTTTCTTTGAAGATTTTGCTCGGGCCACTTTGTTTTATCTGTATGTATAGTGCCCTCAGCATCTGATCCCGATGACCAAAATTTCGACATAGAAGCATTTATCACTGGATCTGGATAATATTTTCTGGAATTCTGGCACTTGGTTCGCTTTTGATCCTCTGATTTCTCTCATGATGTTGATCACACGTTGATCTTTGAATGGTTTTCTCGTATTGTACTGCCAAGTCTCTTGGCATCTAGAGCACTTTTACACTGCCATATTGCATCTACCTTTGGCATGTCCCCGCAGTGCATCGCTTTGTGTGCTGGTATAATAGAATCTAGAACCAGTTTGAGTTGCGGATAAAAATAACGCCTCGGTTGAGATTTGTTGAATCATCCCATCCGAGACAGATCTTCTTCTATCTGAATCTCAAACTAATGCTTGATTATTTCTCTCGAACCCCTGTGGTTTTTAATTGATGTAGACTATTTCTTCACTTCGTTTGACAACGCTGACTTATTGTATGGTCGAATAACTGATTGAGTAAAAGGATAGTCCGCCGAAATAAGATAAAACACATATTATTAACATCACTTTTTTCCTTTTTGGTAAGAATCAATGTTTACTATCTCCCCGACGCAAAAATCGTGGACAAAAAACATGTTTCTTGTTTATAAAGAAAGTAGACCCAGGGATACAAAGTGTTCAATCCATTTCAGGTGTGAGAATGCGTGCTCAGCTGATATGTAGCTTTGTCCAAATACGTTTATGTCGCACGCATAGAAATAATAATATAAGAAATAATGTTGCTTTTTGGACTGAATACTGATATTTCCCTCTGGAGTTTATCGTATGCACTGCATTCTGGACTGCCCAGAGCTTGTCCATCACAAAATTTAGAATGGCTATTATTCGTACATTGAGATATTCTATTCCGACACAGAGAGCGTTTCTAGGTAAATATTTTCCATCATCCCTATGGTTTCATATATATGAATCTGTGTCCATTTAGATTATTGGTCATTTTTCGTATCACAGAATGTCTTACTTTTTCAAGTTTAATATCGCTTGTCGGCTTGCAGCCATAAGCCTCCAACATTTTCAATATTTAATTATCATATATGGACAGAGATATTCCTTCAATGGTAATCTTGTTAACATTCTCTGAAAACTTGATGTACCGAACGAGTAGGGATTTACGTCAAACGCACGAATGTTAATACTTCTAATGTCTAATTCCTCTCTTGAGAACCGACGTATAAACGCCATAGGTTTCTGTCATTTTGCACACATCTGAAATCTGAAAACACCTCTTCTAATGCTTCTGATAATTCAAACTCACATTATTTCCAGATAAATCTCTGTACCGAAGGTAAACCAGTTTTAATAATTGCGCACACATTATTCATATACTCAGGTAAAGGTTTCTGATTGATTGATTATTGTTTTACGTCACTCCACAGTTATATCACGTATATGATAAAGGCAACTGCCTGATGCATTGTATAGAAAAATTTACCTTTGCAACGGACCCACCCAAAGCAGTGAGGAACTTTTTACGTGCCACACTTACTGTGACACGGGATCTCGGTTTTTACTGTCTCGTCCGAAAGACAAAACACCGAAGTGTTCAGGGCGGGAGTCGAACCCTGGACCTCTAGATCATGAGCCGAGTACCTCATCCACTAGACCATGCCGGCTTCACAGGTAAAGGAGTTCTAGTGAGTAGCTATTCACGAATGTAAACACAAGTAGATCACAAAGAATTCATTTTTTCCAATAAAAATGAATACCCAATAAAATTTCCTTATCAATATACATACACTACATGCAAAACTGTAGACTGCATTACTGATATCTAGGAAATGGCTGTGAAAATGTACGTCTTCTAACATAGAGCTCAAGTGACCAATCGATGTGTCGATATCATTATATATTAGTCAACATAACTTCTTCGTAACTTACCAAACATCAACGAAATCCCATGGGTTCCCAGGGTCTATGAATGAATACCATGTTGTTTTGTTGTAAGTGCTTTAGTAGCATAGCACAAGTGATTCCATAATTTCGATTCAAGTTTTGTTGTATGTTATCATGTTATCATTATAATAATTATTAATTATTATTTAGATTACTACTACTACCACTATTACTACTATTTATATTATTACTATCACTGATTAGTCTATTAATTTGTTTCAGTACTGTAATGGAAATGACAGTAGATCGGAACGTGTCGGTTTTTATAGATTCACTCCCTTTAACTCAATCTATCTGGTGGAACAGATTGCTGTATGTACCAGGTAATATGTGAATATTACTTAAAGAAAATCTTTCCTAAACAGGTTTATGACTATAAAACACCTGAAACTTTTAATATTATTATTTAAAATTCAAATTATACGAGTTCTAATGTATAAGACACTTTTAAATTGCATACGTATTACGACCAATTCTAAAGTTTCTTTTGATATACTACCTTCCTGTTAGGTGAAATTTGAAGGTAAATGATTATACACAAACCCACATCTTTAAGTTACAATATGTTAATGCCTTCTTGTTATAAGATTTTTGTTCGAGCGCATTCTCGTACTGGTACAAATTATGCACATAATGTGCTTTTTTCATAAACAAAGACCACATCACTGTTGATTTCTAATAAGGAAAACTATCATTAAGATGCGGCGGGTCAATTTTGAGCGACAGAAACGTTTTTTTAGTATCAAACCAAACGTTACATTATTGGATTGATTGAATATAAGCGCATTTCATTCTGTAAATATTAATGAAGTATGACAAAGGAATAAACAAAATATGAGAATCACGCAGGTTTTGTTCAGAAATCAATGAAAACAAAGAAATTTTTTTTGATAATTTTATTTCCATTTTAAATACGAAGGTCCCCAAACGTGGGATAATCGTAATGCAAATTTGTACAAAAGGAAGGGAAGTAACAATACGATACGTTATAATATTATAACATTATTGTATTCAAAGCTATACATCACTTTTTAATCATACTTTCATATTTTTGTATCTTACTAAGACTGGAAAGTAGAGAGGATGGGAGGGGAATGCCATAAATATTCTGCTAGAAAGTTCTCTTTAATGAGGTTTTTAATGTTAAAAAGTTTACGGAAAATAAACCTTAAATTGAATATTCATGATTTAATAAATTCAAACTCATTTTTCCATACACAAGTAAGCCTCCCTCTTTCCTTGTAGATCGGGTAAAACCATTTGTTATGTAGATAAATAATTCAAAATTATTCAACTTCAAAATACATTTAATCCAATGTTTTGATTATTAAAATCTGATTTGACGTAAATGCTACTTTGACTTCATATTAAAACAATATGACATCTTAGTTAGGCACCTTAATGATAGTATTTCTTGTAGAGTAAACGGGTATATTTTGATTTACCTTATATGTATATTTACATATCATCATATGGCAATTTTAGAAACATTAATTCTGTTTGAATATTTCATTGATGACAACTATATTGACGTGATGTTTTATGTTCTATGTTCTGTGTTCATTAACTTTTATGCTTCATGATTTGTGTCATCTGTGTTTGCTTCCTGTTTTATCGCTTTTTATACAAATTACTTTCCTAATTTATTAAATTGTATTTAGACACCTTTTACAAATTACACATGTAATGCTTTTATGCCTCATTGGTTTTGATACATGATTGATTCATTCATTTGTTGATTTATCCATTCCACAGAAAGCACTTACTTCTCTAACAGGTTTGTTAAAGCAAATTATTGAATTTCGATATCTCTCTTTCACGACTGCAAATCAGAATCATTTTGTATTTTCCATATAATTATAAAAATTTTCTGTGTACTTAGTACATGTACTTTTTTGTAAACGTTTATTTGATATTTTAGAAAATATGCATATGTGTTCTAATTTCCTGATACTTGTACGTTATTGAATGAAATATCTCTAATTGCTTTCCTTTACGTGAAATATCTCCTTTAAATCTTTATCTAAATTTCCAGTATAAGTTTCTTTTCCTATATTGTCGCGTTCTTTTTCTTTTTTATTTAAATTTTAACATTTTTCCGAAATTATGATTTCGATCTGTTTGTTTCATGAAAACGGTGTACCTGACTTCAAATGAAATAATTGAGATGACCACATTCCATAAAGACATATATTAGCAATATGTGCTTCAGAAGGTATAGTTACAATGTTATTTGTGAATGCTAATGAATTCTACATATACATTTGAGCTATTTAAATGATAACAATATAACCCTAATCACAATCGGTCAAAAGTCATGATAAGTATGGATGATGTGATATTGTACTACCACAATACAAACGGTCTAACAAGAACTTTCAAACAAATAAGGACGTAAACATGTTAAATAACGATTTCTCGTAAGTGCAAATAAGGCATTTATATCGACGGTAATATTTGAGGATTGTTGATTTGAGACGTGTCTTACATATCTTTAGTATTTTTACTTTTCCTTTAGTAGGTTGCCTTGGTAACGAAGAAACTGGACTCAAAAGAAGTTCTTATAAATCAGTTCAGTCGAGACAACACATGCAGGTTATTAAAGATACTACTGCAATTAAATGGATAGCTAACATTAAGGAAATTGAGGATCTTACGGTTGTTATACAGCGAGTTTGTACGTAAAATATATGACATGTTTCATAGTTTATAATACACATCAATATAGAGATCATCGTCAAATGCTTTTTATGCTGACACAACTACTTTGCATGAATTCAGATACGTACGAATAAAGGAACAAATGATTTACATTTCAATTTCTTCACGTTTCAGTTCTGTATTTCAAAGATAAAGTCCGGGTTCTGAATAGTACGGCTGTTGAAAATGGTTCCATCAAGACAGATGTTACATCTACAAGGATGAAAAGAAATTTCTCTCTAGGTCCATATCATGTTAAAATCAAAACATTGATTGATCTAAACAACGCTGACATCGATGACTTTTACCTAAACCTACCACAAAGATCTGAATGCTACGTCTTTGGTTTGAGATTTGTTAAAATTGACTTTCCATTTAAAATGATTCATATTAATGGAGAGAAAAACAGTTACCAATTAAGGAAATATTGTTTAGAGATTGATATAGACTTGGAAAATAATAAAACTATATCATAAGCTTAGTTATTTCTTTCTTCCTTTCGGGAATCGCAAATCAAATGTAGCTTCTCGATAACTATAATATCATTTATGATTGAATGGTATTACACTAACCTTCACTTCGAAAATGTAATACAAGGTCTCGTGGCAAGGTATACATTAACACACAGATTCTTCGCTACTTTTTGAGCCCATGGTATAGATTTTGCCATATTACCAAGGCAGCAAATCAATCGAATTCAGAAACTAACATATTTTCAGATATTCTTATTAAAAGAATATTATGGGATCGAACCCTATACGAATATGTGTTCATAGGACTTTGTGGTGTATATTAGCTCAAGCTAGCTGCCAGGAGAAATCTTTTTTAAAGTCCTCTCACAGCACGTTGTTCATTTGAAACATCAGCAGGCTACCTTCTGACATTTCACTTACACTCCTTGTCGAATTCTTGTATTTAACGGACAATGATTGTCATTATTGTAATGTATGGCTCTATCCAGCATGGTTTTTGTATTTAACGGACAATGATTGTCATTATTGTAATGTATGGCTCTGTCCAGCATGGTTTTCGTATTTAACGGACAATGATTGTCATTATTGTAATGTATGGCTCTATCCAGCATGGTTTTTGTATTTAACGGTCAATGATTGTCATTATTGTAATGTGTGGCTCTATCCAGCATGGTTTTTGTATTTAACGGACAATGATTGTCATTATTGCAATGTATGGCTCTGTCCAGCATGGTTTTTGTATTTAACGGACAATGATTGTCATTATTGTAATGTGTGGCTCTATCCAGCATGGTTTTTGTATTTAACGGACAATGATTGTCATTATTGTAATGTATGGCTCTATCCAGCATGGTTGTTGTATTTAACGGTCAATGATTGTCATTATTGTAATGTATGGCTCTATCCAGCATGGTTTTTGTATTTAACGGACAATGATTGTCATTATTGTAATGTGTGGCTCTATCCAGCATGGTTGTTGTATTTAACGGACAATGATTGTCATTATTGTTATGTATGGCTCTATCCAGCATGGTTTTTGTATTTAACGGACAATGATTGTCATTATTGTAATGTATGGCTCTATCCAGCATGGTTTTTGTATTTAACGGTCAATGATTGTCATTATTGTAATGTATGGCTCTATCCAGCATGGTTTTTGTATTTAACGGACAATGATTGGCATTATTGTTATGTATGGCTCTGTCCACCATGGTTTTTTAAAATAATGATAATAAAAAAAACCTCAAATTCATTGATATAATTATAGCATGCCACTAGTCATTAATGCATAAATACATTGCATGAAGGAAAATGGTGATTATATAGTATCTAATGCTAACACATTTTACAAAGGGTTATTATAGTATATAATTGTAACATAAACTAATAACATTCAACATAGGGCTATTAAAATATATCAAACTGCAAAAGTTCATCATAATCATGTAAGGATTCTTTTAGCATATCATTCATGTATAAACCTAAAATTTACCATTATATGTTATTATGGCATTTTACTGCCATAAACCATAATGTACAACACAGGATTATTATAGCGTATCAATAATGCATAAACCCTTGACATACAACAAAGAGTTATTGTAGTATATCATTTTGGTCTCTTTTTTCTTTTATATCATTTTGGTCTAAACCTTTTATTCACAACAGATAGTTATTATAGCATATCAAAATAAATAAGTACATAATATACAAGGATTATTACAATATGACATAAATGTAAAATCCCATAACATTCAACATGGGAATGATATAACAAATATTTGTCATAAACTACTTTAATGCATAGAGTAACAATGTTATTCAAACAAAGGATTACTGTATTTCTTTCTTTGTTTATTGTTTTAAGTCTCACTAAATTTGTTGCACGTATATGGTGCCGACATTTGCTTCATTTAACGCAACGAAATAGGACCTATTCAACGGACTATGACAAAGGACCACGGGTTTATCCTAAAGACAGGACATCAACGGACTGTGACACTGGACCACGGGTTTATCCGAAAGACAGGACACCAAATAACCAACGGCGAGACACTTATCCGGAACCTCGTTGTCCCTAGTCAAATACCTAACCGATTGTACTGTGCCAGCTCAAGATTATTAGGCATATTACAAATGCATAAATCCACACAATAAGGGTAACTTGGTTGGTTCATTGGTTTGTTGATTAGTTTTTAAATCATCATACAGAGCGGGAACTAACCAATTTCTTATAGATAGTTCCGAAAGTCGAACAAGAATTGCCAGCACCACAATTCAAGCAGTTCACAACTAAACCAATCATGTCTTCATAAACAGAAGACTATTATAGCATATGATTAATGCACAAACTCCAACATTTTTCTCAATTTTTCTTTCCATAGCAAACTATTAATGTAAAACTCAACCGGCATTCACTGAATATATACCAAGTGGTAAGATATTTGAAATGTAACAATAGAAGAGGAATTGGACATATGATACCTATTAGATGAACATATGATAAATGCTCTGCGGATAAAAACGCACATGTGGATTAAATCGTCACCGGCAATGTGGGTAAGTTCGTTATACTAATTTGCTATCATTCGCATATACAAAGTACCAACAGAAATGTTATTTCCGTAAAAGATGTAGTTATTATCCATGACAAAAGCAGTAGACCTGAAAAAAGGTCCAAAATAATCACATATTTTTATTCTAGCTTAATATGAATTAGGAGAGTTGAACTTCCACGAAAAGACTTCCACATCAAATATTGGAGGGTAGCTCCAGGGATATAAACCATTAAGACTTAGATATGATTTGACTGCAATCCTCAATACTTAACAGATACTGTTTAGTGGTAGCTACAGACTGCGTTATGTATGTAACTCTACAATATTGAGGAATCAAAACTATGCAAAGGATAACGACACCACAACGCATAGAGAGCTACTGATACAAGGAGTAGACATGCACGTTGTTAAACAGAACTCTGATCAACATTGTTTAAATATATATTACTTCGTTGTTTGATTATAGTCTATGGACAGCTTTTTGTACCAAATATAGGACAAATATATTAAGAGCCATGGTCATTAAGCAAAAAGTCACAAAATGAGTAGACTTTGAAACCACCATAATATTCAAATCGATTTTAACCCTTGTTAAGAAGATATCCGGAAAGATAACTCTAATGTATTTATGAATAAAGCTGCAGGATTTTTAGGAATATTGCAAATACAGATTTTCTTTGTCTTTTCACAAAAAGGTGTATATAAAAAGGTTTCACTTTATTTGCTTTTTTTCAGTGCTTCTGTACTGACATGAAATATATACATGTACTTAAAATTTTCAGTAGTGAAATTTTGTAAATCACTGTAAAACTAATGAGTATCTCTCCATGCAAATCTCTGTCCTTAAATTGATTCTTTGGTCAACTTTTTTGGTCATTTGGTTTAAATACTCTCTTCAAATATTTATATATCATGAGAATTCTAATCATTCCGCCACGAACATCACTAAAGAGACAGAAGTTGTCGGAACGCGCATCTGGTGCACATAAATTAAAAGGTATATATGGTTTATATTATTATTCATTTGGTAATGAAATTTTCATTTGGTAACCATATCAGATGTCACGATGAGTCTATGATAGACCATAAGAGGAAACTGGTCCAGTTTTTAAGCAAATCTATCCTAAAACTGAATAAGTAGGACATAACATAAGTCGGCGAAATAATTACACGTAGTGAGTTGGCATTATTGGGTCATGCGTACTACTCTTGGTTGTTAACATATGTACTTCCAATAACTCCGGATTCTTTTCCAACAAACAATATACTTCATATAAATACTGGACTTGCAAGGAATTATGTAAAGCACTAGATTTTCTCATGAATAATATTTTTGTGCAATTTGATGGCAAGATATATCAACAAATAGTTGGGACTCCTATGGGTACTAACTGCGCGCCTCTGATAGCAGATTTATTTCTTTATTGTTATGAGAGGGATTTTATGGTTTCTCTTCAAAAATCAAAACGTTTTGACCTCGACAAATTCAATAATACTTGCAGATATCTGGATGACATTTTGCTTATCGACAACCCTGAATTCGAACAATTTATATCAGAAATTTATCTACCAGAGCTCACATTGAATAAAGCTAATACTTGAGATAAATCTACAACTTTCTTAGATTTAAACATCAAAATTATCAACCACCTAATATATACTAATATTTATGATAAACCTGAGGATTTTGGATTTCCTATTGTAATTTCCCTTACTTGGATGGCGATGTCCCTTGACTCCCATCATATGGTATCTATATATCTCAATTAGTTCGATTTGTCAGAGGCTGCACCGATGTTTTGGACTTTCATAAACGAAATTTACAAATTACTACTAAACTTTTAACTCAGGGTTACAGATATCACAAGCTAAGAAAAACATTCGGCAAATTCTTCAGATCTTATTCAGAACTTCTATCTAAATTTGGAAATATTTCTTTTCAACAGTATGTATCCAATGGAATTTCCCATCCTAATTTTTACGGTGATCTCGTATATAAACTAAGGAAAGTAAAAGGCTCCGATAACGTTATTTTATCATGTAATAAAATAATCAAACGTCTTCTAAATAGACAATATGATATTGAGATCATCAAAAAGACTATAGGTCTTGTATTTGGCCCCTTTACAGCCTTATGCAGACTTATACTTGAACGTTGCACGCTGACTAACAGGGCGGTGGGGACTATATGACGGCCCTTGTCCAAACTTCTTTCAGAGGAGACATGGTCCTGAACCTCGTCCCCTCTGACTGTTAGTCGGGACTCCTACAGATCTAGGGTCTTAGCTGGCTTTCAGACTGGCAGAGCACGGTTTATCATGTTGATGTCGCATATATTTTTATATCATTATGTATTTTACAATACCTTACGTGTTTATATTTTCATGATCTCTCAATATGCGATACCTGTTGACCCTTGTTCTTTACATGGAGGATTATTTATAAATTTTTAAATGTACGTCCTTTGATTGTTCTGCTGTTACGGTGAGTGGGAAGGTGGGCCCGTAAACCGGTTAACCACACCATTTGTTTGGCTTTTGTCAAATTAAATGACCGTCCTAAGTCGGTATCGTAATTGCACTACAATTAAATATTTTTGTAATGTAATGTATGTTCTAGTATATTATTTATATTCATGTATTGTATAGCTCTATGGTGACTTCTATCAAATTTAGAGTCAATATCCATCTAGCAATGTACTCCTTTAAACGAAATGAAACGAGTCTCAATAAGACCATCAGATTTAGTAGATTTGCGTCTTACCTGATCATTTTAACAAGTTCAAAACTAAACCATGTTAATTTGTATCTAATACGGTTAGACTAATGACTGCTCATTTAAAGTGAGAGTTTGATAGCAGGTTCTGGCTGAGTCAAATTACTTTATTTGTTGTTAATTTTTTTTTCTCTAGATACCAGCTGATATTTTGGTCAACGAAATTATTTCTAACTCGTCATTTTGTTGCCACAGTAATTACTCTATTTTTACACATTACCGATTGACATTAGTCGATCACTGTGTAACGGAACACCACGATCATTGTTTTCTTTGTGTGTGTAGTGGCAACACCTATCTAGTGTGTTATCAATTGTTTTTATATGAGTGTAGCCGCAACACCTCTATAGTGTGTAATCAATTGTTTCTATGAGTGTAGCCGTAACACCTATCTAGTGTGTAATCAATTGTTTCTATACAAGTGTAGTGGCGACACTCGGACTTTGGAAGCATCGAGATTCAATGACGTCTGTTGTGACCATACACTTGTCCCAAACGTAGAACAGGTAACCGATCAATATCTGATGGGATTCGAACACGACTTTCCGATTTTAAGTTAAACACCTTTTAAACTACTGATTTACGGCAGCTGCACAGTTGTTACAGTCATGGTCGTATTGTATTTGATGTTATAAATTTCACGATAAAAAAAACTTACATGTTATTATATTATTACATTTTAATACAAATGTGGAAAAAACATTTTTTTTCAGTATGAAATATACACATTGAACAACAACATTTTTTTCTACAAAATATAAGGTTTGTGTACACTGCCGTTTTGATTTTCTATTTCTATTTTTATTTTCAATGCAATTATATATACCATGAAGAAATTCTAAGAATCATTTTCGAACATGTGCAATTCAAGCTAAGCTGGCAAACGCATCAGATGTAAGTTCTGCATTTTCCGAATGTTTTTCAGCGATCATTTGGGCCATTGGTTCTTTTCCCATATCTTTAATGGCACGTGCCAACTCTTTCACCTTTTCCCGCTCTTTTGCTCCTGTGCGTAGTTCACGCCACCTGAACAGAATTGACTGAGTAGCGTCTATTTTTGTTTTATCATTGGCGTCTTTAAGTCCATCACAAGACGCCTCATTGGCTATGTTGACCAGTGTTGTGTTAGGAATATTGAGGTACATTCCCAGTACTAGACCATTGAATTTCTCGGCTCCAATCTCCCTCGCTAGGCATGCCAAACTGCTATCCTTCAACACTGAAGACTCTTTTTGTTTTGAAAGCGTTGACTGAGCTGAAAAGACAAACATTACATTTATCTATTTATTGAAGACAGTGGTATTTGTAATTATAAAGAGGTTTTGATTCTAATATTTTATCTTAGTTTGAACGCATTTTTCAATGATCCTCTTCAGTTTGTCTTTCCAAAAACGTCGTATTCCATAATGAATTTTAAGGGTATACTTATTTTCATACGAACGACTTTCCTGAAGAGGATCAGTTTTTAAAATCTTACATATTGACTGATTGATTGATTGATTTTTGTTTAACGTCACACCACGAATATTTCACGTATATGGTGACGGCATCTGCATGATCCGGGGCATACAAATTTTGACCTTTACAACGGACCCACCCAAAGCAGTGAGGGATCTTTAACGTGCCATGCATACCACGACACAGGGCCTCGGTTTTTACTGTCTTATCCGAAAGACAGGACACCGGCATTACCAGGGCCGGACTCGAACCCCGGCCTCCTGATCAGGAGGCTAGCACGATACCACTCGGCCACGCCGGCTTAAAATCTTACATAAGAAGGAACTAAAACTATTTTTCAATATATAGATGAAGACATGTTTAGGGAGATGAATTCAAACAGAAAATAAACATGATGGCAAACCACTTACGTTGGAACTGACATTGTAGACGGCAAACCATTCACAATGGGAAAGGAATTGATAGACGACAAACCACTCACACTGGGAAATGAAATGATAGACGACAAACTACTCACATTGGGAAATGACATGATAGACGACAAACCACTCACATTGGGAAAAGAAATGATAGACAACAAACCACTCACACTTGGAAATGAAATGATAGACGACAAACTACTCACATTGGGAAAAGACACGATGGACGACAAACCACTCACATTGGGAAAAGAAATGATAGACGACAAACCACTCACACTTGGAAATGAAATAATAGACGACAAACCACTCGCATTGGGAAATGAAATGATAGGCGACAAACCACTCACACTGGGAAATGAAATGATAGACGACAAACCACTCACACTGGGAAATGAATTGATAGATGACAAGTCAATATATCTGACCCAAATAGTGAAAAAGGTGTATAGTGTTTAAAAAGACAGGGAGTCGGCCTAATATTATTGTTGCCCGCCAAAAATGTAAAAATAAAAAGGACATTGCTTTATTTGCTGAAATGTTTTAACCCCGAGGTGGACAGGTTAACTCAGAAGTTCTTCTAGAATTCAGAATTCTTGTCCAGTACATAGAGCAGATTCCAAAAAGTGGACTACGTTTTGCAGCCAATATGAAACGCTTCTGTATCGGAGACTAGATTGGCACGACAGCCAATAACAAGCGTATTTGATATAAACTATGAAACGTCATATCTACTTTATTGGTCTTCTTTACTTGAAAATATGCTGCAGTTTCATAACCATATGCTGTTGCCCTATCCTTACATGCTTTTGTTTCATAATTATATACTGTGATCCTAAAATGATAACGCTGTGGTTTCATAATCATATGCTGTGCTTCTCTTATTATAATGATGAGGTCCTTTTATTTATTTATTTATTTTTTCATTTATTACATATATATATATATATATATATATATATATATATATATATATATATATATATATATATATATATATATATATATATATATATATATATATATATATATCTAATTAATTCGGGAGGGGCAGGCTTGGTGTAGTGGTTAAGCGCTTGGCTTGCGGCGCCGACGATCCGGGTTCGATTCCCGGGTTGCGCCACTATGTTTAAGAGGTTGGTAACCTCCTGCTTCCATGTCGCGATATAACTGAAATATTGTTGAAAGCGACGTAAAACACCAATCAACCAACCAACCAACCAATTAATTCGGGCGTATCCGGAAATAAAATTCCGTTGAGATTCCGTTTTAAGTTGAGGTGAAATGGCCGTTACAATCAAAGATATACAGTGAAAAATTTTGATCTTAAAACTGTAGTGTTAAACTTTAAGAGTGAAAGGATCGAACTTGGCTTACAAGGTACAATCAGAGGTAAAACCCACATATAAACATTCTACGAGGTCGTGGGATTTTACATTGGTCAGGGGAATATGCATCCGCAGTTCGTCTCTATTAACTCTAACGACTCCGAACAGTTCTGCCCCTATTAAACAAGGCATTACGCTTGGAGAGAATCTGATATGCCAAACTTCTAGTCTCATCACGTTTATTTGTGGTGTTTACCTCGGATTGTACCCTGTAAGTCAAGTTCCATCCTTTCACTGTCAAATTTAAGTTTGGCACCGCATTTTGTAGATAAAATCTTTTCGATTGTAACTTCCAATTTCACCTCAACTAAAAACCGAATTTCAACGGATTTTTCCGGATAGCATGAATAAAAAAAAAAATAAGCTCACATCATCATCATCATAATGATAAAACCACAGCAAATAATCATGAATCCACAGCATATAATTATACGACCACAATATATAATTATGAATCCACAGCATATAATTATACGACCACAGCATATGATTATGAATCCACAGCATATAATTATACGACCACAACATATGATTATGAATCCACAGCATATAATTATACGACCACAGCATATGATTATGAATCCACAGCATATAATTATACGACCACAGCATATGATTATGAATCCACAGCATATAATTATACGACCACAGCATATGATTATGAATCCACAGCATATAATTATATGACCACACCATATAATTATACGACCACAGCATATAATTATACCACCACAGCATATGATTATGAATCCACAGCATATAATTATACGACCACAACATATGATTATGAATCCACAGCATATAATTATACGACCACAGCATATGATTATGAATCCACAGCATATAATTATACGACCACAACATATGATTATGAATCCACAGCATATAATTATACGACCACAACATATGATTATGAAACCACAGCATATTATTATACGACCACAACATATGATTATGAAACCACAGCATATAATTATACGACCACAACATATGATTATGAAACCACAGCATATAATTATACGACCACAGCATATGATTATGAATCCACAGCATATAATTATACGACCACAACATATAATTATGAATCCACAGTATATAATTATACGACCACAGCATATGATTATGAATCCACAGCATATAATCATACGACCACAACATATGATTATGAATCCACAGCATATAATTATACGACCACAGCATATGATTATGAATCCACAGCATATAATTATACGACCACAACATATGATTATGAATCCACAGCATATAATTATACGACCACAACATATGATTATGAAACCACAGCATATAATTATACGACCACAACATATGATTATGAATCCACAGCATATTATTATACGACCACAACATATGATTATGAAACCACAGCATATAATTATACGACCACAACATATGATTATGAAACCACAGCATATACATGTAATTATACGACCACAGCATATGATTATGAAACCACAGCATATAATTATACGACCACAACATATGATTATGAAACCACAGCATATACATGTAATTATACGACCACAGCATATGATTATGAAACCACAGCATATAATTATACGACCACAACATATAATTATGAATCCACAGTATATCGACCACAGTATATAATTATGAATCCACAGCATATAATTATACGACCACAGCATATGATTATGAATCCACAGCATATAATTATACGACCACAGCATATGATTATGAAACCACAGCATATGATTATGAAACCACAGCATATAATTATACGACCACAACATATGATTATTAATCCAATAGAATGTGGTGTGCACTTAAAACATATCTTACTCAGCAATCTGGTCTTCCTCCGTGATTTATCGGCAGAAACTTTAAGGGAAACCGTCTTAGACTTAGAGCCCATTCTGTGGTATAGTTCCGTCGATCTTATGCAAGGGATCAGAGAGTATTGTCTAAACGGGCTATGTTTCTCTTTGTTTTATTATATTGATTTACTATCTATCTGGATTAAGGTAGATCTAATGCCACCTGAGTATTCCTTTATATAATCAAGATTTGAAATATGGAATGTTTACCCGGGTGAAGTATATTTAGAAAACCATTTTTCAGCAGTGTACTTTCTTATCACATATTTATCATACTTGTATATGAATATCCAAGTATACAGAACAATCAAAACGTGACGAGGGCAATATTCAAGAGTATTTTGTTTCAATTATATTACATATTTTTATGTTTTGCAGCTCTCTTTGTCGTTCTATTCAACATCACCGGAGCAACAATGGTCTATTGTGAAATGTAAAAAAAAAGTTTCCTAACGTTTATATTAATATTAAGCACAATATTTTTATTTATTTATTTATTATTATTATATTTATTTATTTATCTATCTATATATTCATTTATCTATTTATTGTATGTATGTATTTTTTTTTTTTTGGTAAATACTTGTAACCGTTTTATATACTTTATGTAATTGTTATCGTTTTATATAATTTTTGTAAATTGTATCGTTTTATATACTTTTTGTTATCGTATCGTTTCGTATTTTTTAACAAATGGCTAGATTTCATGTAAGAACTAGCTCATGTCAAGAATTACTTTACCGCTTCTCTTATCCCTTATTAATTATAGCAATGGTAATCTCTTCACAGTTTTTATACTTAATACCCCATTCATTACTCAGACACTAGACTGTTTTACAGCATTACCACGTATACATTTAGATTTGTTTGTTTGAAGACCAGACAAATATATCAGATTCAAACTTCCAAGAACATTCATCGTGATCCCCGAATGATGCCAGTGAAGCTGTTAGTACATGTACCTGTAATTAATGATAATACATGTACATGTAATTAATGATAATACATGTACATGTAATTAATGATACTGAAATCTCTTGTCTTCTCAAATCATGTCAAATTGGGGTTAAATCCCTGTCCTGGGCAGTGGTGGATCCAGGATTTCCGAAAATGCGGGCCCAAACGTGTTTTAGCCAAACTTCTCGGTCATTTTTGGTGCAAAATCTGGATTTTTACTAGTAAATATGTGACCAAAAGCCCATAGACCACAGGCCCCCCCCCCTCTAAATCCGCCACTGCTGGGTAAGTAGGAAGGTTTGCCAGTGTATATGCACCTGCACGGCTGAGAGTTTCTCCATGTACATGCACCTGCACGGCTGAGGGTTTCTATGTGTACATGCACGTGCAGGGTTGAGGGTTTCTCCTAGCTTCACTATTTCGCCACATCAAACGTTAATTATTATCGGCTATTGATTTTGTTTGGTGTACCCACCAAACAAAATCCATAGCCGATAATAAACAACGTTTGGTGTGGCGAAATATTAAAGCTATGTTTCTCCGTTTACATGCACCTGCAGGGTTGAGGTTTTCCCTGTGTACATGCACGTGCAGGGTGGTGAGTTTTTCCGTGTATGTGTACCTCAAGGGTTGAGGGTTTCTCCGTGTACAAGCACTTGTAAACAAGGTTGACAGTTTCTCGGTGTAGATGCACCTGAAGGGTTAAGGGTTTCTCCGTGCACATGCACCTGAAGGGTTAAGGGTTTATATGTGTACATGCACCAGAAGGATTAAGGGATTCTTCGTGTACATGTACCTGAAGGGTTAAGGGTTTCTCTATGTACAAACACCTGAAGCGTTAAGGGTTTCCCCGAATCCCAGTTACATTGACTGTCAAATGTTATATACGGGGGAAAAGCCAGGTGTGACTTTAAACAGCAAACACATAAACGAAATAATCTGTAGAAAGAGTAGTTAATTTTCCTAACGTTAATTTTTGTTTACTTGTCTAAAATGTCCTTTTGACTCCTTTTTAGTTTAAAAAAAATCTTAAATTTTGGCAGCGAGATTCCTCCATGAGTATCACGAGCGGTTTGGAATTTAAGAATGCAAATACATATAGAAAATGTCATATTGTATTGATATCAAACATGTACATTTCAAAATGAAACAGACGTGATAAAAATCTTTTCCTTTTTATGTATTATGGATCGATTCGTAACAATGTACATGTACGTATTTAGGATTGATGCGAAGTGACTCTGTCCGCCTCGTTTACTTCCGCCATTGACGCCATACTGTAAACCACGGTATGTTTTGACTATTTCTAAAGCTATAGAGTATCAATTTGTTAGATTTAGTAAATGATAAATAAGTAATTTGACGTTTTGTTGATAAAGACAAAAGACAGTCGTTAATGATTCGCAGTATCGGGGATCGAAAAGAATACTAATCGATCGTACGCGTGGAACAGATAGTCATTTAAAACACAGTCCGTACCTGTGCTAGGCCGATAAGCTCCGAATCAATGCTGGATGAACCGCGATATAACCCGACGATGATCCAGTCAGATCCAGAAAGATGGTCACCTGAAGCTGACTATAATCTCTTGATATTGTACTCACCTTCGTCGGGCATAGTGGTGAAAGTTCCTCTTAAATCAAACCACCGGAAAGCGCTAAATCCCCTGAGATTGTTGTCCGATGGGATTCCGTTACATATAAACAATGTGCATAGCAACCGTGCCAAGTCAGGTATACCTGCCGTGTGCCTTATTACAGGTGTCGAGCGGTATACAATAGGTATATATGTGAAGAGATTTAAATGTCTATCGAGTAAAGGGCGAAATATATATTAATTTTATTTTCTCTCAAATGCATGTTAGTGTAGGGCACTATTTACGTTTTTTATTTTCTAAATCCTAAGATATTGCGAATTCATATAAATTAAAATTCACAAATTTATAGTGATGAAATCTTAATACAAATTGTATTTCACCCTAACTGCTACCCGATCCGACAGCGTTTTAAAAGTTTGAAGGAAAATTGAATGCTTAGTCTTCCACTACTGACTCCAAAAGATGTCTCCTTCCATCTGTCCGTCAGTATGGCCTTGTGACGGATGCCGGTATCGGCCCGATAGCTCAATGGCTAGAACGTCCGCCATTAAGGTTCTGAGTTCGATTCCCGGGTTCGACCACAATTTTTCACCCTGCCTTTTACAGAATATGGTGCTGTGAGAGTGACTCTCATGTAAGGGAAAACAAGGGTAATTTCTCTCAGGTTTCCAGGTTTGGAAACCCCCTGGTAGGGGGGAAGTGTGACAGTCCTGACAGATGCCGGTATCGACCAGGATAGCTCAATGCTGAGAGCGTCCGGCTTAATAGCGGAGGGTTCTTGGTTCGATCCCCGGGTCCGACCACAATTTTTCTCTCTGTCTGTTACAATCTTTTCGGGCATGGCCAGGTCAATGCAAATCCAAAATAGTGTCTCCCCGTTTCAATTACCTCAATATCACCTATTTCTCAACTAATTTCCTCATTCATTTCATTTCTCATTTCTTGTGTGTGTGTATGTATGTGTGTCTGTCTGTCTGTTTTTATGTATATACGTACTTAAGTACGTATGTATGTAGCTTCTCGTTACACACCTTGTCTGATAAACGCCATACGTAATCTTGACGATAGTTCCGAAATATTAACCCCAATTTATAACATTATAAGATCATTTATTACATTGTCGTTCATGTTACACCTTTGTGCTTTATTATCTATTTATAATAACGTGTAGTATCGACATTTTGCCGATCCAACAATCTAGGATGTAGATTGTTGCTGTAATCCTTTTGTGCTATATAGACATTTGCGATGGGCCTCACTATATATAAGTCGATCCCAATTTATTCACTGTCACTGGCCGTTAGCTTCCTAAATCAAATCGTTCAAAACTGTCCGCTGCATCACACAATCTCGGGTATTATTCTCGCACACTCGGCCCAAGAATGTACGACTGATGGTGACGGTTCGTCATCTTTTTTCGGTATCCAGATCTGGCTTCACATGGTACAAAAACGGATACGACAGAACGCCTGCTCTATTGGTTTTCTGCACGTACTACCAAATGTTTGCTTCAAAGGTACTTTTATATACATCAATTGCTATTCTCAACCAATTACCTAGCAAAGTTCATTCTGTTTTACTAAAATATCTCTTCTTCGAACGATTGCAATACGTCTTCGCCATTAATTTAAAAAGCAAAATAGTACTTTACGCCAAGATCCAGATCTCGAAAAGAGAAACTGTCTGACCGATTCGAAAGACTTAAGAGATTTTAACGAGCTTACGATAGAAATAATTTCAAATGATGTCTTGAAAATGTATTTTTATCAGATTTTTGTACAGTGCTCTTTAAACCAAGGGTGAAATACATACATAATTAATGTTCAAGGGATTCCATTCGTTTTAAAAGCACTCTAGCCTTTTATTTACCCCAAATCAGTGATTTTTGGTTTTTGAAAACTAATTTTTAAATAAGTATTGGAGTATCTAGTTAAGTTTTTGTATTCTTTTACGTGTACTATACATCAGAACTACCCTTCAAGTTTGCATTTTATATGATTTTATCAATTCTTAAATTAGATATGATTTTTTACTTATTCAAAACTATTAAAATCTCATGTAATTTTATTAAATGCAAAGTACATGTATAATGTTAGAAAAAGACGGCAAGTCTTCACTTGTTTAGTGTTGTTTCTTTCCTAAGTAAAGTAGAGATGGTCCAATACAGTGTGTGTAGGCGGTAACTTGTGGACACAAGACGCTAAAGAGCCGCTTGCTGTTGCGCACTGTCACCCTGAAAAATAGTGTGTAAAATTAACATGGCTGTTTCCATAGTATGTAGCGAAGAAAGTGCTAAGATACCGAGCGGTAGTCACTGAGGAACATCCAAGGCTATTACGGACCTCTTGAAGAACCAGGGATGGGATCAGGTACCATGGAGAAGTAAGTATCCCCTACTGACCGTTCACAAACGCCACGATGCCATACTATTATATCCCCGCAAGCAAAGTTTGGGGGTATATAGGAATCACCCTGTCCATCTGTCCGGTTAAGAAGTTTAACAAAGTAAGTAGTTTCTCAAAATACATGTTTGTAAGTGGGACTTCCATTACACTCATACTAATGATGTATATTGGGATGAATTATTAAATAATGATAATAGATATTTCAACCTATGTTGCCACGGGGTTTGGGGTGTGGTATTTGTCCCGCTAAGACAGGTCTAACTTGAGCTGATATAAACTCGTAGTCGTATGAGGTGATAACTGTAATACATACAATAGACGTTTGCCGTAGTCACAATCGGTGAAAAGTCATGATAAATGAAAACGTGTGACATTGTATAATGACATTACAAACAGCTTCACAAGGACCACAATCAAATATGGAAGTTGACATGTCAGACAATCATTTCTGATAAGTGCAAAGAAGGTTTAATTTTCTAGCGACTGTAAAATTTGCGGAATGTAAACTTCAAACGCAGGTTTTCGTATTCTTGTGATATAAACTTTTCACTCAGTGGCTTGTCTTGTTAAATCAATGAACCATAGTCTGAAGAAGCTCTGCCATATCGGATCAGTTGCGACATGTAGGCATCATACACCAGTGGTAAAGGAATATTAAAACACGGACACGGAAAGTGAACAATAGGAACATTGAAATCGTCACATTTATCATACCACTGTGAAATAGTAAATTTCCCGTCAATATTCAGTAGCTCTTCTGAGTACGTAACGCGGAACCTGGATTCTGTTCTGTTTCGAATTCGTAAGGATATATTGCGTTTAATATTTGTATCAAAGATTTTATTGTTTATAGACAATACATTATCTGAATGTTAAAGTAAAGATTTTGTCAGTTGTATTTTATGCTGACATAGTATGACCGTATTCATCATAAACATTAAATAATGCTGTTACATACCGTGTTATAAAATAACGAATATTCTGACACTTCATTGATCCGATTCCGCGTCGTAGAACCGAATAATCCCGTAATCTTCTGTTGATTCCGTCATATGTTTGATTATTCTGTGATATGCTGTTGTGAGTACTACAGTGGCATAAGTCATAACATGGAATATATTCGTATTTTACGCTATATTCTGATCACTAGATACTTAGCATGAGTTACTATCGTATAGTATTTTACGTTGTAATGTCCGTGTGTCTGATCACCAGATATGTCGGCCTGACCAGTAACAGCAGATCAGTGGCGGAGTTAGAGAGGGCGCCCCCTCTCTTTTCGCCACATATTTATTGGTAAAAACCCAGATTTTACACCAAAAATGGCTGAGTAGTTTGGCTAATACACATGTAGCCTCCCCCCTTTCGGATATCCTGGATCAGCCACTGCAGATGATTAAAAAACATATAAAATTCGGTTTCTTTCCTTATCCCAATACTTTCCGTAAGACAGTCAGGATTATTTCCCTTGCCATTCTTCACACTAGCCATGATTTACAATGTAGTTACATCCCTTCCTATCCTTAAAACTAGAACCGACGTAGACAATTCGGTAGTATGAACCGATGTGGTCAAGTCGGTAGTATGAACCGACGTAGTCCAGTCGGTAGCATGAACTGACGTAGACCATTCGGTAGTATGAACCGACATAGTCCAGTCGGTAGCTACAGTATGCCAGTCACAGAAGATTCGTCTGTGTCCTGTCTGTCGGGTGAGATAGCAATTACCGAGGCACCGTATTACGCAATACGTTGATACGTAAAAGATCCCACTATGGCTCCGTTGCATAATTTGGTTTTTTTGGTGATATTTGGGGGGGGGGGGTTGTTATTTGTTTTTACTGATTCTAGCCTTCCTATGACACTTTACCTTTTCACCACCATATGAAGGTTGGGCTACTCCCCCTCCTCCACCAGAAGTGTTTGGAGCCTGCTGCTGAGCATCTTCACCATTTCTGTTAGCCGACACAGGCATGGTCAAATATAGGCAGAGACAACACAGCAGCAACACGATGTGGATTCTCATTCTGGCAATACAATTCATTATTAATTATAAGGTTTTGTAGCTGACAATGTTAAACATGGAGAAGAAACACTGTAAGAATATTAGGGAAATTAGGGAAAACAGATGACAACAAAACATTACCCAAAACATTTACCAATAGACCGTTGCACAACAACTAAGGCACTGACGTGTATGTGGAAGAATTGATCGCTGTTCCCACAAAATGACGTAAGAAACATACAATATCTTATGATGACGTCAAAATTTTTACGGAAAACGTAACTATTTTCTCCCAAACTATTGCATTTTTAAAGGGTATATGTATTAAGCCTCTTACTTTGTGACTTCTATATTCTTCATATGTGCGTGAAAACCACAGTTATAAATTTTAAATTACATAGTTATCAGTCCATCTAAGCAAAATAAAAGAAAGAAAAGTCCTGAGAAATCCTTACCTTCTGCCAGAATACAAATTTTGTTTATAACACTATATTTCACAACTCCTATTCTTTGTACGATTTTTTACACAATGTACCAAATGTCATTTTTGTGAAGGTTAAAACCTTTGTTACAAGATTTTTATGTAGTTCATAAATCCTGGGGTCATATTTTTTTTAAGTTAATACTATAAACGACCAATTTATTGAATATCTCTCCATCATAATACGTCACTAACCAGCTTGGAATGGCATTGGCGACACATGCGTACTTCATAACAATATATTTACTAATAAAAGGACACTAAATATATAAAGGTCATACCTAGTTGGAGGGTTTTATTCCGGAGATTTTCCATTGTCACAAGATTAGGGGAGACGATCGGCTTCTTTCCAGTACCAGAATAAAACGCCGTCAACAAGTCCTTGTACAAGATTTTGCACCGGTGCTCTGTCTTTCGGATGAGGCAGTAAAAACCGAGGTTCCGTGTCACGGTAAGCGTGGCACAAAAAGATCCCTCACTGCTTCGGATGGGTTCGTTGCAAAGGTCTAAATTTTTGTGCAATGCATCAGGCAGATGCCGTCACCATATACGTGAAATAAATATGGAGTGACGTAAAACAGTATTCAATCAATCAATCATTTCATACTTACATTGAAGTAAGACCTACAGTTGGGCTTAACGTCAAGATATTTCATTGGGTCTACCGCCAAGACCTACAATTAGGCTTACGTCAAGACCTGCAATTAGACTTACCGTCAAGACCTACAATTAGGCTTACCTTCAAGACCTGCTATGGGCATTCCGTAAAGCCCAGCAGTTGGACTTACCGTCTGGGTCTGCAATTGGGCTTACCGTCTAGACCCGCAATTGACCTTATCGTGAAGCATATTAACGAAACATTGATCATGAATTGCGTAATAAAATTTTTTCTTCCCCATATAATGTACATGAAGGTATAACATGAAAATACATTATGTGTTTGTTAATGTAAGTCATGTATTTCCTTTTATTTTCAAGAAAATTTCTAAAGAGGTCATTTTGTGTATCGTAATCAATAAATGTACCAAAACAGTAAACAATACTTGACAGTTTCAATATTATTCTACCAATTAATTGAGATATTTTTAAAAAGCAAAGAATTGTATGATCTTTACGTCACAATACGAGGCATGATAAAAAATATTCTCGACCCGATATACTTTGATACAACAAATAAGTATAAAACCCAAATCAAATCATTATAATTCATTCACACTGAACGTTTTTCGTAGAGAGAGAGAGAGAGAGAGAGAGAGAGAGAGAGAGAGAGAAGTATTTCAAAGCTTTTAATTGTACACGAAATTCGCTGTTAAATGTTGAGGGGTTAGTCAAACTACTAAAAGAAAGACAACTATAATGTTGAGAGAAACAGGTATGGTGTTTCTTTGCATATTTTGTCTTGCTATGAGGATGATTCCAAGGATTTATGCGTCGAATCGTCACTGAGGATGAAATTTAGAAACAAAGCATGCAGTGAGTGGAACACAGTTGGGTTAAAGAAGTTGCGTCAGGAGATTGTGAGAAAGAGGAGGCAAAAACTAAGTTTTTGCTCATACCCCACATTCTGCAGATATAGCCCAATCTGACTTCTATCTGTTCCCAAAGTAAAATCTTATCTATGTGGTAAGAATTTTGGAAGCAATCAGAGTGTCAAAGTCGCTGTATATGATGGCATAGGGAACCAAACTTGAGTACATATATTCTATTTTGAAGAGATTCAGCAACTGAAACAAAAAAGGAGAAAATGCATTGAGATGAATGGAGATTATACTGAAAATAATAACAATTTTTTCAGTCCTCGGTATTCCTAAACACATAGGGCCGAAATTATACCTATTATATGCAGATAGTGCAGAGCCAGTCACGAAGTTGAGTGAGGAAGAGTGTATGAAAATGAACATTGCTAACCAAATTACAGAAATGAATAAGGACTGAGAGGAAGGAAGATAGTGCAATCCAGTAGATAAATGAAGAGTAGCGTATTGAAGAGAGTAGTGTGGAGCCAATCAAAGAGATAAATAAGGAGAAGTGGATGGAAGAGGGTAGTGTGGAGCCAGTCACAGAGATTAATCAGGAGGAGTGGATGAAAGAGTGATGTGGAGCTAGTCACAGAGATGAATGAGGAGGAGTGAATAGAAGATAGTAGTGTAGAGCCCTTCACAGAGATGAATGAGGAGGAGTGGATGGAAGACAGCAATGTGGAGCCAATCACAGAGATGAATGAGGAGGAGTGAATAGAAGATAATAGTGTAGACCCTTCACAGAGATGAATGAGGAGTGGCTGGAAGACAGTAGTGTGGAGCCAATCACAGAGATGAATGAGGAGGAGTGGCTGGAAGACAGCAGTGTGGAGCCAATCACAGAGATGAATGAGGAGGAGTGGATGGAAGACAGTAGTGTGGAACCAATCACAGAGATGAATGAGGAGGAGTGGCTGGAAGACAGTAGTGTAGAGCCAATCACAGAGATGAGTGAGGAGGAGTGGCTGGAAGACAGTAGTGTAGAGCCAATCACAGAGATGAATGAGGAGGAGTGGCTGGAAGACAGTAGTGTAGAGCCAATCACAGAGATGAATGAGGAGGAGTGGCTGGAAGACAGTAGTGTAGAGCCAATCACAGAGATGAATGAGGAGGAGTGGCTGGAAGACAGCATTGTGGAGCCAATCACAGAGATGAATGAGGAGGAGTGGCTGGAAGACAGTAGTGTGGAGCCAATCACAGAGATGAATGAGAAGGAGTGGCTGGAATACAGTAGTGTGGAGCCAATCACAGAGATGAATGAGGAGGAGTGGATGGAAGACAGTAGTGTGGAACCAATCACAGAGATGAATGAGGAGGAGTGGCTGGAAGACAGTAGTGTAGAGCCAATCACAGAGATGAATGAGGAGGAGTGGATGGAAGACAGTAGTGTAGAGCCAATCACAGAGATGAATGAGGAGGAGTGGCTGGAAGACAGTAGTGTAGAGCCAATCACAGAGATGAATGAGGAGGAGTGGCTGGAAGACAGTAGTGTGGAGCCAATCACAGAGATGAATGAGGAGGAGTGGATGGAAGACAGCAATGTGGAGACAGCAATGTGGAGCCAATCACAGAGATGAATGAGGAGGAGTGGCTGGAAGACAGTAGTGTGGAGCCAATCACAGAGATGAATGAGGAGGATTGGAGTTCGGGGCGAAATTGAATCATAGAAATGAATGAGGAGTGGATGCAATAGAGTGGAGCGGAGCCAATTACACTGATGAAAAATAGATATGGTAGAATATGGTGATATGGTACTGAGGCAATCATAGATTTGAATGAGGAGGAGTGTATAGAATAGAGTAGAGCCAATCACAGAGATATATATAGAATAGAGTGCAATCATTCATAAAGATGAATGAGGAGGATTGTATACAATAGAGTGCAGTCAGTCATGGAGATGAATAATGGAGGAGTGTATAGATTAGAGTGGAATTGATCATAGATGAATGAGGAGAAGGGTATTGATTGATTGATTGATTGATTGATTGATTGATTGATTGATTGATTGATTGATTACTGTTTTACGTCACTCCACGACTTCACGTATATGGTGACGGCATTGTTTAGACATTTATCCCTTTGCAACGTACCAACCCGAAGCAGTGAGGGATCTTTTACGTGCCACCGAACCGCGGTTTTATTGTCTTATTCGAAGAAAAGGACACAGATGAAATCATGACGTGAGTCGACCCCAGGCCTCCTGATGACGAACTGAGCACCTCATTGACTGGACTACACCGGCTTTAGGAGCGTATAGAATAGAGTAGAGACAATCATAGAGCTGAATGAGGAGGAGTGTATAGAATAGAATGGAATCATTCATAGAGAAGAATGAGGAGCATCGTATAGAACAGAGTGGAGTCAATCATACGGGTAAAATAGGAGTGTATAGAGCATGCGCGGATACAGAGGAGGGTACCGGGGGTCTGGATCACCCCTCCCCCTGGCATCCGAAAATTTTACCAAAAAAGGTAATATTTGGGCATTTTTGGGGTTGGAAACCCACCCCCCCCCCCCCTTGTCTATGAGAAAAATTTACCTTTTTTTGTTGGAAACCTCTCTGACAAAAATTTCTGGATCCGCACAAAATAATGATACATAATGATAAAAAATATAAAGCATTTTGAGAGTTCCGGAAACCGAGATGACCGATTTTCTGTCCCCATCTACCACAGCAATCGGTACCAAAATCGTTTATTCATTTCTTATAAAAAATATATTTTCTAAGTACCAGAATTTGAGAATACTGAATTCCGGAGTAAAAATTCTGTCCCCCTGTTTACTGTTAATGGCGTCATAAATACCACCTTGTCCTGTATCGCTTATTACGTATACCACTTGACAATTGAAATATTTAATGTCCCCGGAGGATAACAAACAATTTATAATATAACCATGTATGATTTTCATACGTTTGTTTTGATTGGGAACTTTAGGGAAATTTTAAATGGAAAATCGCAGTAACACTCAAGACTCGGCTGTGGAGTACATATGCAGAAAAAGTTGAAAAATGTCATAAAAATTCTAGTATTTCAGCGACAATGTCTGTATGATATCTTTCATGGAATACATGTATGATATTGTTTATCACCAGACAGAAGGTGACAAACCCCTATCTTTATTCTGCATCGATGATTGGGACAGTTTAATATAAATGACTGTACTAAAAAAATATGCGGAAATAACACTGTGTTTCGTTATATTATTTTGTCGAGATTTCTCTATCAATTTTACCTGATGATGATGTACGAGACTAGTACTATCTATGACAGCTAAAGTTCAATGAATCATACACCGTAGTTGAGTGTAGTATTTTCGACAGTAGTGGTAAGTATATTTGATTACTCAGATTTTATAGACGTACAGGGTACATGTATATAGTGGCAAAGCTGAAAGTTGAGTTCGAAAGAGTGGAGGGACATAACATGTGACTCCTAGTGTAAAAAGAATTAAACAGAAAAAAAGGAAATTCATACTTTTGGGGATCGTAGTCCAGTTGTTCTACGCCCATGAAGTAAGAACTGCCGCTAAGTAATAAATGTAAAAAAAAAATTCTCTCTTTTGGCATAGAGACCCCATCAGCAGGGCCGTAGGAAACATTTCATATGGAGGTGGGGGTGGGATAAACATTGAATTTAGTTTCGTTTAAATTTAGAAACGCGATAAACTTTAACTCGTGATCGGCCAAAACTGTGGGGAGGTGGAGGCTGGCCTCCAGTTCCCGTGGGCCTAATCAGCATATAAGACCCTCATCTCCGGCGCCTCTCGATTTGGATGAATCTTCCGGCTTTCAATCTACATTTATACACTGGATTTCAGGTGATTGTTTCAAATGTTAGGGATTTCTCGGTGCTATTGTTTTGTTTGTTGCAGATGAGTTAAATGTTTTCTGCGTAGAGCAACTCGTATTTTTGGGATAAATATATCAAAAGACAAGTAGGTGAGTTAGAAAGAGGAGTCTGCTGCTCAAAGCGGAAAGGGAAAGGGCAAAAAAGCTGTGGAAGAATGACTGTTCTTTCAATTTCCTTTTTTTTTTCTTTCTTTCTCTTTTTTTTTATGGAAGTGTTTCATGTATTTTTTCCCTTTTACTTTTCATGATCGCGTGACTTAGTGCTTTGTGTTTTATTGTATGTACATTTACTGTATACATGTGTATAAAAAGTTTGTGTTATAGTATGGCAAGTCTTCCTTTTTTGACTTTGTGTACAGTTAGAAATTATTCTAAAACTAAGGAGTACCTTCCTCATGCATAGCTCAGTCCTTGGATTGGTTCTTTGTCTGTTAACTTTCGGTCGGTTTGGTAATTAATTTGCGATTACACAGTCTACAGTCTTCGTACTTTGGAAGAAGGGGAGGTGTTGAATATTTTAAAATAAATGTCTCTGTGAAATATAAAATAGAAAAAAAAGAAAGAAAAGAATGAAATTAAATTGTTGATCATATTTTATTATCATTGTTATTAACAGTAGATGGTTAGACTACAAATGAAGTGTAAATAGGTAAATGTACTTCGATTTCTTTGCATTGATAATTAAACGGGTGACGGATAGACTACGGTTGGTGTGAACGGAAAAAAAAAACTAGTGGACGCATAATCTAGGGACAGATCAAGATAACTCTTTATTATCACATTAAATAAAAGAGGTCTAATAGGGTAACCAATGGTAGCTTCATGTGGAGTCGCGTTTTCTACATCTATACATTTTTCTGTGAGCCTGATGCGGATTTTTTTTTTTTTTTTTTTTTTTTTTTTGTATTTTCACCTTTGAAATGTGCATTTATCATCTCAGAATGTGTCTAGTACGCACCATTCTGAACAAATTTCTCGAAAATTATCCGGGGTAGACCCCTCGGACCCCCATGTGTAGGAAGGAGTGACCCCATCCTGCATCCATCTCCATTGACCATCAGTTTTTCAGTCTATACGTCAATAGACATAAAAATTAATACAGTTAGGCCTATACTATATAATTCAAGTTATATTATATAGTTTCTATATAGTTTCTAAAGCACATGATTATTTTATATAATTTATATCAATACACATATTCAAGACGCATATTTATATTTAATACAAGATGTACATAAGTAAAATACGAAAGTAATTGGTGTCACGTGATTATGGCACTAACAACTATGTACCACAGTGGACATTCACGAACCCCTGAAATTCAGAGATGAGACCAGATGCCCTGGAGAAGTACACGTCTCCTGTTTGGCTAGCCACACCCACCGAGAATGCCCTTAAACACAGTAAACAAATAAGAACATTAAGTTAAAGCTGCAATTGCAATTACAAATGATCACCAGGAGACTCCGATATCGACCAGATTCAATTAATGGCTTATGGGCACTATCAGTGTTAATGCAGGGCTAACATTTTGGTTGGCAAAATGATAACTGTTCCCGCAAAATAACATCAAAGAACGTTATCGTTTGCCAACCAAAATGTTAGTCCCGCAGTAACAGTAAAAGGGTCAGTCTTGAAATACGAAAACGAGCAAACTTCCTTCTTTGTTGAAAACTTATTCTTGTAATTTAAAAAGTGTCATGGGTAATGCACGAACATACATGTATAAATATTTGTTTAAAATAAGCCTACATACATCTATATACACTCAATCTGTGTGTATTAATATATTTTCTTACAATTACATGCATTCTTATCAAATATCTCTATATGTTCTTGTATTACCTGTGATACCTTTTAGTAAAATTGTTAGATCTTCTTGTTTATTTACACATATTCTGTCGAAATACAAGCTCTTCTCAGCTTATGTATATATTGTTCTAAACGTGCGAATAAGAATATCTGAACTAAAAGTAACATGCATGTGAAAATTTTTTCTAGGTTGCACAGCCTTGACTAGAGCCTAAGCGGCATAACTCGTATTAAAGTTGAAGGTTGCTACTTCTGACGTCACGGGCACTAAGGAAAAGCGTTGAAAATGGCGTACCAGGCTGCAGGGACGGACAATGTACTGCTTGTTACAGATTCGTACAAGGTAATCCATAAATTTTACGACACGAAAATCAACTGATAATTTCTACTACATTAGATTACTCCGGACACACCTTTTTATCACAATTTGTCGTGTATTCATTCATTCAGAACGATTCGGTATAAAATCGGCGAATTTATGCTGACTGTCATGCAGTGACATCAAAATTCCTGATCTAAAAATAAACATGTCAACTGAAATTTCGTTCTGTTTATACTTAACCACCATTGTGGAGTTAAAAAAAATAATATTAATGAAGTTTAGTTATTGTTGCAATATCAGATTTTTGCAATTGTTGCAGTATATTTTGATGCAGCTGCTTTGACAAACTAGATTTAGGAATACAAATTGAAAGTAGAGAAATCCAGTTCTTGGAATATAGATAGACTTCCTTAATGAGGACCTTACTGTGTTAAGCTGAAATGTTTTATATTATTTTTTCTATCTATACTCATGATTAATCCAGAAGTCCTCAAAATAACGAATTCTTATTTTGACATTTCATGCCAAAGTTTAATAATTTAAGGCAGTGACACCCCTTAAAATTTGTCATGTCTCTTTATAAAGGCAGTGAACCTTGGATTTAAACCCATAAACCAATGTATCTTGGTGCTTTTTCAAAGAAGTCAATAAAAACCTGCGGAATTGCATTCAAAACTAGGGATCATCAGGTTTACTAAAAGAAATGTCGCATTTTGTTAAATGGACTGTAATAAATTATAATATATATTATTCTAATGCATCCTGTTTGCTTCACACAGATTCTAAAACTACAAGGGTATTCACGTTTCAGTGCAGTTTTGAACATGTTATCACATTTCACTTCACTTTTGTTTATGATGTCACTTCAAGCTTGAATCCAAAATATGGTTACCATACATGTACATGTATTTTACAAAAACTGACAGGGTATACAGAATCCCCTGTCAAAAATTTCTGTTTCACCTCTTTCCTTTTATGCCCTTCAGTGAAACTCAATTACTGACAGGAGATTTGATAAACCATACCCTGTCAATTTTTGTAAAACATGTATCTGGTAAACCCTAAGTCATTTGAAGAAAATGTCTTGAAAGAGAAATCTTTTTTTTTAGGTGACTCATCACTTACAATACCCACCAAATACCACCGTTGTATATTCATACTTTGAAAGCCGAGGTGGTAAATTTCCATGTACTGTGTTCTTTGGTCTGCAATACATATTGAAGAGGTGGCTCACTGGTTGTGTGGTAACAAAAGAAAAAATACAAGAAGCCAAGGAAATTTATAATAAACACTTTGGACAAAACTACTTTTACGAGGAAGGATGGAATTACATTTTAGAGGTAATAACATTTATAATGTCTCTTACTTCAACACTGGATAGGATTCCCTTTGTATGACCAGCTGTCCAACCAAATGGATAGGATTTCCTTTGTTTGGCCAGCTGTCCATCCCACTTGATAGGATTCCCTTTGTATGGCCAGCTGTCCATCCTACTGGATAGAATTCCCTTGGTATTACCAGCTGTCCATTCCAATGGATAGCATTTCCTTAATTTGTATGGCCAGCTGTCCATCCCACTAGATACATGTAGGATTCCCTTTGTTTGACCAGCTGTCCATTCCACTTGTATTCACTTTTCCATTTCAAATACTGTAATGTCATTTGGTATGTTGGTGTATGTGCATAAAATTACCTTTCAGTCTTTACATCACATTTTAGATGAATTTAGCTATGCCATGTGGGGGACTTGATATTCTTAAAGACATAAACCTCCCTATTAACTTAGGATGTAAGACATCAAAGTTCTTGCTATCAGAGTTTCCACATGTTATTGAGGTCACTGTTAAAAATTAAAGCTTGTTGATCTGTCATTGATATCATTGAGTCACAAAGAAAAGGCTTTGTAGTATTAACTCTACAGGTCCAAGACCAGAACAGTTTTTGCTATATACCCTGTCTGTCTTCCATCATCAGTCATCAAGCATCTATAAAATGTGTTTCATTATCACTACTCCTCCTAGAAGTGTTTCATTATCACTACTCCTCCTAGAAGTGTTTCATTATCACTACTCCTCCCAGAAGTGTTTTTTTATCACTACTCCTCGTAGAAGTGTTTCATTAGTGGAACCTTTAACTGGATGATAAGACATGACTTACTGGCTCTTCAATCTAGCCGTCAGGTACATATCTGACATAGAATAATGGTGACATAACTAGATCTATGGAAACCCACGTAAAATTAAATGAAGGGACAAAACTGAAACTCTGATGACGTTTCAGTCACAGAAACCATTATTTCTCATAGCCAATCAGTGATTCGACTAGGCACAAGATAGTGACGCAATATGTAACAAACACTGTTCAAAAACTACCTTGTGGGTCACACTGTGGATTTGATTTCGTTCCTAGGAATTTGTAGCCGATCCACTGATTGGCTGAAAATCAGAGTTCACCAAAACATAACCCCTTACGGGGTTTCGCCAGATCTTTATACGCAATGGGACAAATAGAGAAGCAGAATAAAGATATGGTTTTAATCAGATTGTGATTCACCACATACAGTTTGCTCTGTACTTTCACACAAACCATTGGTTTAAACCACATACATTTAGTTCTGTACTTTTACACACAGCATTGGTTAACCTCATTCAATTAGATCTGTACTTTCACAAACACCATTGGTTAACCACATACAGTTAATTCTGTACTTTCACACACACCATTGGTTAACCACATACATTTAGTTCTGTACTTTCACACACACCGTTGGCTAACCAGATGCAGTTAGTTCTGTACTTTCACACATAAAATTTGCAAAACAAATACAGTTAGTTCTGTACTTTCACATGCACCTTTGGTTAAGCTCGTGTAGTTAGTTTTGTACTTAAATCCACACTGTTGGCTAACCTCATAAAGTTAGTTCAGTATTTCATACACAGAACTTGGCAACATCATTCAGGTAGTTGTGTACCTTCACCAGCATCAGCTGCTAATCTCATGCAGTTGGTTTTGAACTTTATCCACACCATTGGCTAATCTCATGCAGTTAATTCTTTACTTTTACCTACTCCATTGGTAAACATTAGTTTAATACTGTTAATTTTGTACTCTCACCTATAGTAAAATACACAATTTTCTCATTTTACTGGATATATAGGGAATTTATGACTGACATTCTTTTTGCTATAATTTTCATTATGAGGTTACATTATGTATTGTGACGTCAGAAAAGAATGACCCTTGAAGACCCTTGACTTTCAAAGCCAACACTCTACCGACTGAGCTAATGGATTACCCCACTAGCTAGCCCTAGTAGGAACGTGGTGGACTATATACACTATATACAATGGTCACAGTTCTTCAATACAATTGTCTGTCCATTTCATTAGCAACAAAAGTGTTGGACATTTACATTGTAATGAGAGATTAGTCCTACAGTAATGTTGAAAAGTTCAGTCCGAAGGTTTTCACTGACAAAATTTCAATCGGACTGACAAAATTTTTTAAAATGACTGACATATTGGAAAACTTTCAAACATCTCTGAGTCCTTCTTGAAAAAGATGTTTTTCAATGTTTAAAATTATAGGCAGTGATCATGCAGACACCCTGCAAAGATGCAGTTTCTTGGCAGTCCAAATATTAGTCTACATGTTGTATTATGTAAAAAGAAATCTGTGAAAAATCATGTTTCATGAAGATTAAAACTGTTTTTGAGAATTATAGTTAATGAAAATCCAAGTACAAATAAAACCATGACTCTGCCTGTGCCAGAGGTGTCCCTGAATGTGAGTTGACTATTTATTATGATGTGAATATTTTATAAAGATATATAATATAACTATATTATAAGGATTACATGTGTTGTAAGAGAGAAATAGCATATACTGATGAAACTGATGTCGGTTAATGGTAATCAAAGAGCTAAATCATAGAGTCCAGTTACTACCGGGTATTCTTAAAATCTTGTGAGCGAAGGGAGCCCAACTTTGAAAAAGATTTAGCCTAAGATCCTAGAACTTTACTTCATTAAAGTTAAAAAAAGAAAGAAATTCCTACCAAAAAGTAGATATATTAATTTACTTGTTTCCCTAGTTTTATTTTGGGAGTGTTAGTAATACTAAGTTTTTCTAAGTAACCAATGTCTGTAGTTGATACATATGATACATGTAAACTCAGGATTTGCGAGTGAAGTGAGCCAGGAAATTCAATATTCATCAAAATGCAAGCAAAGCAAGCAGAATTGTTTGTCTATGTCAATATGTACTTTTTGTACCAAACAGGATGGCCAAAATAGTTATTTTCTAGCAAGAGGTCAGATTATGTATTTTCAGGGTTTTGAAGGATAGAACATTTATTTCCAATATCTGCAATCACAACCCCCCCTTCTCTCAGTCAAATGGTTGTCCCCTTATGCATGCATACATTTAAGTTAAAAAATGTAAACAATTTTTTTCTGTTCATGTATTACACTTTCTACATGTAGATTGATATACCAGTATATGATTTGTAGCCAGATGCAAGAGGAAATTATCATAAAAAAATGGGAATTGGGAGGTTTAAGATAATGATATATCTGATGATCATTATTTGAGCTGTGAAATTTTGAAATACTCCATAGTAGAGGAATAGTAAACTAGTAGGTATACAAGTCTCTGGGTTATATATGCCAGTTCCTTCCTTCAGGACTATCAGTCCTTCCATTTATCACTGTGAAGAACAGAAAAGCAGCTGGTAGAACCTACATGTAGAACACACAATGTATCTAGGTTTTTCATTCAGGTTGACATATTTGATACCGTTGGTAACCATGTGTTAGTGTTACGTCATTTGTTAAAGCTTATGAAATCTAATTGAATACAAAATTCTAATCATTTCTCATCACAAGCGAATATGTACAAGCAATAAAATGTGCTTCACATGATACTAAACATTGATCTGAGGTAATTAAAGTTTGCATTCGGACAGTAATTGGACGACTTATTGATGAGAATAACACATCAATTGAAAATCAATCTGATATTTTAGGCATGGAAGGAGTGAAAATAACTTTGTGGTGTGATAGGTTACTTCTTTCAATATTGACTTAATTGCCTGCAAATGTTGCTGAAGTCCGTAAATGTCAAACCATTATGTCCTGAGTTGATAATGTTTGCTTTTCAAAGTGTGTATCACAGTGTTATCTTGTTAATGCATTTGAAAATTTCAATGCAATAGCTTTTATTTTGATATCTGTAAATATCTGGTGTAAGGATAATAATTTTGAGTGTATATTAGTGCATGTAAGTGCCTGTTTGGTGTATTTAGGCAGTGTATCTTTTTGATTGCTATAAAGTGTCTGTTTGGTTTATAAATGAGCACTTCTTGGGCAGTAAAATAAATTGGGCACATATATACTTCATGTATTAAAAATTTGGTTCCATTTTTTTTTTTGGATGAAGCATGCATCTAATTATCCTTTTAGAATTTACTGCATTTATCAATACATTTACAATTTATTGCATTTTAATATTAGTACATTTAGAATTTACTGCATTTATCTGTAATAATGTAGATATACATTTAGCTCTGCATTATTATTTGGGATTTTTTTTTTTTGAAAACTTTTAAAATGTTTCGTACCTCACGGGGAGGGAATAGATATAATTGGTTTTAATCGTTCCCTCTCTTTATGATCCTGTCCCAATATTCCCATCTTAATATACCTTTTAAAATGTTAGTTACAATAATAATGATAGCAAATCTTGATTTTCCTTAATGATATTGAGGACTTACTTTATTCAAGAGATTAAGCATATAACTTTATTGTCCCGGGACAAAAAATTAAAAATCCGCTTAAGTTAATAACACATAATTAATTATGATTTCATGAATGCATTTTTTTATAGCATCATGGTGGTTGTCTGCCCTTGAGGATTAGAGCCGTGCCAGAAGGTTCAGTTGTACCATACAAGAATGTACTCTTTACAGTGGAGAACACAGACCCTAAGTGTTACTGGTTAACCAATTACTTTGAGGTAAATTTCACTATAAATTTATATATTCACCAAGCTGTCTCAGAGGTGACATTTAAAGTTTTGATTAAGGATTATTACTGTAAGGGTAAAGGCTTCTATTAAAATTTAAAGTACTCTTCTTTGTAATTCACTTATACTCTGTCTGCTATAAGATATTATGCTACTTTAAGTAATATTAAATCTTTGCATTTAAAAGGAGGATTTGACCTACATGTTAGCGTACTCACGTCATTGTATTAAGTGAGAATTCATTTCTGTAAGGATCAGTATACACAGGGTACAATTTAAGTCTTTAGTTATTTTCCAAGAGTAAGTGATTGATCAAACAATGGTGGCATATTCCATTATTATACATTCTGTAATTAAATTTATGCCCAGGAAATCTTAGATTTGGGGACATCTGGTATTTTTATGCTCCCGGATGATGATAGGTCTGGGGCATATTGTTTTTGTCCTGTCTCTTTCTCTGTGTGTTATCAACTTTAACCTTGGCTATAACTTTTGAACCGTGAGGTTTAGAGATTTCATATTTGACATGCTTACTCCTTTCAAATGACATCAAGGTCAATGACAATGACCTTCATGCTAAAAATAACTTTTTGGACTTTCGTGCTAACGGGGGCATTAGTGTTTCACAAATACAGCTTGTTTTTTTTATCTGTGTGTCTATGAAGCTTTGTAATTGACCATTAACATGTACATTTTACATTTTAACAGTGTACTTGGTTTGTAACGACTACAAAGTCATTCTCCACTGTGATAGAATTTGAATGATTTTAGATATGGAGATTTTATATTTCATGTATATATTTCTGAGAGGGCATTTCCTATTGTACCCAAAATTTATCACACAGGAACTTGACTTTTGAAGTTCAAAACATTCTGGATACTGCTGCTTTCTATGTTTTCTTGTTTTTTCACCTTTATTTTTCTACTGAATATTGTTGCTTATGATAATTAACAGAAATTTTGTATTATATTTGTTTAAATGGTCCACTCTTGATACATCAAAATTCAGGGGCGAAATGAATAGTCCAGGTCAATAGGAAATGAATATAAGCTTGTAATTTTCAATGCATTTGAACAAGGGCTTAGAGAAGTCAGTTTATCATAACATCTACTGTAAATTTAGTAATGTGTGAATGAGCAAATGAAAATCATTTGTATGAATATTAATATTTCTATAAATGATACTTTATAAACAGTGTGTTGTTTCTTATTGCAGACATTACTGGTGCAGGTATGGTATCCCATGACAGTTGCCACTAATTCCCGATACCAGAAAGAAATCATAGCCAAATACCTCCATGAGACAGCAGAAACCATGGATAAGCTTCCATTTATGCTGCATGATTTTGGTTTCAGAGGATCAACATCTGTTGAGGTAAACATAGGTATCTTACTCTCCATTTTCAAGATGTACATGTTTTTGTGGTAAGCAGTTCTTGTACATTATGTACTGGTAAAGCTCAGTTGTAGGACATTTGGCTCAGGGTCAAGAGGTTCAGTCCAAATGACAAAACAGTGACACCATGAGGTCTGGTCCAACTGACAAAGCATTGACACCAAGAAGTCTGGTCCAACTAATAAAACAATGACACCAAGAGGTCTGGTCCAACTGATAAAACAATGACACCAAGAAGTTTGGTCTAACTGAAAAGCATTGACACCAAGAAGTCTGGTCCAACTGACAAAGCATTGACACCAAGAAGTCTGGTCCAACTGATAAAACAATGACACCAAGAAGTCTGGTCCAATTGATAAAGCATTGACACCAAGAAGTCTAGTCCAACTGATAAAACAATGACACCAAGAGGTCTGGTCCAACTGATAAAGCAATGACACCTGAAGAAATCCTGAACTGTTTTGCTTAAGTCAGAGTTTCTGTGCAGTATGTCAGGCAGATATGGTCACAGTAGGAGTAAAGTTGTAAACAATAAATCAGAAAGCATAACATTGCTGAAAAACTTTCAATTAAACTCGAGAGTTATTTTGTGAAAGGATGTTGAGAAATCAAGGGCATAATTAAATATGTGTATTGCAGTCTGCAGGAATTGGAGGTGCTTCTCATCTGGTAAACTTCCAAGGTACAGACACAATAGCAGCCATATCAACAGCTCGTAGATATTATGATTGTGATATAGCCGGTTTTTCTATTCCTGCTGCAGAACATAGGTATGTTGATTCAATAATGTGCTGGGTTATTAGCTTTATGTGGCTTGTGACTTGGTCAACGCCTATCCCGCTCCTAAAAATTTTTGATAACAAAGCTATGGACCATTTATATTCCACAAAAGATACTGTGAATCACTGTATTTCACCTTAAATAGATGAAACAGCTTTCAAAATTGCAAGAACAATCATTATTGGTATCATAATTGAAAAAAATAGTTAATAATATTTCATGATAAGTAGTAATCATTTGCATAAATTTTAGTACAATTACAACCTGGGGTCGAGAGGGAGAGCTAGATGGCTTCAAAAACATGCTAGAGAAGTTTCCCAATGGACTCATGGCTTGTGTAAGCGATAGCTATGACATTTGGAATGCTTGTGAGAAGGTGTGGGGAGAAGAACTTAAAGACTTGGTGTTGAAACGTGGAGAAAATGGTGGTACCTTAGTCGTAAGACCTGATTCAGGAGACCCACCAGAGGTTGTTGTCAAGGTAAGAGGTTAAATGTAAGTTTGTTATTTTATTCTGTTTTGGGTCTGAATAGGATACATTAAAACTTTTTATTACATTTTGTACTCACATTTGCTTTGTCATTCACTTGTTTTCATCTGAATTACATTGCTTCCATATCAACCATTTTTTATATACCCATCATTCTACAGGACATATTATGTTACAGTGATGTCTGTCTGTCTGTTCCTCCATAACACTTTGTGCAAGGCATAGTCAAAGTTTCTACATGCCTTGTTAGGTTAACATCATACTTTGTAGAAATGGTCATTACTGCGAGGTGGTGTGTCATGACCTTGTACCAAGGTTATATCTGCAAGGTCAAGGTTAGAGTGCATTTTATGGGTAAATTCTTGTTTGGACTGTTACTTTTTACCCCTGGCATGGATTTAAATAATATTTCACAGAATTGTTGCCCAGGACCCAAGGGTGTGTCATGACCTTGATCTAAAATTTGCAAGGTCAAGGTCACAGTGCATATGATGAGTAAATCTTTGTCTGGGCCATAACTTTCTATCCCTTGCATAGATTTGAATAATATTTCACTGAATTGTTGTCCAGGACCCAAGAGTGTATCATGGTTTGATCCAAGGTAATATCTGCATGGTCAACGTCACAGTGCTTATGTTCCTTGCTTCAATTTAACCATTGGGCATATTGTGTGTTGTTATGATCCAAAAATCATAATTAATGTTAAATATCATTTGCTGAAACACTTTTATTGAACTTATAGTAAAGGAGCCATTATAATTTGAATGTAAACAAGTGATAGAAAGTAGTATAAAAATTTTTTTCTTTTTTCTGTTATCACCAATTCTTTGCATAAGAAGATTTCATACTTAAGTTCCATGCATGGGAGTATAAGTAATTGTCAAAGGTGATTGATAATCTTCTAAACTTCAGATAATACAATAAAAATCAAGGTCCACAGCACTGTTATTGTAAACATTAGTATGTAAACAATCCCAACTTTAGGTGTGCCCTTTACATATGTCAAAGTTCAAAGGTCATACACCAGGGAAGTGTCATCAACATAAAGGAGAAAAGATTCTTGTGGGGCATAATAAAGCAAAAAAACAAAAACGATAAAATACAATGAAAAACACATAAAAAACAAAAACGATAAAATACAATGAAAAACACATAACTCCTTTCACAATCCATCTGTTCATTACAAATAAATAAATTAATATAATGCATAGTAAAATATGTAAATATGTACATGAAATGTAATGATATTTCTCATCTTATATTGGTTTTTTTTATATAGGTGCTTAACATTTTAGGAGATAAATTTGGATGTGATACAAATTCAAAAGGCTACAAACTTTTACCACCATGTATTAGTGTGATTCAAGGCGATGGAATCAGTTATGAATCTCTAACAGCAATCTTAGAAAACATGAAGAGACATAAGTGGAGTGCTGAGAACCTAGCGTTCGGAAGTGGTGGAGCTTTACTTCAAAGGATGGACAGAGATACTCAGAAGTGTGCTTACAAGTGTAGTTATGCACTTATCAATGGAAAAGAGGTTCGTACTTAGATTACATGCTCTTTTACCACAGAAAATACCAGTTGGAGGTAAATGCATTAGATCACAGTGTTGAAGCAGGATTCAAATGGATAATGACTGGGGCCCATGTGACTGGGGAAATAGCTACTTTTTCTGCTCAAATGTTGGAAACTTATAAATTAGAAATACTAATATTGCTGTTTAAAATAAAATTTTGGAAATGCATGTTAACATGGCATAACGCCTTTACTGTTTAAGAATTTCACATGCATAATGTATTTTTAAACTATTTTACAGTATGGTCTGCATTTTTAAAAAACATAGTTATCTGTTTAAAATTGGATAGCTTTATTTAGTTCTCCGACAACATTAATATATTGCCAACAGAAGCCATTTGTACTAAAAGAAAACACAAAATGAGGTCACCGATTACTGCAGATTTTCTTCTCAAGTGATTTTCTGTTCAACAGTTCATGTGATACTGTATCTTGCAGTATCATAGAGGAAGTCATATTTGAGCAACTGCTCCGAGCATGCTGTTTCATGAATATGGTACTATTATCTGTAACAAAAGTAAAGCTCAACAATACTTCAATGTGTGTATGTCTGGTTAAGAATGAGCCAAGGGAAGAAACTTGCCATTTTAAATATTTAAATAACAAGCGCAATAATTAATTATCACAATGATCACTATGGCTAGAATTCACAGTACATTTTCATACTATAAAAAAAACCTAAAGATATCTTTAAAAATATAGATAATATTGACAGTTCCATCAGGTATGCTGAATTTTACAGTACAAAAACTTCTTTCCTCCCATTCACTTTTAGAAATTTAAAAAATGTCAGTAATTCATTTTTATCCCAGCCATTGAAATTTGTCATTCATTTGGCTTTTCTTTTTAAAAAACATTTTACTGAATGATTTATATTTATTGTCAATGTATTGACTAATTGCAGATTATTTATGAAGAATAAAAAAACTTTCTCGCTATATGTTTCTACATTATCTCTATGATCTGACATACTTCTCAATTTTATCTCTGTCCTGTAATATTCCAGGTGAATGTTTACAAACAGCCCATCACAGATATAGGAAAGAAAAGTAAGAAAGGTCGGCTGACACTAGAACTAAATGATGGAGTCTACTCAACAGTGGAGGAGGGAAAAGGAGATTCTAAAAAGGTAGCAGTAAAATCCACAAACATTGATCAATAGCACAAGTTTTTATGAGCTGAAGTTGAAACACATGTATTCTGAATCTGCATGGTTTCTATTCACCAAACATTTGTCCTATTTTAGAAATTGAATTTACTGATCACCAATATTGTCCATGTCAATAAATGCTCTGATCATTAGGCACATATCAGTATCTCTAGATCATGTTACACATGGTGAAACCTGGATGAAACCTCTATAATTATAATAGCAGAGAACTACCTAAGCTATTGGACATATATAAAGATAGTTTGATGCAAATCATAATTTGTATGATGATAGTATGTATATAGATTTGGTGTCATTTGAATTTTAATTGTTTGGAAACACAGTTTAATAATCTAGAAATATACACTACAGGAGTAATGACCCCCTTCCTCTGTTAGTTAGTGTACTCATAGATAGAGCATTTTACTTTTTTGATACCTTTTTTTACTCTTTTGTTTGTGCACGTTTTTAGATGTTTTCTTTAATGTTCATAATGTACAAGTGTGTCAAAGTGATGAAATGTTGTTTTTAATTCAGTTTTACAGTGAAATTTCAAAAAAGGATACATTCAGTAAGAGAAAATTCTAATATTGTTAAGTGTTTTTCATGTGCTCAAGCTGCTCAGGCGAACAATACAGCCCTATTTGGTTCTCTTGCTTCCAAAGGCATGTGATTTTGTTTATTTTCTCATTGTAGGCTACTTATTATGCATTAATTTTGTACTTGAAATGAATTTAAGAAAAAAGTAACTGTAAAGAATTTGAATTGCAAAAGCTATTTTTAAAATTATTTTCGAGTTTTCCAATGATTGAAATAGGATGGGGTGCAACTATTGTATATTCCCAGTGTATCAAGCTTTGACTCTGTCTTTATTGAAGAATTTTGATGAATATTGCCAGAATGAAGTACTCAATCAGTCAATGTCCTTTACGAGTAGTGATTTGGCAGGATATGTCTAGGGGTACATTATGATGTAGCCATAGAGGAACATTCTTTAATTGTAGGCAGGTTTAAGAAGTTTGGAGTTTGTGAATGATGTGGTGTTGTATTTGGTTTGATTTCTAGATAATAATCCTGATAAAGGCTACTCTCATTTGAAAATATTAATATTTTCCAAATTTCTCTTATACTTAAGGTGCTCATTTGAGCAAAATAGGCTCATTTAGGTCTCTTGCTTTCTGATCAGAATGAAAGGGGATACAAACTACTAAAGATTATACATGTATGATACGGTAGTTTGCGGACAGTAACAGAATATACAGAGCAGTATCCTGCAGATAAAGTCTCTGATCGTTTTCAAACAAATTGGAATAATCTATGGCAAGTTTTGTAAGGGCAAAAATGAAAAAATAATAATAATAAAATCAATTCACTGTACAATTATAACCAGATCTGAATTCTTTAAAGACTTTTCAAATTTAATTTCAGGATGCATTTGTCACTGTGTTTGAAAATGGAAAGTTACTCAGAGATTTCACCTTTGCTGAAGTTCGAGAAAATGCAGAGATTGATTTGTTAAAGAACCAGAAATAAGACCTGATTTGCAATAGATTTGTTTTCTACTTTATACTTAGTGAAGAATTTATGACGGTAACTACATACTGTTAACAATGATTACACTTCAAAAGAAAAGAATGTGGACCATTAGTTTGTATACATCACTATAACATACTGTCAGATCATTAGGAATGATTTTAAATACCAGTACAGAGCTCGACATTAACGCTTGTCCACTTTTCATAGACAAGTGAGTTTTGCTATTTTTCACGGACAAGTGAATCTTGCTAAGTAATTGTCTAATTGGACAAGTGATTTTTCTGTAAAGAAGACTCAAAATTTAAAAAAAAAAAAAGAAAAAAAGAAATTAAATTGTAATTATTTTATCGAAATTTAAAGTCAAAAGCAGAGGTAGAACAACGATCCAGAAGTCAAATCTCAAAGGAAGGTCAGCAATATTGAAATCAGGATCAAAGTTCACTTGTTGGACAATTTGGTTGTTATTTTTCTGTTGTTTTCTAATTTTGCAGTTTGTAAATACTTCCTTACCCTTATCAGGAGCTCTAGTAAGCCTTTTTGTCTCATTTTAAAGAAGATAATTTTTTATCTCATTTGAAGGAGAAAAATCTCGTTTGAACGATAAAGTTATCTCATTCGTAGGAGTTGTGCATATTTGTTAATAAAATAACTTAACACAATGAGTATAATGTTTAAACTTGATTTTATTCATTACCATAACACATAAGCTGAGACGTGATATAGGAGGGCGATAATAGGATACAGTAGTTGTAGAAGTTCAGTATTGAGTATAACCGGACAAGTAAAATTCATATTCAGACCAGTAAATTTCATGGCTTCTTGTCTAAATGAACAAGTAGGTAAAAATATTAATGTCGAGCCCTTCAGTACTTCATTTCTATTATGTCATCGTTAGATAGGACATTTATTTTTTGATTAATTTGGACTATCACTGAATGTTGTGTGAAAGCTGTAGTGAATGTTCATTGAAAGGTGTAAAGTCATGTTTACAGATATATTTTCTATAGTCCTGTGTTGTACCCGACATATATTTAAAATATGCCATGAACTCGTAGCTTGAAATGTATGAACAAGTATACCTTTTGAGTTGTATCATAGTTACATGTGTTGTTGCACGTCATAGATGATTGATATTTTGTAAAAAAAAAATGTTTTCATTAACTTTTGTATTTTCATCCCTCTAAAAGCTGTTTTCATTTTGTTATAATAATTTTCCTTTAGAAATCATGTTAAAAAATGAAATTTTTTATGAGTAACCTCCCTTATCAATGGTGGCATTCATTGTATGTCTTTTGTGAAAACTGATTATCAAGTTAATCAGCTGTGTGAGTTATGTCTATCACACCTACATACCTTATAATACCTTTTTAATGATTATTTTGAATTTTGATTGAAAATCTGCTTAGTCATTGATGTGCTATGCAATGGTATTAAATTAAATGAGACAATTTCCTGAATTGTGTAGCTTCAAAGTACTTACAACAGTGTGTATTGAATAGTATATTTATGTTAGGTCTGTGTTTTTGGAAATTAATCTATAGTTACCTGTTCTTTCATTACCTATGAATGTTATTTATTGATTTTATTTGACTATTGTAATGGGTTTGACCCTTGTGAAGAATTTAAAAAAAAATATTTTTTATTTTGTATTTTATGTATTGTGTCCAAATTCCAATTACCTGTTATACTGTTTCTACAAGAAATGTTTGTGTTTATTTTTTTTTTCAAATATCTTTATATTTCAAAAGCTATATATTAAGAAGAAGGAGTTAAAACTGGTTGTCTTTCTCTGTTGGATGGATTGTTTAAATTAATTTGAAATGTTAATAGTTACAATGCTATTCATAGTTAGTTTATATAGTTTGGTTATTTCACTATGTTTACTTTTTATTGACTGAATTCCTTGGCTATGAATCTTAAACTTAAATATATGATTAAGGTTTGCATTCACATAAGAGTTGCTGAGTAAACAAAGTTTTTCAATTCTCTTAACAAGAGTTAAATAAACCAATTTTTTAACTGAATAACAAATTTTGAAATTAAGCATACATAAAGGAACGGATTTCTGTCTGTTAAATTATGATGTTGTTGAATATTTTTGTGATGGGCAATAAATTCATGAAGTACAGAGACATGGTTCACTGTAGGATGTATTTTCAGGTTCTTCAAAATACCCTACTGAACTTCATCTTTAAAAATAAAAACAACAAATTTAAAAAAAAAATCTGAAAATTTAAAGCTGATATTTGTACAATTATACAATGTATTTCACATGCAAAGCAAGAATTGTGAATTTTTGTTTATTTATACAAATGCACTAAATTTAGAAATTTTCTTCAAGTGATTCAAAAAGTTAACCTTCAGTTAATAAATACAACTTCTGGCATAGTCATCTTCTGTATCATGAATAAACACTAGATTTCACACACTACCTCGATCTAGTCCCTTCGATCACAGTTTGCAATACTCATGCTTCGATCAGCTTTCTGTTCTAGTATGTGATAATCTGTCAGCTCCAGGCATTGCAAAGGGTGAGTGTGATAAAGCTTGATGTATTGTACCACACAGAAAAGATTAGAATCGGAATTTCACTTTTGTGGGTATATGTTGTTTTCAGTAGCATAGCAATGATTACTTGCACAAGTTATGACCGCATAACCATCAAATTCTGTATTTTCAAAATATTTCTTGGGATTGTCATTAATGCCAAAATTGAATTTCATTTGATCTTGCCATAATTTGCAGCTGTTATATCAATCAATATTATACTTAAAAGTTTTTTTACTATGACCTAAACCTCTTTTATTGCATGGATATCATCATTATTTAAAACATGTGTTAATATTGAAAAAACATTATGGCAAATGTATCATCCTATGATGATTGTATCATACTGCAATATCAAACTGTCATGTGTGCGCTTCAAAATTTCCAGGACAATTATTGTTAGATTGAACCTATCACAGACCATAAAAAAGTAAAGTTGACCAATCACAAACAACATCATAAATATGAAATTAACCAATGACATGAAAATGCTAGTTATTTAATCTATACTTGCTTGCTTGTCCAAGAGCAAATTTAACACAATTTGGCACTTGTTTTGTTTTCATTTTCACTGACTTTTATATTTTTTCTTTCAGAATTTGTAAAATTTACCACAATGGTTTGTGCCATTTATAGAATGTTGCATCTTAAATAAACATTATTTGTATTTAACTGGTTATTAACTAGAAGTGTTATTGCCTTTCTTAAGAAATCTTAAATATACTACCAAGGAATGCTTAAAACTGTGCCTAAAAGAGGAAAGTTGCTGCTGCTGCAGTTAGAAAAAGATGTAGACAGACTCTAACTCTAACCTGAAACTTTCACTCCTTGAGCTGCCTGGGCCAGAGGCCAGGACTATCAATTTTTTTTGCCATTTTCAGCGGTTTCCAGCCGTGGAACTTAAATTAAATGCATCAAATTTTATACATTATACGCTGGAGTATATAATTTCTGAGGTTTAATCATGACAATACAATAAACATGGCTCCTAATAAAACTCACTGACAGCAATTTGTCCCAACCTTGGATTTGAACCCAAGATACCTAGTCACCTGGCCATCATCCAACCCACCATCTAAGGTACCAAATATCCTGCCCATGATGTAACCAACGATCTATGGTATGTAACCATCATGTTACCCTTATTTACAGTATCCAGTCACCTGGACATCACATAAACCACCATCTATATTATCCATTCACCTGGCTATTGTGCAACCCACCATCTACGGTATCCAGTCACCTGGTCATCATGTAAACCACCATCTACATTATCCATTCACCTGGCCATTGTGCAACCCACCATCTACGGTATCCAGTCACCTGGTCATCATGTAAACCACCATCCACATTATCCATTCATATGGCCATTGTGCAACCCACCATCTACGGTATCCAGTCACCTGGTCATCATGTAAACCACCATCTACATTATCCATTCATCTGGCTATTGTGCAACCCACCATCTACGGTATCCAGTCACCTGGTCATCATGTAAACCACCATCTACATTATCCATTCACCTGGCCATTGTGCAACCCACCATCTACGGTATCCAGTCACCTGGTCATCATGTAAACCACCATCTACATTATCCATTCATCTGGCTATTGTGCAACCCACCATCTACGATATCCAGTCACCTGGTCATCATGTAAACCACCATCTACATTATCCATTCATCTGGCTGTTGTGCAACCCACCATCTACGATATCCAGTCACCTGGTCATCATGTAAACCACCATCTACATTATCCATTCACCTGGCCATTGTACAACCCACCATCTACGGTATCCAGTCACCTGACCATTATGCAACCCACTACGTGCACACCTAGTCATCATGCAACCCACCGCCTATGGTTTTAGTCATCATGCAACCCACGATCTACGGTATCTAATCACCTGGCCATCATGCAACCTACGATTTACGGTACTTATTAACCTGGCCAACATGCGACCTACCATCTACGGTATTTGTCATTTGATCATCATGCGACCTTCACTACATAGTCACCTGGCCATCATACGACCCACGACTTGCAGTACTTATTAACCTGGCCATCGTGCGACCCACCATCTACGGTACTACATGTAGCCACCTGATCATCATGCGATCCTCAACCTACAGTACCTATTAACTTGGCCATCTTGGTACCCTACGGTACCTATTAATCTTGCGACCCACTACCTACGGCACCAAGTCACCAGACCATCATGCGACCTGTTACCTAAGGTACCAAGTCACCTGGCCATCATGCGACCTACGGTATCTAGTCATCTGGCCATCATACTACCCACTACCTAAGGCACATAGTCACTTGGCCAACATGCGACCCACTACCTACGGTACATGTACCTAGTAACCTGGCCATCATCCGACCCACTACCTACGACACAGTCACCTGTACATCATGAGACCCACTACCTACGGCACGTAGTCACCTGGCCATCATGAGACCCACTACCTACGACACGTAGTCACCTGGCCATCATGAGACCCACTACCTACGACACGTAGTCACCTGGCCATCATGAGAGCCACTTCCTACGGCACGTAGTCACCTGGTCATCATGAGACCCACTACCTACGGCACGTAGTCACCTGGTCATCATGAGACCCACTACCTACGACACGTAGTCACCTGGCCATCATGCATTTTAAAAGGATTAACTCAACGTATACATAGGCAAATTATGGGACTGGGATAACAATAAACATGAAAAGAACGAGTACAGACAGCGAACCCCAGGGAGTATTACGTATCTAGATCTCCTAAAACTTACCTCCAGAAATAAAGACAAAACATAGAGCACACGTAAACACTGCAGTAAAGGCAAGAATAAACAAGACTGACAGTTGGATGGACGTTGCAGTTAATTTTTATGCCCCCAGATCGACAGATTGGGGGCATTGATTTTGTCCTGTCTGTCTGTTTGTTTGTCTGTTGTCAACTTTAACCTTGACTATAACTTTTAAACCGTAAGGGATAGAAACTTCACATTTCACATGAGCACTCAACTAGTTAAGCACTTTCAAATAACGCCAAGGTAAATTACTCTCTTTTTTTCTGGTTCTGTCTGTCTGTTGTCAAGTTTAACTTGACCATAACTATTGAACCGTAAGGGATAGAGACTTCATGTTTCACATACGTACTCATCTAATGAAGCTCTTTCAAGTGACAGCAAGGTCGATGACCTTTTGACCTTGACAATGACTTTCATGCTACAAAAACTTTTTCTTACTTTGTTGCTACCGGGGACATAGTGTTTCACAAACACATATTGTTAATTAAGCTGAAATACACGTATCTACATGTATACATGAATCTCTTGTCTTGAGTTGTTACATGTAAGTATACAATGGGCAGGATTTTGAAGGCAAATGCTTATCTTTTACCGCTGCTGATGTACTTTCTTTTAAATTTGTTATTGCGGCAAAACATTCGGCAAATATTTGCTGTTCCTTTAGAATATGATCTCGATTTTGGATCAAGTAAGGTCAAAGAGAGAGAAAGGGAGATGTTGTATAATGCATTCTGTCTGGGTTCTCTTGTGATATTGAGAGTATTGTTCGAAAATACATATTTCGCAGGACAGATCGTAAAAAAGATGTGACGGAGACGGACAACCAAAAACTTATCTCTTTTCGAAGAGAACACAAAACAGCGAGGTAAACCTGCTGATTTGATAAGATAAAACCAAATGAATTACTATTAATACAGATTTACTTGTTTGTACATGCTTCGTATCTTCAGATCAAATTATGCGAACTATAAACAGACATCCATACTACAATGTCGGTATCATCAACATGTAACCACACAATCAGAGAATGTTGTGTAATGTTCTCAATCTGTACATGCATGTAGCTGCTTACAAGTTCTATATATATACATCGATTCTAATTAAATACACAATACTGTGAACACACTCATTTCCTTATGCTATAAAAATAGAAAACTCCTCCTTAAATATTCATATATATATATAAATATAATCCTTTGCTGACACCTATAAAACATGTAATTGCATTATATTTTGAAATAGAATTTCAAGTTTAAAAACACAAAACAGTGTTAAAATATGTTCATATATATTCATTAAAAATCCACGATATAAATATAAATATATATAATGTATATGGACAGAACGCCGGTCAACAACAGTGGCGGATTTAGAGGGAGGCGCCGCCCCACCCTTCGCCACATATTTATCATTAAAAATCCAGATTTGGCACCAAAAATGGCCGAGACGTTTGTTTAATACACATGTGGGCGTCCTCCCCTTTTCGGAAATCCAAGATCTGCCACTGGTCAAATTCAAACTCTGGCGTAATACCAGCGATGTCACAGTTCCAACGTGTCTATCGTGAGCAGTTACTACTCTATGGTTTGCAAGTTATGTGAAACTGTCTAAAACTGAACCCGTTTAAAATACCACTTAAAATGTATGTGGTAAATTGAAAAAAATATTGTGCTTTCCCTTTGAAACAGTTATTAAAATATTTTTTAAATTATTCCACTAGGTAAAATTATGAAACTTTTCAGCCCATTATCCTTTTTAATTTTGAATAACAATACAAAAATAAATGTTTCCAAGCATATAGACAATATGTAATAAAGACAATGAATTACATGATTTTTTTAACGTATTGCGAATGACATATATGAAGGTACGGAATGTTATCACATAATGGGACTAACAAAGGACTAAAGAGCAAGATAATACGATTGAAGATTTGATGTTCAAAACCAAATCATATGAATATATGCAAATGAAATTATACAGCAATATTCAGATGCACCACTGTACATATATGGTTAGGATAACAAACACTTAAAAATTATGTAGTAACAACGACTTCCATATAAATTGTTCCTATGTGAAAAGAAGATTGCACCATTAAAATCCAAATAGAATTTAAAATACAGGTATTAAATATTTTGGGAAGCCAACCCCTTTCTGTAACCCTACAGTCTTACTTCACCAAATGGTTGAACCATTAGCTATTAATAAATCCAATGCCAGAAACAACTGGGTCTGTTCTTAATACAGAGTTATCTGCCCTATCTATGAGTATGTATCTGACGTGGAAAGACTGTGACGTATTATAAATCTTTGGAGATGCCGGCAAAACTGCGAAAACTGAAAGGACAAAAGAGTTGTCTGAAGACAACAGAGCTGGCTGGAAATGGATGTTAAATTTCAGAGAGAATAAATGTAACAGGCAGACCATTCAGGAAATTGTGTTTCCCAACCTCATTAAGTTATTCAAAACGAAGTTATTGACCAAAAAATATCGGCCTTGAAAATCAATAAACAACAGAAAATGACATGAGGAATTCATTAGCCGTTCAATATGTAAAGTATTCAATTTGATTAAAGTTTTTGAAAAGGTGGTCAAAGTCCAAGGTCAAAAACACTAAGTAAGAATTTGGTACTAATGCAAAGCTATGATTATGAGGAATTTCAAAGCTCTCTCTCTCTATATATATATGATTATGAGGAACATCAAAGCTATATATATATATATATATATATATATATATATATATATATATATATATATATATATATATATATATATATATATATATATATATATATCCCAGGTTAAAATTTTTTTTTAAAAAGTAGGTTAAAGTCAAAAGTAAAGGTCACTCTGGCAAAAAGTCACGTTGTCAATTGAAAGCCCTGGTTATGAGGAATCCATTTGTGAAATATTAAAGCTGTAGCTTTTCCGATTCAAAAGATAAAGCACAGATTACGTTTTTGAAAAGTAGGCCAAAGTCCAGGGCCAAGGTCGCCGTGTCAAAGCCATGGTATCAATTGTAAGCCCTGGTCATGAAGAATTCATATATGTAATATTGAAGCTGTACCCTTTCTAGTTCAAAAGACAGAGCCAAGGTTAAAGTTTTGTCTACAGACGTCGGACAACTACGCCGGGATATTAGTTCTGCGGACTTTCGTCCCGGCGAGCTAAAAAAGATCACAAAGGCATAAAATATCTAACAAGATGGGAAATAACTCTGTATTACGACGGGATGGCGCATAATGACTCACGATTTGAGAAATTTTAACACATATCTGTAAATTTACCTGATGTGCTCTTGACATCGACATATCAACCCTAGATAAAGATCTGATTAGTTACAATTGTCTAGAAAACAACATTAATCTAATAAATACATTCCTCTTCGTCCTGTATACCATTCCATATTCAGATGAAAATACAGATCTAAAAATAGGGCACCGCTAACGGCTGCATGATACGCCCGCATCATGTTTAAATGTGGTCTACAAGCCACATCCTTTCATATGACACCATCAAAAGTTTTGTTCCCCCTTTAGTTAAGGAGGAGAAGCCCGGACAAGCTTTTCCGACCCTGCCCATTTCCCCCACCCCAGGGGCCTGACCTCAACTTTGAAACCCACATGCACAACTACAAGCCACACCCTTTCATATGACACCATGAAAAGCTTTGTCCCCCTTTAGTTAAGGAGGAGAAGCCCGGACAAGCTTTCCCGACCCCGCCCATTTTCCCCCACCCCAGGGGCCTGACCCCAACTTTGAAACCCACATGCACAACTACAAGCCACACCCTTTCATATGACACCATGAAAAGTTTTGTTTCCTCTTTAGTTAAGGAAGAGAAGCCCGGACGAGCTTTTCTGACCCTGCCCATCCCCCCCTACCCCAGGAGTCTGACCCCAACTTTGAAACCCATATGTACAACTACAAGTTACACTCTTTCATATGACACCATCAAAAGTTTTGTTCCCCCTTTAGTTAAGGAGGAGATGCCCGGACAAGGATGGATGGACGGACGGACGGACGGACGGACGGACTGACAGACGACAGCGATATAGCATAATACGCCCACATTTTTAAATGCGGGCGTATAAAGGGTCATTGAAAACATTGTCCAATAGTTCCAGAGTTAGACTTTCGAAAAAGATTACTGTTATCCAGCTCAATGTATAAAAATCTCGACTGCGCTGTCGAGAGAATTTGGTATCTGACTATTCAAAAATACAATGGAATGAAAATACCATTCAATTTTTACATGTATAATTATAAAACTACAGTAATTCCCTGCTATATAAGTAATCACGACATCCATATTACATGTATTATTCACAAAATTATATATCATTGTGTTTGAGTTGAGACAGTGTTCAGCACATATAATCTCGTTTAACCCAGCGCATTGTTATGTACTTCTACATACGGGTCGTTCGCGTCTCTGGATGAAAAATACAGTCCAAATGCCAATGCATAGGTAGTCAATCCTGCAACAATCCCACAAATCACCATAATCATGGCGAGTTTAGCACGACTCCTAGCGGAAGGTTCATCACCAAGCTGCCATGCTAGATTCGCTTTAACTGAAAGAGAACAAAACTTCCTGGTTATCATATATTATTTGAAATTCGACAATAACTGGTACAATGTCAACTTATGGTACTCAGAACAATGCACTATAAAGGGCATTCATAAATACTAGAAGTGACAACATGTGACTTGCAGATGTGATACCATGTAACCTGGAGAAGTGACATCATGTAACGTGGAGAAGTGATATCATATGACCTGGAGAAATGACATCATGTGACCTGGAGAAGTAATACCATGTAACCTGGAGAAGTGACATCATGTAACCTGGAGAAGTGATATCATGTGACCTGGAGAAATGACACCATATGACATGGAGAAGTGATACCATGTCACCTGGAGAAGTGGCATCACATGACACGGAATAGTGATACCATGTAATCTGGAAAAGTGATATCATGTGACCTAGAGAAATGACATCATGTGACCTGTTCAAATAAGTGATACCATGTGATTGATTGATTAATTGAATTTTGTTTAACGTCACACCACAAATATTTCACGTATATGGTGACAGCATCTGCCTGATGCAGGGCATACAAATTTTGACCTTTGCAACGGACCCACCCGAAGCAGTGAGGGATCTTTAACGTGCCATGCATACCACGAGACGAGGCCTCAGTTTTTACTGTCTCATCCCAAAGACAGAACACCGGCATGACCAGAGCGGGAATCGAACCTCGGCCTCCCGATCAGGAGTCCAGCGCGATACCACTAGGCCACGCCGGCTTAGTGATACCATGTGACCTGGAGCAGTGATACCATGTGACCTAAAGAAATGACATCATGTGATCTGTTCAAATAAGTGATACCATGTGACCTAGAGCAGTGATACCATGTGACCTAGAGCAGTGATACCATGTGACCTGAAGCATTGATACCATGTGACCTGGAGCAGTGAGAATCTTAGGTTTGGCTGGTCACATCACACTGAATACTCAGTGCATTAAGACGATACAAATATGTCTTTTTTTTCACACACATACTTGAAAGTGCAACAATATTATGCAGAAAAATTAAAAAACGAAAATACATTACTATTATATTATACAAATTTTGAGCATATTCTTTTTCTCTTTCACCAACGAATTAATGAGATATACAAAAACTTCTTGATCGTGTGAAAAATATCTTACTCGATAACGGTATGTTTCATTTTGAAAGATTATTCCCTATATTTCGAATTAATATATTCGAAAAGGTCCTATATTTTAAATTCCCTACATTTTCTGATGTCCCCAATATTTTATGGTATGTCTATACAATTCATCCTCATTCAATATGTAGTAACATTAGTATGCTGTTTTACTGACAATAGGTATTACACAATCCAAGAGAAGAAAAATGTTACATATTGCTATATTGTTGTTTATAACTTTCAACGAGGTATCTCAAAAACATTTATAAGATTCAAGCATTAAAAAACTGGATCCATATCAAATTACACTAATTTCAAAAACGTTAACGCGATTGATTCAAATAAATGTAAAGCTCTTCTGGGTCAGAGCTGGTGGTTGATGGAGATAAGAAGGTCCGTGACCATATATTTGACCTAATAAAACGAGTGAAATCTTTGCTAGTGCAGCGGGACGTGTAGTCCATACATATTGTATTATTTTGTGTTTACGTAACCGTCGCCATATGGGTGGAATATTCCCGGTGCGACGTAAAACAAAATCTATCTATCTATGTGTTTACGTAAAACCTGTGGTGAAGAATGTGTGGGAAAGGAGCACTAAATACATGGATAGCCACCTATTACCTCTAGTATACCTGTAAATTATCTTAAAATAATGTATCTCTGTTCAATGAACCTTACGTATATGTTTTGTACATACCTCCAAAATGATATCCTATCAAGCCGAAAATAAAGTTGCAACACAGTGTGACGAAACATGACGTCACTACAAAGTCTTTCGGTTTTGGTCTTTTAGGTTTGGATGTCTGATGGATAACCGGTGCGTCTGTATCATCAATGGTAATTGTTTGATCATAGCCGTACACAACCGTTGGTTGGGATGTAACTACCGGCAATGCATTGCCTCCATTTGATTCGTGAGCCTCTACCTCTTTTGTTTTATATGTGAGATCAATGTGAACAGTTTCGTGATCAATTGTTGCCACGTGATTGGATTCTGATTTCACTTCCGGTTTGTTCACGTCATCTTCATCAAAATGATGTTCTTTGGCATCTGCAAAGTCGAGTTCTTCTTCTTCTTTGTCATCTCCTGATTGTTTTTCCGTGTCATTAGCAAGATCTTTTTCGTTGTCGTCTTTTTCCGACATGGTCTATTTCAAACCTTGAATAAATGACTTCATTATTAAAATAAATTAAATATAAATATGTTGTTTTGTTTTGTTTTGGTCTAATGGCTTAATAAGACTAGTATCTTGTTAATGTTAAGTATTCACAAAGGCCAACATAGTTACATGGGTGTTGTGTTCGACCCGGGATCGGCAGACTCTATTGTAGTTTCATAAGTAAGAACCAAAGTTCTACGTCACGACCGAGACTTCATTGCTTTAAGTGTGTTTAATGTATGGAACAAAATTCATTGAATACTGCACCAGGTAGACGCCACTACTGTTTATATTCAAAATATTCCGTGTGGCGTCTATTTGAAATATTCCTGGTGCGGCGTGTGGCGTCTATGTGAAATATTCCTGATGCGGAGTATATGTGAAATATTTCCGGTGTGGTGTTTTTAAGGGATTTGATCTGCGTTGTGGACATATATTATATACTTGTTTAGCTCGATGTGCGCTGTAAGTAACATCTGGTCATTACGTCAATAAACTGTTTTCTATTATTATCCAACTTATCAGACAGGGGCACATAACTGGAGATTTATGTTATTTTACATTGTGAATTTTCCTCTTTATGTTACGAGCAAACTTGGTGTAGCGGTTAAGTGCCAGGTATACGGTACAGGCGTTCCGGGTTGGATGCCCGGTTTTTGGTTTTTAATCATCCAGAAATAAAACTTGTAAATTTCATTTTTTGCATGTATATTCATTGTATGCAACAAAAAAACAAAACTACACAACACCCCCATCCCCCAACCCCTCCCCCAAAACCAGAACAACCCCCCCCCCAAACAAAACCCCTAAAATAAAGCAAACAAAACAAAAAAAACACAAACAAACAGACAAACAAAGAAAAATAAACAAAAAAAAAACCAACTCTCCACAATGGTAACAGACAGTAGTTACTGACCTATGAAACTAATACTTGATTAATCCCTAAAATCCTATGTGAACCGTCAGTAGGTACACTGGCAGAAAGCAGTTGGGTCCTCGTGTCATATTTGCCCCACTCACCTCCACCCCCACCACCTTTTCAAAAAAAATCCAGCGCAACCCACTCTGGTCTTGGGTAAAAAAAATTGTTTATACCATTTTAGAATATAAAGTTAATAATTTATTTTACTAGAAGCAATTTAATGTCGCTCTGCTGTATCATCTACTGCTGACGTCGTAAATCAGGTGTAGATTTTAAAAATATGAACAAAAATAAACTTTTTACTTTATTACATGTATTTTAACGTTCCCTGATTTTGCAACTAATAAAGGTGTGTTCTTACCTGAACGATATGATAGATGATACTTATTTTACTTACATTGTCTATATTTGAACTGTACATGTATACCAGAGATAGATTACTTGAAAGTAGTATATGTCTCTGTGTATACTAACATTCTTCAGTCCAAACACTTCATTTTAACACGCCTAAGTATGCAAAATCAGACATTCAAATTCAATTTTCTATTGTGATATATACAGTGAAAATAAAAAGAGTTATTTGTTAATTCTAGTTTTGTGTTATGCCTCCATTTCGGAATATCAAGGACTTATAAACATGATGTTTATAAGTCCTTGGGAATATGTACCCGAAGAATTTTAATGGCCTCGCATATATTCATATTCGAGGCCGTTTTCAGCCTTGAATGACCCTCCCTTCTTCCACGCAGTGGACAAAACTGATGTCCAATCCCGTCTCAACATGTATGTAGCTCCCAGCCATGTCGTACAATGTCTATCTCCTTTGAGGTCAGGTGAAGCAATAACAATATAAGGTATTTACAACATTAGTGTGAACCGTTCAAGGTAAACACCAGCCCTAGTAAAGCACACTGAAGTAGCGTTATATTACGAATGAGTGCATGTACGTACTGGTCAACTGAAGCTGTGTATGTGGTCTTATCTGTGCTTATGGTGTATGGTCATTCTACTGACCGAGAGGACGTAAAACCACATGCCTGTGTATATTACTTAGGTCTATGGTAAAACATCTATTTTAAGTTATGTGCTGTACACTAAGGGGAGCCGAACATCACTTATTGCATTCAATAGAAACATCCCAAAGAGTTGTCCTCCTTGCGATTGGGACTGTATCTGTGTTTTTGCACATAAAATTTAAATATTTTGTAACTATATAATATAAACTTACCGACAGTGTGTAAGAATCTATTTATTGTATAGTATTCGTAAATTATCCCATATAACACCGTAACACTACTATGCAATACATCTAGTTCACGTGTTAGTGTATAGCATAGCCAGAAGACCATAACATACCTGTGTGTGATGTCATCTAGTAAACACAGGTACACCTATATATATCCTATTAGTCACATACCAGTAAGAACGATAACTCTTATACTATTGGAATAGGTATATGCCACAGACGGAAATCTGTTTGGTTTAGGGGATTTGTTTAGTTTATGTTTTTGGTTTATTTCGATCTTATTTTATTTTATTATTATTATTATTATTATTATTATTATTATTATTATTATTATTATTATTATTATTATTATTATTTATCTATTTATTATGATTTTTTAGGGGAGGGGAGTGGGTGTTGTATTTTATGTACAGTGTCAGTCACTCCCGCAGTTAACCGTAAAGCGTCTATTGTCCGAAATTGTGAACCGGAGTAACACCTAGCGTGGCATAATACGCCATTTGGGGGAGGGAGTGTGGGGGGTTTTTTTTCTATTTATGTGGGGTTTTTATTTGGGGTCGGGGTTAAGCATATTTGGGCATTTAAATCCATGTCTGTGTAATCCTGTACCAAAGTGTAAATATTATTTCATTCAGACTCAAAGCCTTTTTTCAAATTAATATTGATTCCATAAAGAGCACAAAATGAAAACAAAGCAATAAAGCAAATCGATGTATACAAACAAACGAACAAGAAATAACACGCATGCGCCCATTTCTTATGGGAATGAAGTACATAGCTAAAACTACAAGAAGTAAAATACATAAATATATTGATTGTATTTTTGTATAAAATGCCATTGTATTGTTATATTTCCGCCAAAGTCAAAGAAATGCACAGATATTCCTCTGTGGCTCTTCCCGTTTGATCCCTGTGCTCAGTCAAACTTTTCATTTTACCTCAGATAATAATTGAACACTATATGTACAGTATCAGTCACTCCCCAATCTTATTAAAACGCGACTTGTACTCCGTTCCTTTACGATATTCTCCGTGTACAAGAGTATCATAGCAATCCAATGAGTATCGTACCGGTAGAGGAACGGAGTGCAAGTCGCGTTTTAATAAAATTGAGTCACTCCCGCAATTAACCGTAAAGGGTCTTTTGCCGTCCGAAACCGTGAACAAGAGCAACGCCTACCGTGACATAATATGCCCGTCGCTTAGTTTGATTGGTAGGATTTTGAAAGTACGGAAACATTCCCCTCTTAAATTGTTAATTTTTTCCATCACCAATAGTTCATTCCGTATCCTGCATACAATGTTTTTACCGACGTAGTTTTACAGCCTCCACCTTTGACCTTGAAAAACAATAAGCGTCTTTACCTTGGCATGAGGAGTAAGTGTACCAAGTGTGACAGTCCTAGACACAACGGTTTGGGCTGTATCCTGTCTACAAAAGTTTCCTACCAAGTAGTACTACGACCTTGAACTTTGATCGCTGACCTTGAAAATCAATAAGCGCCTTTGTCTTGGCATGAAGAGTAAGTGTACCACATTTGTCAGTTCTAACCCTAACGGTTTGATCTGTATCCTGCTTACAAGGGTTTCTTAGCAAGTAGTATTAAGACCTTGACTTTTGACCTCTCACCTTTAAAGACAATAAGTGTCTTTGTCTTGACATAAAGAGTAAAGGTACCAAATTTGACTGTCTTAGTCTCAACGGTTTGGTCTGTATCCTGCCTACAAGGTCCTTTCTACCAAGTAGTACTACGACGTGGACCTTTGACCTCCGAATTTGAAAAACAATGGACGTCTTTGCCTTGGCATGAGGAATAAGTGTACCAAGTTTGACAGTCTTAGCACCAACGGTTTGATTTGTATTCTGCCTAAAAGGGTTTCCTTCCAAGTAGAACTACGACCTTGACCTTTGACCTCTGACATTGAAAAACATTTGGCGTCTTTGTTTTGGCATAAGGAGTAAAGGTACCAAGTTTGACAGTTTTAATTCCCAACGGTTTGAGCGTATAAAAAGTGAAAAGAATAGAAAAAAAAAACAAAAGAGAGCAGAAAACTATAATAAATAGAATGAAATGGAATAAGGATAACAAGTTTGTATATTTGATTTAATGGAATATGATTGATAAACCTTAATTGTACCCTTTGTTATAGATGATATGATAAAGGGAGACGATCTCACCCTGATACACTACTATTTACTGAGTTTTCGTTATGACGTTCATGCTAGAATTGTGACATCACAGTAAAATGACGCAATTGTCATGGCAATTTATCATATGTCTGGCATGAAATGAACTATAAGATCAACGGAGAAAAGTATATTTTACTTTACTTCGGCACTTTGAAAATCTTTGATATAAACTTTTAATCTTTTAGTGTTTGAGGATGAGTTACCTTAATCTTTCATTTCAACAAAATAGGGTTGTTGCATTCTGGATTGCCGAATCCCGTTCTTCACTTAGTCAATAAATCTAAATATTTCCGGGCAGTAAAACTTGCTCGCTACAATGTAATATTTCGTCTAATTAAGTTTAATTGTGACATTTAATTCATTAGATGACCTAAAATTATTATGCTTCGTATTCTATCAAACATAAAACACATTTACTCTTTTTAAAGTGTCTTGACGTGCATATAGGCCATCACCATACACGTACTTTGAATTTCGTGTGAATCTCATCACAAAATGTGAGGCGGGATGGTCGTGATTCATATTCATTTCTACAAAATTATATTCATATGTCTAAGTATCTTCAGAGCATTGATTTGTGGCCTCATGCGTGTATCAAAGCAATAACATCAACTGGCCGATTTTAGCGCTCCTGAGTCACGTGAAGATACCTGACACCGACGTCAGTGATCAACCTGATGTAATTAATGATTCATTTTACATACCAACATATACTACTAACTTAATTACATTATTTATTAATTAATACGTTTTTTTTTTAATTTGCCTGTAAGTTAACTTTATTTTCACATATTCAATATTAATGAAATAAGTTAAAAAGGAATGTGGAAAATTGCGTACTAAACAATGCCCTAGTCTTCAATGTTTGCAATAACAATATTTCTTTAAAGTATGTTTCGATATACAATTTGATTGCTGTCCATACATATTGATTCTGCTAACATCAGTCATCATTTTGAATGAGGCATGGACATCATCGTACTGAACTGTTGCTTCGAACACTCCTTTACCGGGATTTGTTTGAATAGTTAATTGATAGTCTATGACCGTTTTTGCTCTTTCACCATAATACACAGTTCTGTTAATAACATCATGTAAACTGTCTTTAAATCGCAATAAATTTTCAGACTGTAATAACATTCCTGCACTTAAAATTCTGTCCACTTTTAGCTCTTCGCATAAGTCCATCACGTCGACCATTTCCTTGTTGATCTCAGAAACAACATAAAAACCTATATTCTGTACAGTTATGTCACTGGTTGATATATTTTGATATTTTGCGCACGTGCACCAATGAGGGAGAATTCCTGCATCTACACAAGTTCTTTTTCTGGGGATTTGATTAAATAAACTTACGCCTCTATTTTTATAAGTTTTCCTGTCAATAATATTTTCTTTGAAATATAAAATGTCTAGTAACGTTTCGTAGACATCGAAAGGTGTAGAAAGACGTTTCGAATTGGTTTTAAAATTATTTGCGTATTTTGGATATTTTTTAAGAAACCAGTTTGGAAAAACTAAAAATAAGAATGGAAGTCTTTCCTCCATTTTGCCCACGAAGAGTTGCCTCGCATTTCCAAAGCGCAAACCATGGTCACTATAATAAAACAAAACAGTGTTATTTAAATAATTAGATTCCTTCATCTCCTTCAAAAAACGATAGTGAGGGTCGTCTGCCATTCCAGCATTTTCCATTAAATCGTGAGTGAGACCGGTTATGAATGAAAATGCAAAATGCGGTTTAAACTGATTTAACTTAACAAAGTCTTTGATGTAATCTAACATGATCTCGGTCTCCATTTTGTTCCCCAGACAATGATGATCATTATACCACAACCGTTTCTCAGCCGTCATTGCCAGAGAATAATGGCGGTTGAAGTAGTCCGCTGGCGGTTTATGGAATCCTGCTTTCAAATAATCAAAAATGGCGATAGATGGTGCATCTTCACCATACTGTGTTCGGTAGCCGTGGCGAGAAAACTGCTTCCAAATGAAGTCATACTTATCAAAGGGAATTTTATTCATTGTTTCATTCCATGGAACTTCTTCAAGGAATTTTCCTAGTGTCATAGGAACAATATTAACGAATGTGTTGTCCGCTACCTTATTATACCCTGTCATTTCTGCGGCGCCCAATTCATTCAGCAAATAGGAACGTGTTTTATGCATATACCGCATAAAGTTTAATCTCGAAACAGAATCAACTCCTATCATAATTACGTTTAAATATTCTTTTATCTCATTATTGGATTTATGTTTCTGATATTGTTTATCACATCTATGTTCTATTTCATGTTTCGGAAGAATAAATTGATGAAAGTTTGTGTAAACCTTTCCGCCGCCTTTTGTGTAACAAAACACGCGAACAAAATCATCTTGCATTTCTATTGAAGTGTTGAATTCATTGCTAGGTTCTAGATACTTATAGAAATCATGATCTTTTGTGTCTGCAGGTCTAAATATTGGTTGGTACCGGCAATATCCGAACATATCTCTCCATGGCGATTGGTCAACTGCTGTCCAATTAATACACAGCTTTGTTCCATTCTCGTATGTGATTGGTAGAAATTTCCTACAGCGTATTCGTCTGCTCGGTAGTAGATATTGAAGTAATGATGGATGAAATGGATTCATGTTTGGGATTTTACACGTCTCTGTATCAACAAGATATAAATCCCCGTGTGTAATTTTCTCAGGAGTGTTCGAAAATTTGACGTTTGATATCTGCCATGATTTCTCTGTATACATAGATTGTAGGATACTCACAGCGCACAGCAACAATGTAGAAGCACCAAAAAATGTTGTACATTTATATAGGCTGATCCTCATGGCCGTAATGTTCCTGTAACAATGCATCATAAAGATCAGTGAAAGTAGTTATGTGTACTGTGACAAAGGTATCATTCACACAACATTCAAAACCTAACATACATGGATCAGGGTGCGCACACTTCTTTAGATCCACTGAAAATTAGACCCCCCCCCCCCCCCACCCCCACCAATGATGCCGTCAGAAGAAAGGGATTTTTTCATTATTAATTACTCTGTAAAATACTTTCTTTTAACGTTGCTTAACTTCAAATGTATGACTTATCATTCATGTTGAGTCTTTTCGTAATACAGTTATCTACCCTTTGACGTAATTGCGACGTAAACCGATGTAAAGCTACGGGAAACGAAGGAGCAAAAATTACGCTTCCAGAGGAATAAGTGAGTACAACCAATTCTTTTTCGTGGAGGAATTCCAATAACCTAAAGATTACTGCATATACACCAATACTTGGTACATGTACATATCATTCACTAAATAGCTAGTAGTCTGGGACACTAAAACACTTCATAAAGCCATAATGGTGCTTCCATTCATTTCTCTTATACTCTTCTGATCGTTTATAAGAGAAAATTGGATGACTCGCGGTGCAAGAAAAGGAAGGGACGAGGAATAAAAACAGAAAAAAAGGTTTTCAAAACTTTCGAAGCGCTATGTAATTCAGTTCAATTCTATTTTAGCCGTGATTAATTCCTTGTATTAGGAAATACGAATTTCCAGCAAATACAGTAAAACTGTATGCTTGACGTCTTGATTTTACGGCTAAAAATGAAAAGTAAGAAATTTCTGTGTAAGACAAAGACCCGAGCCCGCCTGCGTATGGCCATTTCTACGTGGGACAGAGACCCGAGCCCGCCTGTGTACGGCCAGTCAAAGAAATTAAGGCTTCCCAATCGTCAATATTATGGGAAAAGAGTTCAATACCGGTAACTTGAAAAAAAAATTGAAACTGATAATATATGCAGTAATGCTCTAAAATTAACGAAAAAATACTAAATCTAGTAGCGAGATGGACATGGCAATTTGCGAGTTAAAAATATTTAAACTTCCTTGCAAAATTTTAATTTGCAAGTTGCTGTTGAATAAAGATACGTTTCGACCTCTGCAGTGCACCCTCTTCTTACATCAAGGAGTTGGTTGGTTGGTTGGTTGATTGGTGCTTCCTTGCACACTTAGTGTTGGTCAAAACGCGAGAAGTTCCGATTGAATATTTTACACACAATCGGGTCATTTCGCCCTTTTCCGTTATGCGGATAAGTCTCAGCATGCACTCTCAGATAACGCCCCACACAATCTTAACGATAACGTCACCAGATTCGGACCAGTCTACCATCTTCTCAGTATGAACGCATTAAACTTATGTATGGATAAAGCAAGCGAAATAGATCATATTACCCAAAATGTTTCTTTATTGGTACTTAAAGACAAGGTGGAGTTTCAAAGCATAACATTTACATTTCTTCCAAATCGCTCATGGATTATCGTTACATAGAACAGTGGCGGATTTAGAACGGGGGACCCGGGCCCCCCTTTTAGTCACATATTTACAAGTAAAAATTCAGATTTTGCACCAAAAATGGCTGAGAAGTTTGGCTAATACCCATTTGGGCCCCCCTTTTCGGAAACCTGGATCCGCCACTGTAGAACACATCTGCAATGAGATAATCACCATCATCCGTGCAGTCAATGAAATGGGTACTTGAAGATGTTCGGTTCCTCATTCGAGAGTGTCGTATGACTACACGTGTTCATATAAGCCTCATTGATACCACTATTTATTACGTAATATTAAATACTATATCCTTCTTTTCATATTATATTTATTCATATGCCTGTGGAACTAAAATTTTATACCCAGCTGACAGTTTATTAAATATTGCATTGTACAACCATTGAGAGTGCATTAGAATAGATTATATGGGCTTATTTATGTATATCCGTTTGCAATATCTTGTCGGGATTTCTTTTTAAATAATACTACTCTAATATAGGCCTTACTGTAGAGATGACTTGTGTACCTGGTGTCAACCTGAAATGACGGATGATTATGAAAAACTTGTAACCGCCTCTTCATCTTTCCCGATACATACACGGACAAGATTTGACGGTATATACAATGTATTCAGATCACAGATTTTCAGATGATAACTGTGGTTAATGCCATGATTTCACGTTCTTTTCATTATCCTAAACGATTTTTCATACAAATTCCAAACCCTCTGATTTCTTACAATAAATAATTGTAAACATTGATGTTACATGTATCTTTTTGTATAATATACAGATGTATATTGTGTTAGAATGTGTACATTCAAATACATTATTCAGTTTTAGTGTTTATATACTGTCCTATGACATATTTGTAATTTGGAAAATTAAAACATACATTCATGTTTTAATTTTCCAAATTACAAATATGTCACATGACAATACCCACATTTTTCATATTACTTTTCAGCAAGCAGTGTGTACTACTTGCGTATATACAGACGGTGACGATCAACTGAATAGTCGTGTTCGAATGTAACAACGAAAATAATTACCAAATAATTACCAAATCTGATTCTCGCGAAAAATTCTTGTTATACGATAACGTTCAACACTTCTAGGTGAAATATTGAACTATTCCCTGGTGTACGAGTGCAAATATGTATGTGCCAAGTCTACATTTCTTCTTAACTTATCCTCATATAGCACAATAAAATGCCGTGGCTAGGTCTTTTGATAATAGCAACACCCACCCACCCACTCCCCCTCTTTCCAGATTCAAACGCGCTCACTTTCGTGAATATCCGCTTGCTTACATGAAATTATGAAAGAGGTGCATGTACACAGACACATACTCGGCCAGATGGCTGTGCTGTAACTTCAGAGGCTCATAAGCAACGTAAAATAAGAACTTACTGATATGACTTCAAAGACGTGTGTATGACGTGGAATTACTTTAGGGGGAAAAGTGTATCAAATATAATATGTTATAACTAGATGTGTGAACATATAAGTAAGGAAATACTTACGTTGCGAAAAGTATTCCTCTCTGGATGCTGTACTTGTTTTATGTTATGAACACACGCTGCTTCTGTCGGCAATTTTGATTGGCTAGCTGTCTTATCAGTATTATTCTATGCAGGGTGCCTGGAGCTTTCATGTGCAAAGGGGGAAATGTGGCCTTCCTTCAATATACAGGAAGGGGGTCCAACAGTCTTAAGGTTAAAGAATGAAAGGAAACCACATCATGCTGTTCATTATGCACTTTTTTTTTACTCCTTTACGTATTTTTTTCTTGAAAATATATGTCCTTTGTGAATAGTAGATCTTTTGCTGTTGTGCTTATCTTCATTGCTCTTTGTTATCGGCAAGATTTGGAGATTTTCGCCTTGAATCCTACATGTACAATTTGGTGGTAGCTTGTTGTGAAAGAACTTTTTTTCTTACATATCACTCTGATGTAGAAAATGGATTTCATTTTCTTGATTCTCAAGCTAATATAACACTTTGCAAGAAAAATATAGCATTCGTACGTCAACCTTTAAAATGACCCACTTATTGGGTAGCACTGGTGTTAGAGAACGAAGTACATTTTGTAAATACGCCGATAATGCCTTTGACTGGCAATGCCTGTCTAGATCGTAAAATGCGTAGCGATAGCAAGCAAGAGCAGGTAACTCTAGTCTGATAATGCATTTAAAGAAAAAGTAATAAAAAGTTATTTTTAGCCTGAAGGTCATTGTCAAGGTCAGAGGGCGACCTTGGTATCATTAGTTAAGTACGCATGTGAAATATAAAGTATCTATTCCTTACGGTTCAAAAGTTATGACCAAAGGTTAAAGTTGAAAACAGACAAACAAACAAACAGACAAAAACAGTATGCCCCCGATTTATCCATCCGGGGGCTAAAAAGACTCCGTCTGATCTCAGTGGCGTCATAAAAATGAGGAAAGAACTTGCAACTTTCGATGGAAAGCAAGGGAAAACACACACGCACGCACGCAACAAATAAACCATAAAACCAATAAACTAAATGAAAAATAAATAAAAAGGAGAGAGAGAGCAACAGATCTCAACTGATTGACTGCATGGCCAGAAAAAAAACCCCTAATCACAATTTAAGATTCTAAATTTGACGATTTTTAATATTTTAGTATAAACACAAACACACACACGCATACACTCACAAAGTGTTGTATAACAGTCTAGTTATATTGGTCTATCACGTGACTTTATGCGAGTATACTCTTCGGCATCCTACTGCAGGTGATGTATCAGCCAGCAGTGAATATAGTAAAATATCACCAGGGGTATGATAGACCGGTATAATCGGAATATATACCCCTCCTCTCTGCCCAACAATGAGAAATATACTCTCTTTAAAATAGCCGAGTACTATCTCGTTGAACACTTTGGTCGAAATGGTTGTTATTTTCCTTGCAAGGGTGATTTTTGTCTTAAAGACCCTTTCGAAAATGTTGATATGTTCTATAGGAGTAGAGATGAAAGGTTTTCTTTTTTGTTTTGTTTAGTTTGTTTGGGGTTTTTTGGTTTTTTTTTTTTTGGGTTTTTTTTTTGGTTTTTTGTTTTTGTTTTTGTATTTTTTTGTTTTTGTTTTTTTGTTTTTTGTTTGTTTTGTTGGTTGTTTTTTTTGGGGGGGGGGTGTTTGTGTGTGTGTGTGTGTGTGTGTGTGTGTGTGTGTGTGTGTGTGTGTAGGGGTGTGTGTGTGTGTGGTTTTTTTTGGGGGGGAGCTAACATTATCCGCATAATAAGAAATCCATAATCTTTCTTTACACTTCACCTCTTCACCTACTATACAACTATTCGGCCACCCGTCTAACTTTCAGTCTTCAAATATCTCAAGGCTCATCTGCGTCAACAATCTGATTAAAACCAGGTATTTAATCCGCCTCTCTATCTGTCCCACTGCGAATATTAATTAAAGAGATGAGACAAATAGAGAAGCGGACTAAAGATCTTATATCAGATTGTTTTCTGGAGAATACAGTTTGATATGGTGGTACTGCTTTAACCATAATTCCAGTGTGGATAATAATTAAAACATGTCAATTTATTCCCCAAAACCAAGGCGTAACACAAACGGCAGCGGTTATGGTATCACAAATAATCTTTGATATCCTCCCTTTTTATCGTGTTTTCTATAGATCTAAGCGGAAGTGACATTTTGTGGCACAAAGGGTAACGTATTGGTATTCACAGGAAATCGATTCCGATGTAAGTAGACCTACCTTGTATAATCTGCATTTTCTTTTGATGACTATTGACATACATTTATATCAATGTTTAAACAATAAAAACTAAAAAGGGATTGTCTAAGAATGAACATCTCTCTTATGCCACCGCACATGCACAGGCCATGCCTTGAACACACATACGTGCATACCATGTGATCATTTTAGGTCACTTCTACAAGTGAAACTCGTTTACAACTAACTTGTATCTTATCCTGTCCATTGTCCATCCCTTTATATCTGACACCTTCTCAGCAATGGTAACCGTTGCGTTGTTGAATACTTTGTGACTATACTATATAGACCGAAAGTCAGCAAATTCAATTTAATGCCGATTGGTCCACAGACACACTGCCTAGATGAAGACCCATTAGTCCCATCGAGGAGGATATATAATTTTCAACATTATAATAACGTGTAAACTGAATTTCTCTACGATTTTGAAGAAATTGGTATTTTGACAGAGCTTTTAAAACTCAAAGTTTTATGAAAATATCTTACTTTTCCTATTGCATAAAGTAAGACAATGTTATGATATTTAAATATGATAAAGGTACAAAGTTTTCTCTTTTTTCAGACAATGAGTCGTCGATTCTTACTATATGTGAAGGCGGCTAGTGATGGTCTAAGCTTGGGTGATTGCCCTTTCTGTCAGCGAGTGATGATGTATGCCAACATTAAAATGCCAGCGGATCAACTAGAAATAAAAACTGTGAATACACAAGAAAAACCAGCAGAGTTCCTGCAATTAAATCCTGAGGGCAAAGTCCCCGTCTTAGTCGATAGAAACGAGAATGACAAAATTATAACGGATTCTGCAGAGATAAATAAATATATTGACGCGATATTTCCCCCAGCCAACGATTTACCGAGTGGTTCTGGGCCTGCAAATGATGCTTGTAAGGACGTGTTCGGAAAAGTTGCAGCGCTGATTAAAAACAAAGATGCTACAAAATCTGAAGTCATGAAAGAAGCGATGACGGAAGAACTACGCAAAATTGAAAACTATCTACAGTCTCGTGAAGTCTCTTGCAAATATCTCGTCGGAGACGAGATGAACGAGATTGACTGCATGATATTGCCTAGATTGCGTCATTTGACCGTAGCGGGAAAACATTACAGGGGATATGAAATTCCCGCGGAATTCACAAGGTTGAAAAATTACATTTCAGGAGCTGAACAGGACGATATTTACAAAAGCACCTGCTGTCCAGACAAAGAATTAATATATGGGTGGGGACAGCATCTGTAAGATACAAAATGGACAGAGCTGTGTTGACAGCACATCTAATAGCATCATTCAGCATATCATTTTGAACCACAGTGACACGTCTGTACATAGTGCAGGGTTTGCCTACATTATAGGGTGTTTTTTTTTTTCTTTAGTTATAGAAATAACGTGTATCTTCACATTTTTACTTAGGTTAATGACTACAGTTTGTGTATACATGTAGCTCTACATACACTCAGTAAATAAATTCCAGAACTATTAGACATACCTATTTTTAGGAAAGGAAACATTAATTGATTATTGTTTTACGTCACTCCACGATTATTTCGCGTATATGGTGACGGCATCTGCCTGAAAAAATTTTTACTTTTGCAACAGACCCACCCTAAGCAGTGAGGGATCTTTTACGTGCCATGCCTACCATGACACGGGACCTCGGTTTTTACTGTCTCATCCGAAAGACAGCAGGCGCGTAGCTGCCATGTAAGCCCGTAAGCCCGGGCTTGCACATCATTTCACTCCCAAAAATAAAACTTGAAAAGAGAGAGAGAGAGAGAAGGAGGGTAGGTACTGCATGCTTATGTTACAGTAATGGCATAATGTAAATCCATGATTGAATGAATTCTACAAAATCTTGATATGATTCATTTCCTTGTACAGTACTGGCCCCGTAAAGATATGAAAATTAACAAAATAGATATCAAATGATATACAATATGTACATGTAGTCAGAAATATAATCTAAAACGGGTTGATATATGAATTTGCTACCTGTTTCAGCGTTTGTAACCGATTTTTCATAGTGCAATTTACAATACGCCATGGCATGTGTCTCAATGTCAATGTCTGTAAGTTCACATGGCGGGGAATAGGAAAATCAGTGATTTTTTCAATTTTAAATCGACATCTTCTGTGGCCGATATTTCAAAATCTAATGAAAATTGCGGTCAAAATGTCACCGACTCAAATGTACTGGCACCACCATTGGAATCTAAGTCCAATTATGTGGAAAATGAACCTCCGTACCCTGATCTAGCAGACCCCAATGTAAACATAAATGTGGACAGTACGAAAGCTATCCTGCTGAACACAAAATGGACTAATTGTGCAAATTACGCGTTCCCCTCCAGGTGAGTCTGATTACTAATCAATATTTACTTACGTATCATAGAAAATTAAAATGATCATATGATGACATATCGTCATTAAGTCAAATAATGGGGGGGGGGGGGGGGGGTATTAAAGGGACAGATATATATCCCTAATATCAATATAATAGATATATAAATGTCATTTTAAATCTATGTTTCGGTGCTAATTCCGCATAGGGCAACTTGTACACAATTTGGCGCACATGTTTACAATTTATTTTTTCATTGAAAACGTTATGAATCGAAAATAAAAGAGCATCCTTATCCAGAAAGTCCATTTTCAAATTAATGATATCGAGAAGAAAGCCACTCAGAGATGCAAGCAAAGTTATTTCGAAAGTAAACAAAGTTTGATTAAATATCACGAGTTATCTATTTTTTCACACATGTATATTTTCATGCATTGTTATATGTTAACATGGCACGAGCCAATGTTTACAAATAAACACGTTTAAATGAGTGATTTCAGATCTATTGATTGTTCATTCTTGTTTCGAAATGGTTTGTCTATTTTCAGATGACTTTCTATGTAGTTTCATGTAAATTCATTTTTGTAAACAAAACAAAACAAAACCCCACAAATGTCATTATAGTAATCCCAATTGTTTTCATAGGGGTTATCCCCCTTTCTATTCTTATATGTTTCATAAATCAATTGCTTCTATTAATTAACTATTACATAAAGTTAAGTAATTTTGTATAATTCTAATTTCACTTTAGTATATGTACATCTACTGTCATGGGATAATAAACAGTCACTCAAGTGGCAATGTACAACCATTATCTTAGTTAGTAGTTATCATTGGTACATGTTATACAGAATAGAAATATGTAAAATATGGAAAGTAAGCGGAAATGATGGCTGATTAAGAATGGGAAGATTTACGAACGTAATTGTCTGGAAGTTACAGCAGATAGGATTCGAACCAGAGCTAGGCATAGAGGTTTAGCCATTTGGATTTAGTAGCTTGCGAAGAAATGATTCGAACCTAACGTGAGGTATACAACTATTCTGGAGACACAGAACAAAGATATTTGACATATTTGACAGTTTACGAATTCGAACCCGATGATTAACAACTCATAGGTATACACAGGTATACCAAGCGTTATATACATATATTATCTATATATAAATTATCTATATGTGTGTCTTATATGTTTGATTTTAAAGTTTCAAGTTATACAGAAATTTCGAATAATTTGACAAAAATATATAAAAACACAAACTTGGTAGAGGACATTGAGTACATACTAACTTTCTTGAGTTTTGGTGAAATTATATGCAGCGGTTCCGTAGAAGAATTCCAAAATGTGAAAAGTTAACGACGGACAGAACAACGACGGCAGACGGACAACGATTGATCACAATAACTCACATGAGCGTTTGACTCAGATCGGCAAAAAAAGGGGGGCGGGGGAGTTACAGATATGATCACACATGATTAGCGGTGAATATCATACAATATTGCACTACTTGTTGCAAAACCTCACAAAATCCGTTGTGGATTGAAACAAGTAAAAATTTTCCATTTCCATCTATTACAGACTGATTGGGAAAAAGCAACGAAAGTTCAATTTTCGTTGGCTCGAGACATATCCTTGGATACGCTACTCCAAATCAGAGGATGCTGCCTATTGTGCCCCGTGTTTCATATTTGGCCACAATGAAGCTAAAGAAAAAACGTTTTTAACTCCCGTCAAAGACTGGGCAAATATGTCTACGTATGTTGCTCGCCACTTAAAAGAGGGCTCACAGCACCATGTCTTCGCTGGGATGGCAGATGATTTTTGCAGAGTATATCGACATGAAGATAAGCCTATTACGTTCAAATTGTCCAAACTTGAAGAGGAAAATGAGAAAAAGAAACGACATATTCTAAAACGAATCATTGGGGTTATATTGTTGTGCGGTAAACAGAACATCCCCCTCAGAAGCCACGTCACGATGATAAAAAAAGCAATTTTATTGCGATTCTTCATGAAGTAGCAAAAGAAGACACCATTTTAGCAGAGCATCTTGCAAATGTTACATCAAGAGAAAAATACACATCACCAACCATCCAAAATGAAATTATATCCATTCTTGGACAGCAGATACAAGACAAAATAGTTAATGACTGCAATGCAAGTGGGCATTTTGCCTTACTTGCAGACGAAACGACAGATAAATCAACAAAAGAACAATTGACAATTTGTGTGCGTTTCATAGATAAAAAAACAAGTGAGTTGCGAGAGGAATTTCTAGCATTTGAGGAAGCCACAGACGGCACAACAGGAGAAGCTTTGGCTGAACTGATTCTGTCATCACTGCAAAAATATGGCGTAAACATTAACAACATGCGAGCACAGGGCTATGATGGGGCAGGAAATATGTCTGGGCGTCATCGTGGTGTACAAGCACGTATAAAAGAGCTATTACCAGGAGCAATATATGTTCATTGTAAGGCCCACTGCCTTAATCTGGCAATTGTTCACAGTTGCAAAGAACAGTCTGTGAGAACAGTTATGGGCACCGTGCAGGAAGTTGCGTTTGCATTTGATTACTCGGCTAAAAGGTTGAATGCATTTGTTGATGAGTTGAAAACCGACGCTGACACCAAACAGCAAATGGACAAAAGGACTAAGCTGCGAACACTGTGTGAAACCCGTTGGACTAGCAGAGCGGATTCCTTATATACATTTCTGCAAGCATTTCCAGTTGTAGTCCATGCACTTGAATACCTTCAAGACAACGGAGATGACAAAGCTGGCCAGCATCTCAATGCAATTCTCCGATGGGAGTTTATTATTGGTCTTGTTGTCTGCCAGCATATTCTGCAAGGAACTGTCTTCCTGTCAACTTTCCTACAAAATGTCAACTGCAACCTTATTGAAGCAGCTAGAGAGAGTGAGGTCGTTATCACGATGTTCGGAAACGAAAGAGGCGACCCTGCAGTTTGGGATTCCCTTTTCCAACAAGCATCAGATCTGGCCGACAAGTTTGATATCCAGCCTTCCATGCCAAGAATAGCAGCAAGACAGAGACATAGAGCAAATATTCCAGCCAACAATCCCAAAGAATACTGGAAACGTGTCCTCTACCTTCCCTTCATAGACCACATGACACAGGAGCTGAAAGACCGTTTGCTTAGTGGTGAAGAGCAGAACCGCTTCCTTGCTCAACATCTGGTCCCAAGTCGTCTCGTGGACCTCAACGAGGAAAAGATTGACCAGTTGTTTGAGGCTTTCTCAAGTTATCTTACAGAGCATGGACGGAATGCATTTGATAACGAACTAAGGAGGTGGAAAACAAAGTGGGGCCTTCCAAATGCACAGCAACCGTCCTCCCTCCAGGACACCATTGCAGTCACCAATAAAGATCTATATCCATGTATCTGGACAATGTTGGCCATTTTGCTGACCATGCCGGTTTCTACTGCATCTGCCGAGCGCTCATTCAGCTCACTACGAAGGGTTAAGACATACTTGAGAAGCACCATGGGACAGGAGAGACTTTCGGCCCTTTCTATTCTTCACATACACCGGGAGGAGGAAATTGATATAGATACTGTCATTGACAATTTCTTGTCTCTTAAAAACAGAAGATTGTAATAATGTCAAGCAATAAAAGAAATGAGCTGAGTAAAATATTCAATCTTTTCAGTAAAGAAAGGCATTTTGAATGAGTTTCAATGGGTTCTGATTAGCTAAAATCGTTTTCCGTCTGGGGGCTTCGCCCCCCTGAGCCCCCCACCAGGGCTTTGCCCTGGACCCACTGGGGGCCTAAAGCGGCCCCCAGACCCCTCGCCTATTCTGGCTTGCACTTCGAAACATCGCTGGCTACGCGCCTGGACAGAACACCGGTGTGCAAACGGCGTGAGTCGAACCCGGGACCTTCCGATCATTATGACGAGCACTTTATCCACTGTGCTACACCGACTTACGAAACATTGAATGGAGTAAAATGATTCCATGGTGTTCCCTGATAAGACAACATCATATTTCTAGTAAATGATTGGATCGGTATGAAAATAATGTATGAATGTGCAAGACATACTGTTTTCTCCTCTCTCCATAAACATGTACTGGTGTTACTCCTGTATATTCGTCAGTTGATGGATGTAATTCGGATAGTCCATTATGCACAGTGTAAATTTTACGTCATTTTCAGGAGTATTTCATTTAATGACTTATCATGTACATGACGACACGTTATGTTTAGATTTCTTTGACCTCCTGTCGGATATTCAAGCATAATGTAGCTGCCTACTGTGCACTCGGATCTACCACTGACGTGTTTTGTCCTAATCTACGTATGGCCGACGCGACCAATAGCTGTCTCAACTGCACGTATCCCGTCATACATGTGGGTTCCATTCATGCATCCAACGTACTTCCGACAAAACTTAAACTGTTGTTCGAGGTCCAGACCAAACCTTGTCATGCGTGTGGGTTCCGACTATGCTATCAGACGTACTTCCATCTATAACTGTCGGATATGCTGTTTGAGGTCCAGACCAAACCTTGTCATGCATGCGGGTTCCGACTATATATGCATCGAACGTGCTTCCGACAAAAACCTAGAATTTGGAATGTGCAGCTGGAGATCCACATGTATTCTGATATCCTTGACGTACATGCAATTCCCTTCTCAGTAATCGGACATACTTCCGACACGATCAAATGCTGTGGGATATATAGCACGAGACCCAGAGGTATTCTTCTGGGTATTCTTAAGAAGCCAATTTCATAAGTAGTGGATGTCTGCACGGCACATAATTTATATATGTAACAAATGCTCTATAGTTACTTTTATTACATGTACGTCTTTCAGTCATTTGGTGCACACAAATACATATATGCATGACGTTCAGACCTCATGGCGGTGCGGCTATCTATACTGTCCAGATTTGACTATATAGCATTCTTTCCATGAAGTCAAATAGAGCAACGTGGAACAAGAGGCCCAAGTGGGCCTATATCGCTCACCTGAGTACCTATATTATCAGTCATGCATGAAGGAAGAATTCATTTATTTTTGCATTAATGTGACTAAGTCAACACAGATGTTGAAAATATGTCAAATTTTATTTCAGGCTAGAATAAAAAACAACACTTTTTTGCACATCCATTCAGGTGATTTTGATATTAAGCATTTCCTTTGTCTCTGCAAGAAGTCATTCAGGGCAACAAGTTAGTCATTTTCTTTAGGTGGGGCCTTTTGTTGACTGATTTCAAGTCTGGGTCATGAACAACAATTGTTTCAAATATTGTCCAGATCTAACTTAAAATTGCCTAATTTCAAATGTTGAGTGTTGAGAAACATCTAAAAACTTATTTAGATGTGTAAAGAAATGAAAAAAAAATTTTGACCACAGCTGGATTTGAACCGCTACTCTCCATATTTCAATTACCAAGTGGTATATGTACTATTGTGAGAACTGCTTTTTAGACATGGTGGCATTATCTGTTAACCAATTTGGATGAAATTTACCAAATTGATAGAGGACTTTTAGTACTTCATGTATTCCATGTTTCATTAAAATCTTTCTTGTGGTATAACAGCAGAAGTGAAAAATGTGATTGAATTGTTCCTATACACCCTCATTTGGAAGTCTTAAAAAATTCATAGAAAATCCAAAAATTGAGATATTGACAAAATTCTTTCAAAGTAACAATCCTTACCATAATTATGATCACAATAGTCCATAAGAAATCATCATTATCAATTAACTAGGAAATATGACACTTTTTTCTGCAATGAATCACCAAGTCCAAAGAAATGTCGAAAAAAATTCTAAAATTTGATTTTGGAAGGGAACCAAAATGACAATACATCTTCACTCATCCCTCTAGATCATTTCTATGCATTCTGTTTGTCTCTGTATACAGCCCGTATGAAAAAGAATATTGTTAAACGAGGGAACTCTTTTGTGACCTACTCTTGACTATGGTGGCGCCACCTGTAAAGAGGTCTGGACGAAAACAACAGAATTTGAAGAGGATCATAAGTGACTTATTTCTACCAAGATTTATTAAAATCCTTCAAACAATTTTGTAGAAAAAGTTGAAAATGTGAAAAATGGACAACCCCCCCTTTTTTTTTTGGAAGTCTTAAACGTAAAATTCCTAATTTCATATGTTGAGTGTTGAGAAACATCTAAAAACTTATTTAGATGTGTAAAAAAAAAAAAAAATTTTTTTGACCACAGCTGGATTTGAACCGCTACTCTCCATATTTCAATTACCAAGTGGTATATGTACCATTGTGAGACCTACTTTTAGACATGGTGGTATTATCTGTTAACCAATTTGGATGATCCGCACAAAAAACAAAACCTTTGAAAAGGACTATGAGTACTTGCATCCTACCCAGTTTTATCACAATCCTTCAAGTTGTTCTGTAGATCAAGTTGAAGATATGAAAAATTGTCCCCCCCCCCCCCCCCTTTTCTTGGAAGTCTTAAAAAATTCATAAAAAATTCAAAAATCGAGATATTGAAAAAATTCCTTCACACCAGCATTCCTTACCATAGAAATGATTAAATGAAACCAAATGAATGCATCAATGTTTACTAAAAGAAAATAATAACTCTTTAATACATTAAAATAACAAAGTCCAAAATAAAAATGAAAAAACGTCAAAAATTTGATTTCGGAATGGAACCAAAAATATCAACACTTCTTCCCATATGCCTCTATCTCATTCCTATGCAGTCGGTTTGTCGCTGTATGCACCCGATCTGAATAAGAAGTTTGTCAAAGGAGGGTACCCTCTGTGACCTACTTTTGTCTGTGGTGGTGCCACCTGTTCATGGATCCTGACAAAGATGACCACATTTGTCGGGGACCTTGAGTATTTGATGCATGCCAAGTTTCATTGAATTCCAGCAAGTGGTTCCGAAGAAAAAGTTCAAACTGTGAAATGTTTACACCAATTATCCCACCCCCCCTTTTTCTTGAAAGTCTTAAAAAATTCATAAAAAATCCAAAACATAAAATATTGAAAAATTTTCTTCGCAGTAGTATTTCTTACCATCAAAATGATCAAATTAAACCAAATTAATGCATCAATGTTTACTAAAAGAAAAATATACCTCTTTTCTGCATTAAAATTACCAAGTACAAAAAAACGTCAAAAAAACGTCAAAAATTTGATTTCGGAATGGAACCAAAAATAACAACACTTCTTCACACATCCCTCTAGATCATTCCTATGCATTTGGTTTGTCTCTGTATGCCCCCGGTCTGAAGAAGAAGTTTGTCAAAGGAGGGTACCCTCTTTGACCTACTTTTGCCTGTGGTGGCGCCACCTGTTGATGAATCTGGACGAAAAACAACAACACTTGTAGGGGACCATGAGTACTACATGCTTATCAAGTTTCATCAAATTCTGTTCAGTGGTTCTGGAGAAGAAGTCGAAGAAGTCGAAAATGTGAAAAGTTAACGACGGACGACGGACGGTGATTGATCACAATAGCTCACTTGAGCCTTTGGCTCAGGTGAGCTAAAAACCACTAATGCATGGCCGTAGGAATCATAATTTTTTCATAGGTTATCTAATTTACTAAATTGTTTTCATTAAATTATTCTTAACATGCAATTAATTTGCAATCTTGTAAGTTGTATTGCAGCAGTATGATAAATTTGTTCTTTCCTTTCTGAACGTTAATACTACAAGTTATTTTCATCATGCAAAAATAAAAAAGTGTTCGGGCTCTGGAAAACATTTACTCATGCAAACATATGGGAAATTTCCCGTGCTTTCTAAGTTGAAATGATAGGCCCTGAACACCGATTTTCCATTTTTGGGAGGTGGAAATAAGTTTATTATTATTTGTCATCATTGGTGGATTTTGAAGCGGGATTGCAACCCCCTTTGGTCGGAAAATTTTCCCCAAAAAGGGTTATTTTCGGCCATTTTCAAGGCTGCAACACCCCCACCCCCTTTCCAGACTGAATAGTGGAAAATAGTAGTCAAGGCAGGCTGCAACCAAACCCCCCCCTTCCCCCTTTTAAAAAAATTCTAGATCCGCCTATGGTCGGTGTCTAGCTATATGTGATTCAAGCAAGACTCCTGGGCACAAAAATTGACATAAAAACAATGGTATCATATTGCAAATTTTGTTTTGAATTTTACAAGTTTGCCTTCCCTCCACTTTTGAACTGCTTTCTACGGGCCTGTAAGGTAAGCCTAGTTGCTGCTACATTCCACCAACTGTACTTAGCTAACACCATAAAACAGAAACAGTCCTTTGTGTGTTTCTAAGAACTTTATGACATTGTCAAAATGTACTAAAAAGACTTCATGACATTGTCACAATGAACCATAACAAAAAACAAAACTTCATGACATTGTCGCAAAGAACCAAAAAAAGACTTCATGACATTGTCACAATGTAATAAAAAAAAACTTCATGACATTGTCACAATGAACCAAAAAAAGACTTTATGGCATTGTCACAATGAACTAAAAAAGACTTCATGACATTGTCATAATGAACCAAAAACGACTTCATGACATTGTTATAATGAACCAAAAACGACTTCATGACATTGTCACAATGAACATCCCCCCCCCCAAAAAAAAATTCATGATATTGTCACAATGAACCAAAAAATGACTTCATGACATTGTTACAATGTACCAAAAAAATAAGACTTCATGACATTGTCACAATGAACCAAAAAAAGACTTTATGACATTGTCACAATGAACCAAAAAAGACTTTATGACATTGTCACAATGACAAAAAGAACCTTAATGACAATGCTTAATTTGGTTACAAAACCTTTTGTTTTCATTATGTTTAAGACAGCGATCTTCGGTCAAGGCAAACAGAAATAAAATATTAATATCTGCTTAAGAAAATTTAATTGTATAAAACATACATTGATACTGACAAGGTCAACACGGACCATTATAAAACAAGGTAAATTTCGTTAGTAATACTTATGCATTTCAACTATTTACATGTATATATACACATTATTATTATTATTACTATCATTAAAATTATTATTCTTATTATTTCATGTATTACACTTAGAACTGTAAAAATTAAAAAGAACATTATTTTGATCTTAAGACAAATACAAATTTTATATAAAAGAAGTTTACACAACAGAACTTTACAAAGACAAAGACCTTTCATGACAATGGCATTTAATACATGTATTTTAGATAAACTATTAAATGTAAAAATAAGTATATTATTTCATAAAAATTACTCATCATTTAAACTTGCTGATTTCTGATAAAAGATTTACTACTACTCTCTTACAAAATGGACTTTAATATCCTTCATGTATGTGTACTGTAACTTGATACCCTGTGTATTATAAGGAATGAAATTCACTTCACAAGAAAGGAATAAAAACAGAGATACCATGGACATGTTGGATAAGTAGAAATGGAATATTGCACTGTACTTCACACATTTAGATACTTTACAAATATAAGAAAGAAATTAGAAGACAATGTAAAACAAATGATATTTGGATGATGCACCAACAACTTGAACTTAACATTCACAAAACAAAGAATTTTTAATGATGACAAAGTTTTAATGATGGCAGAATGAAACTCGGAAGGACAAACTTCATTTCCCATGGGACAATAAATGCAACTATACACAAGCATGATATATGAATAACATTTACTTAGTGTAAAGACGTTCATCTTGAGATGAGGAAATTCCTTCCATGCAATACAGGACTTAAATATTCTATGTAAGGCTGCTACTAGAGATCAACAAGACATATATAATATATATAAAGTGAGATATCTATTACAATTATAATATAACAAGTTCCTATGTAAAACAGACTGCAAATAAATAAATCTGTGAAAATAGGAATGCAGTTTGCTTTCAAACAAATTCTGTAAAAAAATATTGAAAATATCAAAATCAAAATACACTCTACAGATTTGCAGTTTGAACATTTGTAAATATATGTACAAAGATGAAGTACATTTCTGGTGTAAGACACCACATGAGGATTACAGGTAAAGCAAGGCAATCAGTGTTTGACACTACACCAGTATCACAAAATACAATGTGTTTAACAGGATTACAAGATACAGCATGGCGGTCAATGTTTGATGCCACACCAGGATTACAGGATACAGCATAGTGATCAGTGTTTGATGCCACACCAGGATTACAGGATACAGCATGGTGATCAGTGTTTGATGCCACACCAGGATTACAGGATACAGCATGGTGATCAGTGTTTAATGCCACACCAGGATTACAGGATACAGCATAGCGATCAGTGTTTGATGCCACACCAGGATTACAGGATACAGCATGGTGATCAGTGTTTGATGCCACACCAGGATTACAGGATACAGCATGGTGGTCACTGTTTAATGCCACACCAGGATTACAGAATACAGCATGGTGATCAGTGTTTAATGCCACACCAGGATTACAGGATACAGCATAGTGATCAGTGTTTGATGCCACACCAGGATTACAGGATACAGCATTGCGATCAGTGTTTGATGCAACACCAGGATTACAGGATACAGCATGGTGGTCACTGTTTAATGCCACACCAGGATTACAGGATACAGCATGTTGATCAGTGTTAGTGCCACACCAGGATTACAGGATACAGCATGGCGATCAGTGTTTGATGCCACACCAGGATTACAGGATACAGCATGGCGATCAGTGTTTAGTGCCACACCAGGATTACAGGATACAGAATCGTGATCAGTGTTTAGTGCCACATTAGGGTTACAGGATACAGCATGGTGATCAGTGTTTGATGCCACACCAGGATTACAGGATACAGCATGGTGATCAGTGTTTAGTGCCTCAACAGGATTACAGGATACAGCATGGCAACTAGAGTTTAATGTCACACCAGGATTACAGGATACAGCATGGCAACTAGAATTTAATGCCATACCAGGATTACAGAATACAGCATGGTGGCCAGTGTTTAATACTACACAAGGTTTACAGGATATAGCATGGCAGTGTTTAGTGGTAAAGGAAACTGGTATTGCAATTAAACTACTTACCATCAGCAGGCAGACTGACTGACCTTCCTTCCTGACCAAGACATGACAAGAGTGAGGGTACAGGACATTCAGTAGCATCACTGACCTCCCTCCTGACAAATGATCTCACAGACATGGCAGGGTTGCAAGGATACAGGTATTCCAGAGCATCAATGACCTCTACCATAAACAAGGATCTAAAGTGGGATAAGACAAGGTGTGAAGCTACAGGGTGTTCAATAGCAGCAATGACCTCTGCCCCTAACCAAAGAACTCACAGACATGGCAGGGATGTTAGGCTACATGGTGTTCGCATTGACCTCTCCCGCTGACCAAGGATCTCACAGACATGGCAGGTGTGTGAGGCTACAAGTTTATCTGTAGAAATACTTTACCTCTCTCTGCCACTCAGTCTGTTACATTCAGCTGATTTAGTGGTACATGTACTGGATATTAGAAGAAAATAGACCTTTACATATTTAAGTATTACTGGTGCTACAAACTGGAGATTGAAAAAAAGCTGATTGTAGAAAATGAAGTACAACATCATTGAAGATATTTTTGCTTTCTATAACAAACATCTTTTACAAAAAATTACTCGGTATATTTTCTGATGACATTGTTCATTGGAAAATTCATTCTATGAACTGACACGTGCTTTTCTTACCTGATGTAAGTTCTACAAGTCTATCATAAATTTTGGCAAAGTGGAGTACATGTACTTAGTTTTAAAAAAGACTATACCGTCACTTGCAGTAGACTTTAATGCTTAAACACAAATGTACTGTTTAAACATATAGTCTTTGATTCTTTATTTAAGCTTTAAGCCATCCGGTTCATCAGCTTTGGCTAATCTTTATGTAGAATGTTCTATACCTCAATAATATCTTACAATGTAATGTGTTATACCTAAAAACTATGCTTGATGCCTAGTATTCTGTATTAATAGTAGAAAACATACAATTCATTTAAATTAATAGTCTCATCCTTGTAAATGTTTAGGAACGAATAAGTCTGAAACCATGTCTGGTGTCCATTTCTTTTGGCGGCAACCATTTCATTTTCTTTCTTCTTATACAACGTACCACACAATCACAGCAGAAACAAGCACTACCAAGTCCTCCAACATTCACTGCTCGGATCAAAGGTTTTGTGCACTTAGGAAAACTTGTATTCCAATGGCTTTCTATATCTTGTTTGGTAGGTAAATGGAATGTGAAATCAGTCCAATGTCTAGAGACACAATACAGTGGTTTAACAGTTCTCTCCTTGTGAGACCAGTTCAAATCTAACACCAAATCCTGACTATAGTGTACAAAGTCTTGAGTAAAAGAACCCACACCGGCTAATTCTCCGAACTCCAGGTCTTTAGGCTTTCCATATAAACATGTCTGTAATGCTACATATTCTTCAGGAATTCTCCGCACTTCCTTGGCCCAATTATAAGAGTACAATGTGTCTAGTATAAGAATCAGCCGAGTGCCAGATTGATTATTCTTTTGGCTCCACCATTCTAACAGCGTGTCAAGTGTGAGGTTCTTGTTATCTGAAATATAAGAAAAGAGAAAAAAATTAATTTTAATCATCATAATTGCCTAGCTCAGTTGCTTTGCTCTTGAACGAGAGATACTGGGTTCAAGCCATGCCAAAAATTCTTTGAAGTCTGGTCTTTTATATAATATGTAAAAAAAAAAAATCAACATAAAATTATTTTATATTTCTATGGTGTTCGAACCTTGGATCATGGTGTTGCGAGTCGAATGACAATACCACTGAGCCAAGGATATCTAGCTTCAATATTTCGCCACACCAAACGTTATTTAATATCAGCTATTAATTTTGTATAGATGATAATAATTAACATTTGGTGTGGCAAAATATTGAAGCTAAAGGATATCTTGTTCAATTAATACATGTATTTATGCTGTAATACCTGAATAGATGTATGATTAAATTGAGTATACCCAGTATTTTTTACTATCTATTAATGTTTTTGTTTTTCATCCATGATTTTGTATTATATATTACATATATATCCAAACTCTTATATATATATATATATATATATATATATATATATATATATATATATATATATATATATATATATATATATATATATGTTCTATATATGTAATGTATTGTATTTAATATACATGTTGCTCCAATGAGATATTTTTGTTTCTTAAGTCATCCGTGTGAAATCTACTCATAAGATTTCATAGTGTAGTTATAATACATGTTGAAATAACAGAGGAAATACAATTTCTGACAATAGTTTATAGGGTGTTTTGCATTATTATTTATCATTTTTGTTTACCAAGTCTACAGCTCTACTTATGTTTTTGCTTAGTATAGTTTAAATTTAGAACTAACCCACAAGGTATCTAATTTCTGCAGCATAAAGTCACATATGAATTGCCTGGCTAATTAGTATAACTATTATCCGATTGTCTTATGAGATATGTTCAACATTAGAGGCTAATGGGTCACATTGCTCACCTGAGCATCTAACTACCGAAAGAGAAAAGCAGAAAGGTATCTATAAACTTCTTTGATCTTTCAATATGAATAAATATTCATGAAGAGTATGAAAACTGTGCAAGTTTGTTGTTGAAATAGGGGTGGGCATCTCAATACTTTTAGAGATATTAGACCATTTATAAAAGGGCAGAGTCAGACATGACATAGACATGAGACATAGAATTTTTTTTACAATGCACATTAAAAACACAATCCACTCTACCTTTTTTGCAATCTTAAAAAATTCATGAAAAATCCAAGACTTAAATTATTTTAAAAGAATATTACTTTACTACAATCTGGCTAAACTAAGCATTTCAGTCAATCTGATTAAAACCATATGTTTATTCTGCTTCTCTATTTGTACCATTGCAGATAAAGATCTGGCAAAAAAACGGAAGGAGTCATGTTCTGGTGAACTCTGATGACATTTCAGTCATCGAGGCCGTTATTTCCCACAGCCAATGAATGATTTGGCTAGGCATGTGATAGTGACACAATATGTAACAAACACTGTACAAAAACTACATGTACCTTGTTAGTCATGCACATTGGGGATTTTAATTTCATTCCTAGGAATTTGTAGCAGATCCACTGATTGGCTGAAAATCAGAGTTCACCAGAACATGACCTCTTAGTTACAGGGTTTTGCCAGATCTTTATCCGCAATGGGACACATAGAAAAGCGATATAAAGATATGGTTTTAATCAGATTGCATTTCAGTGTATCAAAAATCAACCATAGGGAAAATATTGATGAAAACCATGCTATTTTGCATGAAAATGTTAAAGTCTGAAAAAATTAAAAAAAAAAAAAAAAGTCAGAAATTATTTATTTGATTTCCACAAAAGGAACAAACTTGAAACATATATCCATTAAATCACTCATTTGTCATTAGTTTCATTATCCATGGAGTGAATCTGAAGAAGAAGAGTTTCAAAGAGGGGTACCCTCTGTGACCTACTTTTGGTCATGGTGGGGCCACCTGTCAGTGAATTTGGAAGCAAAAAAAACTTGGTAGAGAACCTATAGAGTTCTCATGTGATGTCACACTACTAGCATTAATTGCTACATTGGAGTATAACTTTTTTCATTATTACCATATAAACTTTATCAAATTTTTAAGAATTTCATTAATCATCAGGCCAAATTTTGTGACTTTAATCTCAATCAATAAGTATAATCAATCAGTTGAAAATTTTTAATAAAACATTTAGAAATACAATGTGATTATATCTCAAAATTAAGTTAAAATCAAGCAATTTTGTATGGGCAGTGATGGATAAAGTCTGAGAGTTGTACTTCCATGAGGTGAGCTAAAACAAAGGACATTTATACATCCTTTGGAACATCCAGGTTGTGAAAAAATAACAATATCCTTAATCTACTCATTTCAAGTTTCCACTAACTGTAGTCTAAGAGAGAATCAAGAGATTCACCCGAGTTAGTTCAATATATAACAATATATATGCACAACCACTATAATTGCCTCCAGATAAAGCTTTCAAGACATATGTATTTCATTTCTGTATAAATTACATTGATTACATTGAAAGGCCCATATTTGATCCACTTTTCAGCACAGAAAGCGACATTTCGCAGACTTTTGATTGGTTATGCTAATGACGTCATAATGAAATGTTTGACATTTCCAAAATTGCGTGGCATCATTAAAGTCGTATTTCATGCTAAAGTGCTTGACATTCAATGAAGGTATGTCATTCTGGATAAATTTTACGTACACACACATTATATCTTATAAATGCATCAGCCATTATAATTTATTCCTGCATGAAAACACAAAATAAGACACTTATTCTATATATAAAACAGATAAATTACTTCACAATCTACCAAAAGACAATGCAATTACTTCAAACCAAAGACAATGTCACATCCTTCTTAATCACTGAGATAAATTTACTTTTTATTCTATACAGTTTATGTAAAATTTCTCCTCGTAGAGGAAAACACCTTTTTGAATGCATCCATCTTTTGACTGATATGACTAAAATGTAACAATATTTATAGGGAACCTTGAGTACTTAATTTCTATCAAGATTCATCACAATCACTTCAGACTAAGAAGTCAAAACTGTTAAGAGATACCTGTCAAGGTATGATCACAATAACTCTCTTGAGTCTTCGGATCAGGTAAGCTAAAAATATTAAACATCTAAAAAGGCAATATAATACTGTTATCATTACCTGCAAGGGCCCAATCACCTGAATTGAAGACATCTCCAGAAAAGTACAGAATATAAGTGTCATATCGAGGACCATCTGACATCTGACGGCCAAAAAAGGATTTGACCTTGGACTCGAGATATTCCACAGAGAGACCACTAGTGGAGAAGTCGCAGCCATAATTTTCGATCATGTGGTAATTGAAGAATTGATTCATCTTGTTGAGAGTTGTTGTGGCCCTGGATCCCATGTCCTGTACAGCTCCTGTAGACAAAAGGGTAGCACCTGCAACTTGTCTGAAATGATGAGTATGGAATTCAAATGTTAATTCAAAAATTAATTTATTCCTCAGTATTCCATGTATACTGTATATAATAAGCTGCCTTAATTAAACTAGCCACGTTTCTAAAACCTATGACCTTACATGTACCGTATCTAATATGTGTAGCAGTAACAAAGCTGCCCTTGCTAATGTTATTCAATTTTAAGTTTCAAGGATCACAACTCATACATCGTAAAAACTATGAGTTAAAGATACTTGAATAATCATATAGAAACATGAATTTCAAAGTTCAGGAGCAACTGACCTTGACTTTTGATCAACTGACCTAAAACTCAAAAACCTATTTTCTTTCATACTGAAATTCAACACTAAAATTAATATAAATTTGTAGAAAGGTACTTAGGTTAATATCCACAACCTCTTAATTTCCCTTATTTTACAATCTGTTCCAAAAGCTGTGACCTTGACATTTGACTGGTTGACCTCAGAATCTATAAACGTTTTCCTCTATTGATAATTAAACTAGAATATGCCCGTCGCTTACTTTGGATCACTTTGAATGTATGGTTTTATTACCCCCAAACTTGGGTCTCTTGGTAATATTTTTATGAAATATTGAAATCCAAAAAGACGGTAATAATTGAATTCTATTAAAGCAGTGAAATATAACATAACATTATTATATTATATTTTAAGTTATTATTATTACACATGTATTATATTATTTTATATAACTTCCATTATCTTATTTAAGCTTCTACATGAGTTTCATGAAAAACAGCTGACATTTACTAAAGTTATAGCATTCCATAGCATCTTATCATTGTAAAAATAAAATCCAAGTCCCATAACTCCGTAACAAGACAACAGAATTTGTTCAAACTCGAAAGGTGGCTTCTGCTACCCTGTTTTAGTATTCTGAATAAATTTCACGAAAAACCGCTGATGTTTGCTAAAGTTATTGCATTCCATAGCATCTTATCATAGTGAAAATAAAATGTAAGTCCCACATCTCAGGAACGACAAAACAGAATTTGCTCAAAATCAAAATGTGGCTTCCGCTACACTACATAAGCATTCTGTATGAGTTTCATTAAAAACAACTGACGTTTTCTTAAGTTATTGCGTTCCATTGCATCTTTACATAGTAATATTAAAATCTAAGTCCCATAACTCTATAACCAGAAAACGGATTTAGCTCTAAATCAATAGGTGGCTTACTCTACACTATTTAAGCATTTTGTATTAAGTTTCATGGAAAATAGATGATGTTTAGTTAAGTTATTGCCTTCCATAGCAGACAGATGGACGGACAGACAGATGGACATCACCATATCATGATATTTCCCGTCTTTTGACGGGCCTATAAAAATGAATCGTAGTTTGGTTTTGGTTGGATTACATTCTGATACTTTCTAAGTTTCTCGTGTATTCAAGGTGCTCAGATGAGCAGTAAACATGTAATACCATTTGTGATACAAGTATGTATAAACAATAACAACATAAACAACCAGACATCACAGTATTCTACATATGAAGATGAGCATACAGAAATATATACAAGTGCTGGTTTTTTCATTGTACATACAAAACATATACACATGTACATGTAGGTATTATTTTGTACTAGCTTTTATGAAGTTATAAACAAAACATCTTTGTTTACCTCTGACCTGTAACAGGAGCAATGATGGCATATCCTGTGGCAGTTCCTCCAAGAAAATCTCCCATTTCCCAAAAAAGACTGAGGGTCATAGCCTCTAAAGGCAAGATGATCATAATGAGGCTGATACTATATATTGTGCGAGTTTCCCATCCAATTCCTAACAACAGTACTGTTGTGAGAAAAGTCAGGCAGATCAGACGTTGAGAGATCAAACTAAAATGACGTACACCCTTTGATGACATAATTCGATTCATGTTTTTCCTCTCATCTGATAAAGTCACATACGTCAAATAACATTCTGTTATTTTGCTCATTAGCTTCCAGCAGGTGATGAAAAAAATAATATGAAAACAAAGCCATAAAACTGCAAATATTATGAATAGTGGCACAACAACAAACCATTCTTTATGATTAGCTGACAAACGACCAATGAAAGCACCTGTTGCAAGATTCAATAGGAAGATGATAATAATAATCAAATGCCTTATTAACTTTGATTTGCTGAAGATAATCTGCCATCTTTCTAAAGTTGAAAGCCCAGAAAAATATAGATCTATCACTGGTTGAAAACAATGACGACCAATAAAACATGCAAGACCATAAATATTGACCACAATTTTTAAGTCGTGTATGAATATAAAAGACATTATGGCAAGCATAGCAAGGAAACAAAACAGTCCAACAAAAGATTTGAACCGTATGGCAATTAAATTACATTCAAATGCAACCAAAAGGAAACAAAACGCTAGAGAATCCCTTCCAGTCACCATAGTAGCTGCACCTAGTCCTATACATTCTAAAATCTCATAGATGTCAAGTATTTTTGGTTCATGTTTAACTAATCTCATAAATCTTGCGAGCATGTTCCAGAACCACCCCATTCCCATGCTGGTAAGAAGTAAGATATCCATCACTTGCTGCGTAGTCACATATTCAATTTCTTTCTGACTGGTGAAAATTAGTATTCCCAATATACAACCAATCCAGAGGTGAAGCAGAGCTTTTCCCACTCCAGCATAATTGAAATAATACTGTAAGGCACAGGATATAGCAAAGATGAGCAATCCTAATATAGCGATCCAGATGATTGTCAGGTTTTCTGTAAAGAGCCATTGTGTGTACAGCCCTAAACCTAGAGCTACAATAAGCACTACATTGGATATGTATCCTAGATAATTCACTGTTAATTGTTTTCGGAGACTCTGTAGGGACATTCTGTGAATAATTCTGAATAAACAACGTTTATTCATAAGAGATAAACATCTACTGAACTTCAACATATGCTATCCTTAACTGCTAATACTGATTTAGTTTTGGAAGTCTTCGTTTTCCACCACTTTACTTCTTCAGTATGCATCAATCTGACCTTTCCACATCACCCAGTACATGTAACGCATTTCTTCGTAGGTTATAGTAGTTGATATTTAGGTTACATAAGGAAGTTTATCCAGTCGTAGCATGCCTTTCATCGTCTATGAAAAATAAGTTTCTTTTTCTGTGCGTCCATAGAAATCCTGTTCTTCTCCTGAACCATCTACAAATAAGTTTGAAAAATTAAATTAAGATATTACATGTATCAAGGATTTTAATGACAAGTTCATGAAAAATTTGAATCTACATTCCAGGGGGCTTTGTTTGCTTTATTTTACACAACACAAGAATTATTTCATCACAACAGTACAGTGTAGCAGCACCTGCAATACTTGTAGACTGTAGTACAGTGTAGTGTGCTAGCAACACCTGCAACTGAACAGTACATGACGTACATATACAGTGAAGCAACACCTGCAATTGTACCAGGAAGCAGTACCTGCTATAGTACATATACAGTGAAGCAACACCTGCAATTGTACCATGTAGCAGCACCTGCAATAGTACATGTACAATGAAGCAACACCTGCAATTGTACCATGTAGCAGCACCTGCAATAGTACATGTACAATGAAGCAGCACCTGCAACAGTATATATACAGTGAAGCAACACCTGCAATTGTACCATGTAGCAGCACCTGCAATAGTACATGTACAATGAAGCAACACCTGCAATTGTACCAGGTAGCAGCACCTGCAATAGTACATGTACAATGAAGCAGGACCTGCAATAGTAGTGTACATGTAGCTATGTAGCAGCACTTGCAATAAGTACTGCTTGAAATTTTGAGATGTGCAACAAACTCACCAGAGGCAGGTTTAAAAGCTACCATTTAATCCAAAGTACATTTGTGAATGTTAGAGTGCAATGACCATGAAAACATGGAGCTTAAGATAATAAGAAACACTTTGGGTTATAAAGGTTTTACAACCAAATGGAACCAAGTCACTTCATTTTACAGACAACAGATGCCATAATATATATAAATGTAATCTTTAGATATTTTCAAAGTTGTCCATCCTGGATGTTCCCTATTCCTTTCTGAGATTGTGCTCTAGGAAATATGCAAGAAGATCTGACTGTTAATAACACTTGACTGATTTTAGGACCTCCAGAGTTCCCTATGCGTTTAACTTACAAGTGCTTCTCTTGAAAATCAGAGACTTGTGATACAGTACTGTAAATAACCCAATTATGTCAGATCAATCTGCTTACAACCAACTAGATCTTTATTCCACTATTTGTCCCATTGCAGAAAATAGGACAAATAGAGAAATGGAATAAAGATCTGGTTTTAATCAAACTGGATGTCAGGTCAACTCGTCTCAAAGTGAAGTCACCCACTGCCAGGTCATTCTGTTCGATAAATTCAACATATTTAGACAGGTCAAGTTACCTGACGTAGCTGGTTCGATACTTTTATGAAACTGCTGATCACGGATGTTGACAGGTGAACTTTTCAAATATCAAATTCAGATTAAGTATTAATTCCTAAAGTTCTGTTTGCCCATAATTCATTTACATTTTGATGAAAATCTATTCAAAACACATTCAACTTCAGTATAAATGCAAATATAATTAAGTCTTTCAAGTTTTGGTAAAATTTTGAAAATTATAGAGCATTCATTTCATTCATTTACGACAATTTCATGCAGCAATTTTCAGGAATTATACTATTACGATTTGAACCAGAACAAGCATGTTAGGATTTCAGCAACTTCATAATTTTCAGGAAGTTGCTAGAGTATTAAGTAACTTCACGTCTTGTACATTTTATAATTAGTATAATGATAATGGATTGTGAACGTCAGTGTTGTCTAGTGACCTGATCTTTCCTTTTCAAGATCGCCTAAATGTCATTGAGTGAACTCTAATTTAAAAGGGTGGAGGGTATCAAAATATGATCAACTTGTCAAGATTGTGCCCCATTTCATACAATTTTTACTCTGGGGTAGATGTCGACAAATACAAAGTTTTGTTTCAAAGACTAATGCAGAAAGTCCCATATGTATGATTGTGCCATATGAGTATACATTATTTTGGTCTGCACTATGTCACAGTATGTGCATAGGTCTAAATACCCATGTAGTCATAAACAATAAAACTACACGTGGTCCAAACCGCTTTATCACAATATAGATTTCAAATCACTCATTCAGAATCTATATTTTTAAATAACAGATAAACATTCTCAAAAATAACAAAAGAAATAGTATATGCAATAAGCAGACCTTACATTCTCGAAGTCGGCGTGACATTACTGTCTTTATTGCTCTACATGTACGTAGATACCCGAGGATTCTGTCAATGATAGTTAGGGTAAAACTGGATTTATCGTTAGTGTCAATACAACTTTAAGCTCTTCTGTGTCATTTCTAAAGGGGTTTATTACGAAATATGATAAGAAATATGTAAAACATGTATTCAAAATTTACTTATTTGAATGACAAAATATTTAAAGTGCTATTAGAATGATCACAATTTTTCTATATTATGTGCCTATCTACATAAAAGAGTCGCTCACAAAATATTATGCTCATGCGTGACGCCTATCTCAAGATATATACAGTAAGCAATAAAAAGTTCCATAGCTTCACGTCAGAAGTTGTACAGGTGATACTTTTCCCTGATTACGTTAAACTTTGAATTGTGACGTCATACTAAATGACATTAAAAGTTGTACAAAGATTCTGTAACAAGTTTAACTGGGAGTCTTTTATTTTGTACGTGGTACTAGGCAAATCGGTATTTTAAGACAACTCCCAGAGAAATACTGAAGCAGGAAAAATTGTAATTTCTATCAATGGAGGAATAATTCAATTAGTATTACATGAAAACGCAAAATTCTCCAGCATTCTAATAGCACTTTAAATTACTCCTTTCTACCAAAATTCCTGCTGAACATGCATTGATCTCTACGATAGAGCCCGATGCTTTACCCGAAATGTTCTTTATCAAATACCCAGATGTCCGACATCGAGAATTGTTCTGTTAACTACATATTTAAATCTAAGTGGGACAACTTTACTACATTAAGTGGTATACAACAACCCCACTGTAAGGCACCGTTTCTTTTGAGTAACTGTAGCCATGAGATATGACCCTATTTTCTGATCATACTGCTGGTAGATAAGGCCATATATTCTTACGTTGCATAAATTTATACTTTTTTTGACTTAAGGATCTATCATCATGATTCAGAGTGTCTGGCATCAAACAGAAGTGTAAGCCTAGTCAGACTAGTGCGACCCAAACCATGTGTTGATCGTCTTGGATGCACGTCAAAAATCAATACATAGTCAGACTTGGGGTCGCACTAGTTGTGCTAACAGAACCCATGCCATGCATATTGAAATATAAAATACTTTATTTGCCAATTTGAGCCCCAACATGCATACATACTTATATCCTGAAAGTCCAAATATTATGAGATAAATGCTAACTAGCATAAAGAAGTATTATACAATGTAGATATATATATATATATATAATTACAATGAATGTAATAGCATATTATATTACCACTTTTGTAACTTTCATATTTTTATATATAAATTTTCCAACACCATTAACGATACATTTTAATATAATGTCAAATGAAACGGTTCGGCTCATACTGTGACTGGTGAAGTATGAGCCAAACCGTTTCAATAGAAATTTATTTTAATACAGAATTGAGAACATATATATATTAAATTAATCAGCCAGCAATAATGACTTATAACAGGCCAACAAAATATGTCTTCACCTTCATTAAATATATACTTGAATATTACTTCAATGCGTTTCGAAAGCATGTGCAATGAGAAGATCATGTCAACACTTCCATGTCATTTGGTTGTCATGAAAATAATAAAAATTGACACCGAACCCGACATATAAAATTAATGTTTGCACGGCGTCTACCAACTACTGAAAACTAGAAATAAAAAAAAAAAACAACAAAACAAAACAAAACAATAAAGAACAGAAGATGGGCGAAGGTTAGAGGAATAAATTTACATGTCCTTTAGACATTACATTATTTTCAGACCCTCATTATTTTTGAGACGCCTCAAAATACTCTTTTATCCTTGTTCATGCTAACAAGGCAGCTAACAATTAGACGTTCGTATGTAAACTGTCTTATAGAAGAGTTTGGTTTTCATTCAGCGCCTGGTAATCCTGCTCACACAGTTACATATTTCTCTCCTTCAGAGGTACTGTATAACCACAAATCAGTTCTCAGTTCATTTGGCATTACTACAAATGAATCTGATCTCGAACTATCCAAAGATGCGTATTTAACTCCATGTAAGCATCGATTCATAGCTGGATCTTCTTAGTGTTCCACCAAGCCTCTTTCCGTATGACTGACGGGAATTCTAACAGAAATCAAATAGGGTCTTCAAAGATACTGCTCCACTGCTTACTCGAGAAGCTGAATCAATAAGATGTGGATCCTATTAAAAGACATCAAAGAACTTCTAGAGCACATAAAATCTCCTAGTCTTTTGACTTTTCAACTTTTTATACTACCATTCCTCATCAAAAACTAAAGAATAGAATAACATCAATCTTTAACAAAGATGGAACTGTATAAGTATCTCGATATAGGCGAAATATATTTTGTAAAGCAACAGTTTTATTCCAACAGCAAGTATATACAGAAAAAGAAATCATCCAAATGTTAGAATTTCTTACATTCTTACAGATAATGTTTTTGTGATATCTGATGGGAAAATGTTCCATCACATTGTTGGCATTACGATGGTTGCAAATTGCGCGCCACTTCTGACCGACATTTTTTTTTTTTTTTTTTTTGTACTCATACGAAGCAGAATTCAGTCTCTGCTTTCCAAAGGCAATAAGCATTTAGCATCTCTGTTCAGCCTTACATACAGATGCATCGATGACGTTTAGCCGATTAACAACCCTGTATTTAAAGGCCACCTCAGCACCGTACATGCATATCCAAATGAACTTGAGATAAAAGATACAACTGAGAGCGTTTCTTCTTCTTCATACCTCGATATAATACTATTAATTGGTGATAATGGTTGGTTGGTTACGTCTCTTCGTGACAAACGTGACGATTTCAATTTCATTATTACAAACTTCCCTTTCCAGATGTCAGGGCATTATCTAAAACCAAGATGTCGTCCTGAGGGCAAGGCTTCTGACCACAAAACTATTCTCACAAGGATATATTAAAGAACGTTTGCAATTGTCGTTTGGGAAGTTCTATGGTCGATATAGGGATCTGGTGCAATTTGAGATCTCACACTTAAGAATGTTAACCGATATTTTGGGATCTGATCACACCAATTAACAATCTTGAACTTTTTGACTATACTTCATTTGACACACACTAGCATTTTTTTTTTCACGTGCATTTCCGACACCGAAATTTCAGTTCAATAGCATAGCATTTCATACTGTGAATGAGATAATTTGATTTAGTGTCCTTGTCCCTTTCATATGCTCATGTGTGTATGTATGTATTTACTTCCTGAACTTGAATAGTTGATGCAGGACTTTTGCGATGGATGTTGCACGCAAGCAGGAAACGCTTACTCCTCCAGGGCATATTGTCTCACCTCGTTTTAATTGGGGTTCGCATTTGTTCAAATATGACTTTGTACACGACTTGGACTTCGAAAAGTAGTTGACCCTTCGGTACTTCTTTCTTGTTTACTTTACTTTAAGAAACATCATTATAGTTTCAGGAAATGCTTGAGTGTCAGGACACCCCAGTGGACAGAAATAATCTAAACTCGAGAGAAGAATAAATCAACAATGAAACATCTTTTAGTGACAACAATTTTAATGTAGGGAGGGTTCACTTTATATGCAAGAATATTAATGATGACACCTTGGCGGTGAAAAAGGCAGGAAAAATGCCAGCGGTGAAAAAGGCAGGAAAAATGCCAGCGGAACATAATAAATTCAGGAAAACGTACACAAAAAAGTAGACAAGAAAAGGCACAAAATTCTCACGGAGTGAGGAAAAGGACACATTTCTTCTTGAACTTCTACAAGATGAATCAGAAGTTATTAACATTCCCCCTTCCAGATGTAATAAGACCGTCAACTGTGATACTAATATCCCCCTTCTAGATGCAACAAGACCGTCAACTGCGATACAGTTCAATAATGAGGATGGCATGCTAAAAAATATAAAGCCTCTCGAGAGGCCTGTGTGATATATACCTACCGTTAAAGGAGAGTAGCCCTCCTTTCATACAATAGGAATAACATGAAAACACTTATGCTGGATTTTTGTTTTCTTTTTCATATATAGCCATGTACTATTTGTGTGCAGATTTCCCATAAATGATGAACAGTTTTACACTCAGATTTCGATTTGCCTTGGAAAGGACTCTACCCTCGTAGATAAAAATTTCCCCGGTCATTCCCGAGACAATATGATTAAAATCAGTCCTTCGATCCGTTCCCGTTTGTTTACTTTTCGTTCCAGCGACAAAGTACATACTAGTTAATAAATGGGAGCGGATCGAGAGTCCGAGAGTACAAGACTGAAAAGCTTCAACACACATGAGTGCGCCATTCCCCTCAAGTTTCCTCAGTGGCTCTGCAAAAGAAAAAAAAAGTGAATTTAACGCCCGACAGTCACACGGTCACGCACACAGGTCAGGCGCATGACGATCACATGATAAGAAGTGACAACGACACTAAAACATAAAATAAATGGTCGTATTTTCGAAGAGATCCGCCCCTTCCTCAAGATGTTCTTTTTATTGCTCGTAACTATAACGCGAAGGCATGTAGTTCCTCATATTTATTTTTGTTTTACTTAGTTAAAGAGGAAGATTTGAAAATAGACTTTTCGATATTGGAAATGCGACAATAAATCTTATTACAAACAATTATCAATAGTTGAGAGTTTTACAGCGTCTTGTTACATGAACATGCATGTACAGACCACAGTGCAAGAGAAGTGTTTACATTTATCTCGGATAACTGAAGCACTAATCGTGAGTCAAACGCCCATAAAAGCAAAATCACTCACTTTAATTACCTCTCCAACAGATCTGTATAATCGGGTGGGGGACGCCCCTTTTTGGCCGATTATTATGAAACGAAACGAAATTCAAGATTTGTCCCCCATCTGAAATGCTTCCTATGGCTCTGACCTAAACTAAATTCCCAAGCGAGCTATTGTCATAGTGCGCCGATCGCGACCGTCATCCGACTTCTATCAATCGTAGTCCGTCAAATTTTCACATTTTGAGATTCTTCTTCAAAATCATTGATGGGATTTTGTTGAAACTCAGAACAGAAGAAGCACTCAAAGACCATATAACAACTGTTTTCTGGTCTTATCCGTTATTTTTGTACATTTTCATGTTCTATTTTGATTTTCTCATTGTACATTGTTTATAATGCACTAACTTGTGAATGTTATCTGATTTTAGGGAAATTAATGCTATTACTAGGAACTAAAATGTCAAAACATTTTTATAGGAGATGTTTTATTTTATTTATTATAAGTTTTTAGATTAAGAAAAAACAGGGATGCACTTTTCGTATGTTGTATTAAACTCTGATCGATGAACCTCCTTAGGACTTATTTCAGGATTTTGATAGTTGATAATGATTGTTTTACATTACTCCACGATTATTTCATATATATGTTAACGGCATCTTTAATGGTTTGCAATGAACCCACCAGAAGCAGTGATGGGTCTTTTACGTGCCACGCCTACCGTGACATGGGACCTCGGTTTCGCCCGAAAGGCATGAAATGCCAAACACCAATGAGCCCATGGCAGGAGTCGAACCTACTGCACCATACTGATTTAATATTTTGATAAACCTTAGCATTACAAAGGGCTCAAAGTCCTACAAATGTTATTTTTCCGACAAGATTCTTCAAGGACTGGATCCGAGTGGAGCAACACAGACCCCAGGTTGCCGTTCTTTGACAGGCATCTCTCCATTGCGGTAGCTCAGTGTGTCAAACAAAATGCATCAGAGTGGTGTCCAGTTTCGATATATTTACGAATTCAATTTAAGCTTCGTAATCTTATTTTCAAAATTTTAACTAATATCTTAAAATTTCACATTATATATTGATTATTATGTCTAAAATTTATGTTTTATCTGATTCTTTGGAAATAGTTAGTGCTTAAAATTGATTGCAAATTTAGCTTTCAGAATTGTACTTTTTCTAGACTTGTGCATGGGTAGATCCCTGCCGAGGCAGTGTAGATCTGAGAGGGTACTCTCCTTTGTGAACACAGTCTGATTAAAACCATAACTTTATTCCGCTTCCTTATTTGTCCCATTGCGTATAAAGTAATGGGACAAACAGAGAAGCGGAATAAATATATGATTTTAATCAAATTGTTGTGAACAGGAACTTAAGATAATATATATATATATATATATATATATATATATATATATATATAAATCAATAATAATAATAATAAAATAATAAAAATAATAATAATAATGATGATGATGGTGATGATGATGATGATGATGATGATGATGATGATGATGATAATAATAATAATAATAATAATAATAATAATAATAATAATAATAATAATAAAAGTAATATTAATAATAATGACAATAAAACCTGTTCCAGACGGATGTTGTGTTGCTTTGTCGTGGATTATGATTTGAACTTTTTACTTCATAGAATTCAATGATACTTCATTATATGTGTTCACGCTGCCCTGATGAGCAATGTAAGCCCCCTTAAGTTTTTCCTATTTATTTTGTTAAAACTCGAATATATACGTATAACAGCTGAATGTAATGTAGACAAAAAGACAAAAGAGGAAGTGATTCTCTATCAACAATATATCGTTTGGATAATATTGATATGGATTTATTTATATCAGGAAATTTCAAATGTACACACACAATACAGCTAGAGATAAATGAATGATTACTATCACATATTTGTATGTAAAAGTGTAAAGTATGATATAGGGTTAGAATATCGCATGTACGAGATCCAGACCCAGGGATATGCCAGAAAACGTTCATTCAGAGCTTCTCGACGTCGAGGAAAACAAGAAAGTATTCAATGTACTGGGACCTAGGAAAGTAGTAGGTATATTGCTGTAATATAGTACGACCCAGGAGAGAAGTAGCCTAGAAAAGTAGTAGGTATATTGCTGTAATATAGTACGACCCAGGAGAGTAGTAGCCTAGAAAAGTAGTAGGTATATTGCTGTAATATAGTACGACCCAGGGGAGTAGTAGCCTAGAAAGTAGTAGGTATATTGTTGTAATATAGTACGACCCAGGAGAGTAGTAGCCTAGAAAAGTAGTAGGTATATGGCTGTAATATAGTACGACCCAGGAGAGAAGTAGCCTAGAAATTAGTAGGTATATTGTTGTAATATAGTACGACCCAGGAGAGTAGTAGCCTAGAAAAGTAGTAGGTATATTGCTGTAATATAGTACGACCCAGGAGAGTAGTAGCCTAGAAATTAGTAGGTATATTGTTGTAATATAGTACGACCCAGGAGAATAGTAGCCTAGAAAAGTAGTAGGTATATTGCTGTAATATAGTACGACCCAGGAGAGTAGTAGCCTAGAAAAGTAGTAGGTATATTGCTGTAATATAGTACGACCCAGGAGAGTAGTAGCCTAGAAAAGTAGTAGGTATATTACTGTAATATAGTACGACCCAGGAGAGTAGTAGCCTAGAAAAGTAGTAGGTATATTGTTGTAATATAGTACGACCCAGGAGAGTAGTAGCCTAGAAAAGTAGTAGGTATATTGCTGTAATATGGTACGACCCAGGAGAGTAGTAGCCTAGAAAAGTAGTAGGTATATTGTTGTAATATAGTACGACCCAGGAGAGTAGTAGCCTAGAAAAGTAGTAGGTATATTGTTGTAATATAGTACGACCCAGGAGAGTAGATGCCTAGAGAAGTAGTAGGTATATTGTTGTAATATAGTACGACCCAGGAGAGTAGTAGCCTAGAAAAGTAGTAGGTATATTGCTGTAATATAGTACGACCCAGGAGAGTAGTAGCCTAGAAAAGTAGTAGGTATATTGCTGTAATATAGTACGACCTAGCAGAGTAGAAGCCTAGAAAAAAGTAGGTACGACCTAGGAGAGTAGTAGGTAAAGTGCTGTTATATACTAGAACCGAGGAGAACAGTAGGTATATTGCTGTAATGTAGTAGGATATAGGAGAGTAGTAGGTAAAATGCTGCTATATAGTAAAACCGAGGAGAACAGTAGATATATTGCTGTAACAAAGTAGAACCTAGAAAGAGAGTAGGTATATTGCTGCTACATAGTAGAACCGAAGAGACCAGTAGGTATATTGCTGTACTATAGTAGGACCTAGAAGAGTTTTATCTAAATTGCTGCTATATAGTAGAACCAAAGACAACAGTAGGTATATTGCTATAGTATCTACAGTACCTAGGAGAGTAGTAGATACAGTGTTGCTACATAGTAGAAGCGAGGAGAACAGTAGGCATGCTGTTGTAATATTGTACGGCCTAGGAGAGTTGTAGGTAAAGTGCTGCTATATAGTAGAACCGGGGAGAACAGTAGATATATTGCTGCAATATAATAGGACCTAGTCCTGAGAGTAGTAGGTAAATTGCTGATATATATAGTAGATCCCGGGAGAACAGTAGGTATATTGCGGTCACATGTATAGTAGGACCTAGGAAAATAGCATGTAAATTGCTGAAATATATTAGAACCGAGGAGAACAGTTTGCATATTGCTGTAATATAGTAGGACCTAGGAAAATAGTAGGCATATTGCTGCTACATAGAAGAACCGAGGAGAACAGTAGGTATATTGCCGTAATATGGTAGGACCTAGGAGAGTAGTAGGTATATTGCTGCTATATAATAAGATCTACGACAGTAGTACTTATATGGCTGTTATGTAAAACCTAGGAAAGTAGTAGGTATATTACTGCTATTTAGTAGAACCTAGGAAAGTAGTAGGTATGTTTCTGCTATATAGTAGGACCTAGGATACTATTAGGTATATTTGTGTTAGATAGTAGGAGCTGGGAGAGTAGTAGGTATATTGCTGCTGTAGAGTAGGACCTAGGAGAGTAATAGGTATATGGCTTCTTTATAGTAGGACCTAGGAGATTTGTAGGCATATTGCTGCTATATAGTAGGACCTAGGAGAGTAGTAGGCATATTGCTGCTGTATAGTCGGACCTAGGAGAGTAGTAGGCATATTACTGCTATATAGTAGGACCTAGGAGAGTAATAGGTATATTACTGCTATATAGTATGACCTAGGAGAGTAGTAGGTATATTACTGCTATATAGTAGGACCCAGGAGAGTAGTAGGTATATTGCTGCTATATAGTAGAACCTAGGAGAGTAGTAGGTATATTGCTGCTATATAGTAGGACCTAGGAGAGTAGTAGGTGTATTGCTGCTATATAGTAGGACCTAGGAGAGTAGTAGGCATATTACTGCTATATAGTAAGACCTAGGAGAGTAGTAGGTATATTGCTGCTATATAGTAGAACCTAGGAGAGTAGTAGGTATATTGCTGCTATATAGGACCTAGGAGAGTAGTAGGTATATTGCTGCTATATAGTAGGACCCAGGAGAGTAGTAGGTATATTGCTGCTATATAGTAGAACCTAGGAGAGTAGTAGGTATATTACTGCTATATAGTAGAACCTAGGAGAGTAGTAGGTATATTGCTGCTATATAGTAGAACCTAGGAGAGTAGTAGGTGTATTACTACTATATAGTAGGACCTAGGAGAGTAGTAGGTATATTGCTGCTATATAGTAGGACCTAGGAGAGTAGTAGGTATATTGCTGCTATATAATAGGACCTAGGAGAGTAGTAGGCATATTGCTGCTCTATAGTAGGACCTAGGAGAGTAGTAGGTATATTGCTGCTCTATAGTAGGACATAGAAGAGTAGTAGGTATATTGCTGCTATATAGTATGACCAAGGAAAACAGTAGGTATATTGCTGTTTTATAATTAAACGGATAAAAATAATAGGTATGTTGCTGTAATATAGTAGGAAATAGGAGAACTAGGTAAATAGCTGCTATGTAGTAGAACCGAGGAGACCAGTAGGTATATTGCTGTAATATAGTAGGACCTAGGAGTGAAGTAGGTAAATTGCTGCTATATGATAGAATTGAGCAGACCAGTAGGTATATTGTTATAATATAGTAGGACCTAGGATAGTAGTGAGTACATTGTTGCTATATAGTAGAACCGAGGGGAACAGTAGGTATATTGCTGTAATATACAAGGACCTAGGAAAGTAGTAGGAATATTGCTTCTACATAGAGGAACCGAGAAGAACAGTAGGTATATTGCTGTAACATAGTAGGACCTTGGAGAGTAATAGGTAAATTGCTGCTACACAATAGAACCTAGGAGAACAGTAGGTATATTGCTGTAATATAGTAGGAACTATGAGAGTTGTAGGGAAATTGCTGCTACAAAGTATAACCGAGGAGAACAGCAGATTGATTGCTGTAATTTAGTAGGACCTAGAAAAGTAGTAGGTATATTGCTGCTATATAGCAGAACCGGTGAAAACTGTAGTTATATTGCTGTAATATACAAGGACCTAGGAAAGTAGTAGGTCTATTGCTACTACATAGAGGAACCGGGAACAACAGTATGTATATTACTGTAATATAGTAAGAATTAGTATAGTAAAAGGTAAATTGCTGCTAAATAGTAGAACCTAGGAGAACAGTCGGTATACTGATGTAATATAGTAGGACCTAGGAGAGTTGTAGGTAAAGCACTGCTATATAGTAGAACCAAAGAGAACAGTAGGTATATTGCTGTAATATAGTAGAACCGAGGAGAGTAGTAGGTGTTTTGCTTCCATATAGTAGGACCTAGGAGAGTAGTAGGCATATTACTGCTATACAGTAGGACCTATGAGAGTAGTAGGCATATTGCTGCTATATAGTAGGACCTAGGAGAGTAGTAGGTATATTGCTGCTATACAGTAGGACCTAGGAGAGTAGTAGGTATATTACTGCTATATAGTAGGACCTAGGAGAGTAGTAGGTATACTGCTGCTATATATTCGGACCTAGGAGAGTAGTAGGTATATTGCTGCTATATAGTAGGACCTAGGAGAGTAGTAGGTGTATTGCTGCTATATAGGACCTAGGAGAGTAGTAGGCATATTGCTTCCATATAGTAGGACCTATGAGAGTAGTAGGCATATTACTGCTATACAGTAGGACCTAGGAAAATAGTAGGCATATTGCTGCTATATAGTAGGACCTAGGAGAGTAGTAGGTGTATTGCTGCTATATAGTAGGACCTAGGAGAGTAGTAGGCATATTACTGCTATACAGTAGGACCTAGGAGAGTAGTAGGTATATTGCTGCTATATAGTAGGACCTAGGAGAGTAGTAGGCATATTACTGCTATACAGTAGGACCTAGGAGAGTAGTAGGTATATTGCTGCTATATAGTAGGACCCAGCAGAGTAGTATGTGTATTGCTGCTATATAGTAGGACCTAGGAGAGTAGTAGGCATATTGCTGCTATATAGTAGGACCTAGGAGAGTAGTAGGTGTATTGCTGCTATATAGTAGGACCTAGGAGAGTAGTAGGTATATTGCTGCTATATAGGACCTAGGAGAGTAGTAGGCATATTGCTTCCATATAGTAGGACCTATGAGAGTAGTAGGCATATTACTGCTATACAGTAGGACCCAGGAGAATAGTAGGCATATTGCTGCTATATAGTAGGACCTAGGAGAGTAGTAGGTATATTACTGCTATATAGTAGGACCTAGGAGAGTAGTAGGCATATTGCTGCTATATAGTAGGACCTAGGAGAGTAGTAGGTATATTGCTGCTATATAGTAGGACCTAGGAGAGTAGTAGGCATATTACTGCTATACAGTAGGACCTAGGAGAGTAGTAGGCATATTGCTGCTATATAGTAGGACCTAGCAGAGTAGTAGGTGTATTGCTGCTATATAGTAGAACCTAGGAGAGTAGTAGGCATATTGCTGCTATATAGTAAGACCTAGGAGAGTAGTAGGTATATTGCTGCTATATAGTAGAACCTAGGAGAGTAGTAGGTGTATTGCTGCTATATAGTAGGACCTAGGAGAGTAGTAGGTGTATTGCTGCTATATAGTAGGACCTAGGAGAGTAGTAGGTGTATTGCTGCTATATAGTAGGACCTAGGAGAGTAGTAGGTATATTGCTTCTATATAGTAGAACCTAGGAGAGTAGTAGGTATATTGCTGCTATATAGTAGGACCTAGGAGAGTAGTAGGTGTATTGCTGCTATATAGTAGGACCTAGGAGAGTAGTAGGTGTATTGCTGCTATATAGTAGGACCTAGGAGAGTAGTAGGTATATTGCTGCTATATAGTAGGACTTAGGAGAGTAGTAGGTATATTGCTGCTATATAGTAGGACCTAGGAGAGTAGTAGGTGTATTGCTGCTATATAGTAGAACCTAGGAGAGTAGTAGGTGTATTGCTGCTATATAGTAGGACCTAGGAGAGTAGTAAGTATATTGCTGCTAAATAGTAGAACCTAGGAGAGTAGTAGGTATATTGCTGCTATATAATAGGACCTAGGAGAGTAGTAGGTATATTGCTGCTATACAGTAGAACCTAGGAGAGTAGTAGGTGTATTGCTGCTATATAGTAGGACCTAGGAGAGTAGTAGGCATATTGCTGCTATATAGTAGGACCTAGGAGAGTAGTAGGTATATTGCTGATATATATTAAGACCCAAAGAGTAGTCAGCATTTTACATGCATATAGTAGGATCTAGGAGATTTGTAGGTATAGTTCTACTAAAATGTATTTATTTCTTTAACTCAAATTAAGGTGTTAATGATTTGTTCAACGTAATAATGGCATCTGCTTCATTCCTTACCTCATTTAAGACGCGTGTTACGGATCCATTGGAGACAGCCTGGAAACGACAGCACCCTGTTTTGTTTTATCTTTTCCGAGGAACAAGATTTCAAGCGGCGATTTAAAGGTGTTTTTATACACTCCAGATGTATAATCTACCATGCTTTTGAAAAAATATAGGATATGTTACTTTGTTATATAATTTTCACAATATGATATTGTTTATTTCACAACCATAATAATTCTTACATTTGTATAACAGAATATATATTGTGTGCTTACCGTATACATTTCATTTTTAACTATACATTTATGTTCCCAATTTTTCTGAATATTTGATCCAGTTATTCTATATGATGTTATGAGCTTTAATTAATTATTTCGTTGTAGTCTCTCTCTACAGCTGTTGTGCAGGTATATTTAGCACAACCAGACAAGAATAAATGGCGAAAACACGTGACAGGGGTGGCTTGTTTTGTGAAGGATTTTACGGTGAAATCCTTTTTCATCAAAGTGATTGACATTAAGGTGAGTTGTACAAGGAAGTCGCTATAGCAACAAAATATAGATTTAATCAATAACCATAGCAGCTAATTTACACAGAACAAAACAATCCTCTCAGCACTGGAGTGCACACGTTATAAAACAGAAAGTATCTTCACTCAAAATAGGAAATTACATGATGTTACATGAATGTCTCTATAACGTCTACCTACCACAGTTGATACATATGGACCCCTGCAAATAGGTAAAATCATATACTAGAAAGAAGAACCAAACCTCGACATAAAACCGAATAAACAGCAGTGTACCTGTATCGGATATTAACTCTTTCACAAGTATGGTAATAAATAGATACTTCAAAACTCCAAAATCATTGAAACAAGCAAACACACACACACACACACACACACACACACACACACACACACACACACACACACACACACACACACATTCCTAGATTATGGAAAAGTCTTCTAAAAATATCCTAATGAACTGTTTGTAGTAGGTAACTACTACAAACTGCATCGTGAATACACTTAATTAAAATATAAAATCTAGGCAAAAAGTCCCTATAGTGGAATAAAACTTAAACTTTTGTAAATAGACATCAATTCCAAATTTTACATAATAATCAATAATTTATATCCACTAAGCAAATTAATATTCTGTATACGTATAAATAATTCAATAACAGAGTAATTTCCTGTAGAAGTTAACGACAAACGGTTTGATAATCTAAGTACTAACCTTATAAAATATTTATCAATGACCTACCTAATATCCTTGACTCTCCTCTAGACGTTCATGCTTACTGCACCAATTGCTTTATAAAACTTAATACTAATAAAACAAAAGTTATAGTGTTTAACAAACCAAGCAGATATTACCCTAAAACTTCTATTATAGACTGCACACATCAATATACTACTTAGCGGTTCTCTTTAGTGCTTCTGGGTCATTCTCGGCTGCTCAACAAGACTTGTATAATATGGCTCTATAAGTTTATTATCAACTAAAGAAAAACTTCCTTTCTCTGCGACCAAATTTTGAGAACTGCTTGCATGTCTTTGGCCACACAATCAAATATATCTAATATACTGCTCTGAAATATGGGAAATGTTTAATTCATTTAGTGTCAAACTACGCAAGGGAAATCTTGATCTAGCTAATATCTATGGAAAACTGACCTGTGAAAAATTATACATAAAATTTTGTTTTAGCGGACCAAAAGAAACTACTAACTAGTATGTATATCTGAACTAGGTAGATTTCCTTTACACTATATCATGTAATTAAATCTATGATTTATTATTGGTACCGTCTAGAAAATACTTGAAATCCCTTCTCTATACTTAAAGACGCATACTTAGAGCCCTAAATCTCTCTTTGATTCTGATAATACTTGTAATCCCCTCTCTATACTGAAAGACGAATACTTGGAATCTAAATCTCTCTTTGATTCTGATAATACTTGTAATCCCCTCTCTATACTTAAAGACGCATACTTCGAGCCTAAATCTCTCTTTGATTCTGATAATACTTGTAATCCCCTCTCTATACTTACAGACGCATACTTAGAGCCTAAATCTCTCTTTGATTCTGATAATACTTGTAATTCCCTCTGTTTACTTAAATACGCATACTTAGAGCCTAAATCTCTCTTTGATTCTGATAATACTTGTAATCCCCTCTCTATACTTAAAGACGCATACTTCGAGCCTAAATCTCACTTTGATTCTGATAATACTTGTAATCCCCTCTCTATACTTAAAGACGCATACTTAGAGCCCTAAATCTCTCTTTGATTCTGATAATACTTGTAATCCCCTCTCTATACTGAAAGACGAATACTTGGAATCTAAATCTCTCTTTGATTCTGATAATACTTGTAATCCCCTCTCTATACTTAAAGACGCATACTTCGAGCCTAAATCTCTCTTTGATTCTGATAATACCTGTAATCCCCTCTCTATACTTACAGACGCATACTTAGAGCCTAAATCTCTCTTTGATTCTGATAATACTTGTAATCCCCTCTCTATACTTAAAGACGCATACTTAGAGCCTAAATCTTTCTTTGATTCCGATATTACTTCTTGGTATGGATCAACTAATATTATTACAAAAACAAATTATTTGGAACTAAAAATCTTTTATCGGTAAAACCTTCGAGTCATAACCTCAATGTGGAGAGGGGAAGGTAAAAAGAGTACCCCCGCTACAAAGGCATGTCTTAGAACACAATTTCTTAGAAGTTGATGATGAAGTACATTTCCTTTTTAAATGCTCAGTATTTTCTCCAAAACGTGATATCTTTCTCACAAACATTGAAAAACTTTGTTTCAATTTTTCACACTTACACAATGAAAATAAATTATATTGGTTAATGACAAATGAATCCTGAGATTTTACTTCATCTGAGCAACTTTATCATAGAATGCTACACAATATGCCGTGTAATCTAATTTCAGTCTACTACTGTTTTTCAGCTTTTTGTATTGGTTGTGGAATGTTGTCTATGGAAGTTTATTTTATAATATATAGGTCTAGGCACTATCCCTAGTGACTACAATGCTCTCTTCAAGGAGAAAATTGACATAATATTACTTATTAGTTGACTTACATATCTTGATTTTATTATCTCCTCTCAGCTTTTGACACAGGATTCTATCACACCTTGTACACGTATATTTGTATATGTCCTTGTTTTAACGAAGCCAATGATAACAGGCAACAGGATAACAGGCCTCTGGTGCCATTTTCTTTTGGAGACATATATTGTTTCCTCTCCAACTAGCATCTGACACAGGATTATCACACTTTAAGCATACATCTCTGTGCTTGTCTACAATAACTAGTGATAGCAGGTGACATCCTCTGGTGTCGCCAGCTGAATGGAATAAATTTTACTCATTTATATGATAAACAAAATTATATCTTAACATAGACTTTTCGTGTTTTATGTGTATTCGCACACACACACACACACACACACAAACTCACCATCATTTACACATACACATACACCATCACATACACATACACACACATATACAGATATATAATTATTTCGAATAAATTCCTACAATGGTAAGTAGAATGTAAGGAATTTCTGATTTGTACAGAATATAAATAATGTGCGAATATTATCAACAGGACACATAGTATTCTAACAAATCCTGACCATACTTTACAAACTCCCGGAACAATCATAGGACTGGAACTAAGATACATAGTAACATAACCTTATGGACTTTTTTTCAGACAGAAAGTATAGTGTGGGAGGAAGAACTATATAAAGAATTCCAGTATAGTGCACCCTGTAACTTCTTCATAACCTTTGAAGCCAAGGTATATACAAAACCCATGACTAGAGAAGCATATACATGTACATGAATATAAAACATGAATCGCAATGTATCTTCATAAACCCCCTTTCCCTTCACCGCATAAAGAGAAGTAAGTTTGATTTATCTGAACAACAGTAAGTCTTTTAATCAATATCATTTAAGATCATATAATATATTGGATAAACGTGATCTTTGAAAATACCTAGAAAAGAATTTACTGCCATGGGGATATTACTTCAGAAATAGGGTTGCTTTCATGTCGGCTAACTTCATATGTGTTGATTGCATATCAATTGACCGTCCCAAGTCGGCATTGAGATGCCGTCTATTTTTTTTATGAGGTTTTTTTTTTTTTTTTTTTTTTTTTTTTTTTTTTTTTTTTTTTAAAGGGGGGGGGAGTTTCGTTCTACCTATATTTTGTACTTATCTTTCTTTTTGCTTTGCCTTGGGTGGATTCTGTTGTGAATTAGATCTCTTACCTCTTCTCACAATATGAGATACACTAGAGTCTTGTTCTCAGGGAAACATGTAACATATGTCGTCACACTTCTGTAGTTATAATACATATGCGTCGTATGCACATAGGTCATTATTACCAACACTTACATAGTCATTGCCTGTTTTTTATGTTTGGTACGTTTGATATCTGTATAGAATTATTAGATTCAGATTATAATATGAGTCGACAACGATGATCTATATAGATAGTAGAAATGACCCCGAGATTCCTTTTACTAATAAATGCAGTGCTTACGAAATTAATATTTTCACCAATACTGTCAAGACAAATATTTATTGTTAGTACAGTATTCACTGGGAGAAAGAATACAAGTTATGTTTGAAATTAAAAACAGTGTTTTATGTCCTCGGATCGATATATTGGGGCATATTGTTTTTGTCCTGTCTGTACGTCTGTCTGTTTGTCAGTTGTCAACTTTAAGCTTGGTCATAACTTTTGAACCGTGAGGGATAGAGACTTCAGATTTGACATGCGTACTCAACTAATGAAGCCCTTTCAAATGATTTTTTGACCTTGACAATGACCTTCTCGCTAAAAATAACGTTTTGGACTTTGTTGCCGCCGGGGGTATCAGTGTTTCACAAACACAGCTTGTTAAACATATGAAATACTAGTCATATTAATGGAAAAAAATACAGAGGAGAAAATTTACATACGAGTCCTCTACAACAACATGCTATAAAGATTTTATATTACTCTGAAGTTTTATAACATTTGTACAACTTGGTGGGTTTCTCTGTTGCTTGACTAGAGATCCCTGCAGGCATCTGAAATCAAGTTATTGCTTAAGATTCGTGATTGATGTGTCAAATTCAGGAACAGTCTTCCTATGAAGATTAGTCACATTTTCTAAAATTGTGGCCATTTTGCACAAGCAGTTGCTTGATTGATGTTTGACTACTACCCTCAACCATTTGATTAATACATGTGCTGTGTTTTCCTTCAAGCTTCATTTTCATTTTAAAAGTTTGTTACCTGAAATATGCAGGCGTGGACCGTATTTTAGATTCTAGCTGAAAGTAACGGAACAAAGAATATGGGGTCTAACGTAACCTAATTAGGAATCAAGCCAAGAGCAAGAAAAAGGAACAGCAAAATAAGGGCACAAGGAGCTTGTCTAAACACGTCCTAGGAGTAGATTTTATCCTGTAAATAACTTTATTGTTAGTGATTAATCTGAGTATAACGTTTCTAGGATTGTCGAGCAGGATTAAATTTTGCCAGCGAGGATGAAGCTACAAAATTTAAGATCGAAGTAGACAAGAAAATCGAAAAAGAACATAGTCGTCGAGAATCTCGTAAGTAAAAACGTCTTACATATATAAATGTATTAATGTTATTCAGAAACAACTTAGGAACGACAATGTACCGAGGCAATAAGATATAATGCAAATATAATGACAGTGTTTACATTTTTCATCAAAAGCGTGCTTTTATTGGTGTTATGATAATGCAGATTCTGGATATTTTGGTGTTTTCGTGAGTTTTTGGCAAAAGATTTATAGCGACAATCGTACATCATTACTCATTATTTACATTATTATTATTTAGGCCATATCAAATAAGCAGTAATAAATATTGGAAAATATAGAAAAAATAAAGAAAACTACATTCGGAAATACTTTCAAATCAATATAACTTACATCTGAGCCAAATACTTTTTATAGATTGGTGCTATTGGAGTATATATTCCATACATGACTACTGTGCTGTGATGTCGGATTGATATAACACTTACTTTCATTCTTTACATCAAAATATTTTCTTATTATTAATTCATAGGACAGATTCGGAGATGCAAAGCGGAACAGCCTGAGAAAAGCTTCAAACTTGAACATCCAACACCGCCCAATACATCAACACACAGTATGTTCGTGATTCTGTATTTTATTACAGATAAAAGACATTGCTCTTAGAAGTCTTGCAAACAATATAGCTAAATGCATGTATTAAAAATCCTTCTTACTGATAATTCTGGACATGTGCCATAGCCTAAAACTTATGTGAGCGCCCGTAAACCGGTTAACCACACCAACTGAGTGACGTTTGTTACCCCAATTGACCGTCCTAGGTCGGTATCGTAACCGGCAGCACAATCGAATATTTTTGTAATATCGTTTTTCCGTGTATATTATACTATTATCATGTTTGTGTGCATGTTCTTGGTGATTTGTGTCATACAGCTTTGTCCTCTGTTTTCTCTTCTTTAGGTCAGCAGATCTATGTCGATTATCAATGCATTCATTAAACACAAGACAGTTTCTTCAATAATATTGGCCAGTCCACTTGTATTGAACTTAAGGGATCTTCTCACTGCAGCGACTTATTAAAATTTCACTTCAGCGAGTATTTTTCATTTGTCCGGACATGTTTAAATAATGCGTTTTCCATGGATGATACTTCAACTATTTGGTACTTTTGTCAGGGTATTGCCAGATATTTGATCTTGCACAAAATGCACTGATTTGATATTAGATATGTTATTCAGTTGTTTGAACCAATATTGCCTAAACACTGCAAGTGTGGCATAAAACCCTTATCTGTAGTAATTTGAAAAGATGATATGAAAATACCAAAATAGATACAAAGCATGTTTTTGATAAGAAGTCAACCATTTAAATGCTGATAAGTTGATATCAAGTGCCTATATGAATTAAGAATAAGAGTAAATTTTGGATATCTTAATTTGATGATTAGGTGCCCAGAGGACAACAAAAACTGGAATAACCCGAAACAAGAAGAAAAAGTTAACCAAGGCTGATATAAGTGACCCTTCTAATTTTGTTCATCTGTCACACGGTGGATGGGATCCAAATAAGGGCTTTGATGTATGTATGGCTTTCTTTAATAATAGTTACTGAATATAGCATCTGTAATCAACTAATATATTGGTTTATCTGACAGAAATCAGAAACTGGTGTCACATGACTATGGCATTAACAACAATGTACCACAGTGGACATTCACGGACCCCTGAAATTCAGGGGTGAGACCAGGTGCCCGGGAGGAGTGAGCGTCTTCTGTTTGACTAGCCACACCCGCCGTGAATGCCCTTGCATACAGACGAAACAAATATAATTCAGCACTGTATTTATACATAAATGTGAACAAACACTGTGTAGAAAGTGTCACAGCCACATAACACCAGGAAAAAAGTGTATAATAACACTTAAGTCAAGCCCTCCGCGGGGAACTTTTTTGCGAGCTCCGCACTGCAAAGGGAATATGTGTGACATTAATGTAAAATACGAAAGTAACTGGTGTCACATGACTATAGCACAAAGGAAACATCCAAGTCACGGCTTACGAAAATACAACAAGCCTGAGATACAGAATATTTCCTATAATGCTCTTTTACCATTTATGAACATACCATTGTGACTTCATCATCAATTTTTGCACAACAAATATGTTATAGACAAAATTCCTCCATATTTCGAAAATAAAGAACGTCTATGATTTTCCTATAGCTACATACCTTCACTTGCATCCAAATATACAATTACAAAAGAGATTTACAATGTATAGATAAAGAAAATCCTTTCACTATCCTCAACTTGTGAATACCCTCATCTAGTTTCAATACTTTCCTTGTATCCATGTTATGACTGGGATTTTGATATCGTTGAGATAGCATTTACAATTTGACGAAAAGGTCCAAAATACAAAGAACCAAGATCCTTGACGTGGGATAAATCATGAAATTGTGTGAAGATTAATCATGAAAATGCCATATTTTAACACCAGGTAGGAATATGTTTTCAAAGAGCCTGATGGTATCAAAGATTTTGCCTTTCTTTAAAAGTACTGTATAAATACAACGTTTCCCATAAAAATTTTGTCGTCATCATGAAACAATTCATTTTCTTTGACATCATATTGCGGGAGCAGTTATAATTTTGCCAACCAAAGTGTTAGTCCCACAGTAACGTCTATACCAATCATTTTATTCATACTTAAAGAAAGGAGATTAAAAAAGCAGGAAAACGTAGACCAGACATAATACGCTTAATGATAAGTCGAATTAGGTCTGTATCTAGTTTTTTTCTGGTATAATTACTTCATACATAAACAAACATATTTGCGGGAGAAACATCATTGTGGTTACACTGTAAGAAAGATTATGAAAAATATGTATATATTAAGAAGAATATTCGTTCACAATTTTGATTTTTGTCTTATACTTACATACATTATTCAGCAATTAGATGATACCGACATGGATATGAAGAGTTTGTTGAGAAAAGTAGGCATAACCTGCGCAGACCAATGTGACAAAGACATGGTGGAGTTCATCTATGACTTTATAGATAAAAATGGAGGGAGAGAACAACTGCGGAAAGAACTATCAGAGGATGATACGAACAAGAAAAAACAAGGTAATGCCTTAAAACTGCTAAAATACAACTTGTCATGCTTTGACAGACTGTTCCGTACATTCTTTTTGTAAGATTTCAATTGAACGTTCATATGTTCCAGTGTTTTTCTCTTAAATGCTATCATTTTGATCGTTATCAATGGGTGGAAAAATATTCATTAAGTATTCAACACAATGTTCATTTTATTAACTGATTTTAAAGTAATGCAAAGTAGTGTGTGTAAATCTACCTACCATTTGACTATACATGTGATTAACCGTTTTGAGTCGGCATTTTAATTACCGTTGTGATGGTCATGTGGTTAATTTTAATCTCTTACCTCCTCTAGACACAAAAAAGGAAACATGTAGTACTAACTGAATAGGAAAGCAATGTTTATCGTTGTTTATTTAAAGTTTTAAGTTAAGATATGTTTTAAGCATAAACTATATGATAATATTAATCAGCAAGTGATTTATATGATTGGAATATACATATTATATTTCAGGCATGCAACACCATACGACAGACAAGAAGAATAAAAAAGCTCCAACAAAGCCAAATTTTGCTCCTCCGACACCACCGCAAAATATATGCATACCAAATGACAATCAGAAGAAAAGAAAGGCACCTCAAAGACCTGGTATTAACGCTCCTCCACCACCACCAGCGCCTTCTCCAAATAATACTCACCTATCAGATATGCCACTTCCACCTCCGCCACCATCGACAGATTTAATTATGACAAATGATGTCCTCCTCCCACCACCGCCACCACCTGCTTACATTCCTCAAACATCAAGTCCTGGTGCCCCTCCTCCACCTGCCCCTCCTTTGCCATCAGCGGTCCCTCCACCACCTGCCCCTCCACCACCACCACCACCATCATCGGGAATTCCTCCAGCCCCTATACCTTCAACAGGACCAAAGCAACCACCGTCAAATGGTTCAGGTAGAGGGGACCTTCTTGCTTCTATCCGAGCCGGCAAAGTATTGAACAAGGTATAACAGTGTTTAGTATTATCATTCTTTGGAAAAAGAACAATGTTTGATTATAAGTTCACAAAAGATTTAAGCATGACATGAAACCTCGATCTTCCCTGTCTTATCCGAAAGACAAGACATTAAAAAGCCGTCTGTTGGATTCGAACCTATGACCATTTATCCTCTCGATAAGCATGCTATAGACTGAGTCATGCAGACTCCTATCATGTGATTATCAAATATTATTCACATGTATGATTTAATGTTATGTAAAACTCTCCCTCTTTCCTGTCTCAGTATTTGAGTTTGTATATAAAATAACATGATACGTGTATTTTCTGATAAAAATGTTTTGAGGTCTGGAATAAGATAGATACATATACCATTCTTATTTATATCAGGTACAGACTACAAGTGCGAGAACGGGAAGTATTTCTAATTCAGGTGGTATTGTGGGATCCCTTGCTCTAGCACTAGCCAATCGACAGAAACACATACAAGGAAACGGTAAGTATAATGACCGTCACACAGGAGATGCTAAATACTTCTGGGCGTCTGGTTTCACCTGTTATTTGCTGGGGTCCAATTATGTCGGCTGATATAATGAAAAAATTGTTAGTGTCAAAGAAATATGACACCAGTTATTTTCGTATTTTATTGAGTAGAAATGGGTTATATCAGGTTTGCTCCGTTTTGTTCGATATTACTACACTATCTTCAATCACTTGTACCAATATCAAAGTGTCAGCGATTACATACATACCAAGTGATTTAACCATGAAACGTGTTTACCAAATAAAACACTTGTCTTTTTCACTAGAAGTTATTTTTACTGAATTATGATATTTCTTTAAACAGCCATCAAGCCGGCGTGGCCTAGTGGCATGGCGCTCGCCGGGGTTCGAGTCCCGATCATGCCGGTTTCCTGTCATTCGGATGAGACAGTAAAAACCGAGGCCCCGTGTCGTGGTATGCATGGCACGTTAAAGATTCCTCATTGCCTGGGTTGGGTCAGTTGCAAAGGTCAAAATTTGTAAGCCCCGCATCAAGCAGATGCCGTCACCATATACGTGAAGTATTCATGGTGTCACGTTAAACAAAAATCAATCAATCAGTCAATTAAACAACCAGTCGATAACATTTGAGAGTATCAACAAAAAAATTTTGGACAAAGATTTTGATAGTGTTCATAGACTGTGTTTGAAGAAACGCAAGAAATCTTAGACAAACCAAGAGTAACCAAAAGCTTTACATACAATGGGAGTACTGCTATAATCTTCATTCAGCTCTGATAGTCAGCACATCTTTGTAGGCCACATCAGTCTTATTCCTTGGTACTTGGTCTGACTTTTGTTTTCCAAGGTTGGAAGCCACGTGTGTCACAGTAATACACCGACAGCTGACTGCATATTTTACTTTTGCTGTTATATAGCTGTGGTCAGTGTTTGCAGGCTCAGAAAATTCATAGAAACCTTACCCACTCACCATATATGCGAATCGATCCATACATACATGAGTGACCTTGACATTGTGTACCACTCCTCCCTCTCAACCTCTTCTTTATATGCTTGCAAATTGTTCCTTTGCTAGGCTATGTTATGAATTTCAGTATATACTTACGGTGAATATTACATTTGCAGATGAAGACTATTCGGATGATTCAATTGATTCCGATGATGACTGGGATGAGGATTAATGGATTAGTACCTATATCCAGGGTTTAAAGAAGACAGTATTTCACTATCAGTGTTGATTTGGGAAGAATTCCATTTTTAATTTCAAATTAATATAAAATTCCATATTGATACCTTAGAGGTGCTTGAAAACTCTTTCACCACTTCAGTTGTGTGAGGGTTGTCACTTCAGTTGTGTGAGGGTTGTCACTTCAGTTGACCGTCTTAAGTCGGTATTACACCTGCATTAATGTGGGTACTTTTGTGATGTTTTACGTGTTTATTCTTGTATGCTCTGGATATCCTTGTCCTGTAGTTTTCTCTAACATCGGGGTCAGTTGTATTCTCTCCTTTCGTAGATGACCGATAATATACAATTTATTGTAAACAAATCATTAAAAATATAATATAAATGATATATTACATGTATATGTGTATATTTTGTTGTCATCTAGATATATGACTTGAAAAACGTTTTCTCTATGATCGATTGCAATGTTGAAAGTAATTTTTCTGTTTCCAGTCGAGTAAATAATTGTATACTGATGTACCTACCACACGTCAATAAATGACGTATATCATGTATATGATTCATTAAATGCACATCTGAAAAAAAAATATTCTCGAATGCGATTCTAAATGGTAAACCATTGACCTAACATTATTTAGTAGATATTTGTGATAATGGAGCACATCAATATCGATTTTACACTCATGTTAATAAATTGATTACTTGATAATAGTTTTACGTCACCTCAACATTTAATTTTCCTTTTATTTAATCGGTACGGAATGATGTGTCCATATATGATCTCGGGTACTTATGGTCCACCACCGATAATCATTAGATTACAAGAGGTGTGTTAATGTTATATGTCATCATATGTGTCGGATTTATATAATGCTATTTACATGTATATGGGTTTCAGTTATACTGGCATCAGCAGTTTTAGTAAAGGAATTTAACTAGAACATCTCACATAAATGTATTTGCTTTAAGAATCACGTAATGCATTGGTTATTTTTGTAATGTTTTATTTCTCTGATATATCTCATTGGCAGATTAAAAAATTGAATTTCATTACATGCTTCATTAACAGTATTTGTGCTTCCGAATGTGTATATTCGATAGCTGTATAATATTGTTAATAAGCTACTGTGAGCGTTTCAGTTGTTTGTAATATAATGACCTTTCAAGAAATGTGAGAGAGGTCTTTCACTGATTTCTTTACAGTACAATTTTGCTTAAATTCTACGAGTTTACAAATGCTCATACCGACTAAATATCATCAGTGACTACGTTTCCTTATATTAAATGTTGTTTATAATATTTTCATTAATTCTTAGCCGGTTTGCAAAGCAATTCCGGTCTATAGATTGGCGATGTCCGTCTGTCTGTCCATCAACATTTTGGTTGAAGTTTCTAGTTGAAGCAAAATCTCAGCAACTAAGAGGAATATGATACTTCACATAGAGATTCCTTATGACGAAAGCTTTCAAATTATACTATGACTTTTGACCTTGTGACCTTGACCTTGTTTGGAATTTGATTTGCAATACGGTCATACCGTTTTAGCGGTTTCTTGTTCATTGATGTAATACCTCTTTTGATTATCTTAAAATCATAGAGGATTTTACGCCAGTAGTGCCGTTTGTTCTGAAAGCATTTTCCTTTACTGAAATGATTTGAAATACGTTCAAGAGAGTCTTTCCCCCTAAAGTCTCAAGTATATAAAAACATTATAATATTAAACACATTATAGATAAATTTCAATCACCCTTTTCAAAAAACAATAAAAATGAAATTTAATTAAGTGATGTAAAATTATACATTATAGTTTTAATTTTCTTCCATTTTTCTTGTCAGTTCAATAAAATATTACTTTTCTCCAAGTGTTGAATTACCGCACTCACAAAATTGATATTCGTACCCGATGTTTTGAGTTTATTTTTCTAAGTGAATGGCCTTCCATTCAAAGACAAAGACTTCCTAGTTATATACTTGTAAAAGATAACACATTGGTCTTTTTTATGACCTCTCTTCTTGAGAAACCTTTTGATCTTTGTTCTGTATATGCAGGATTATTTATGAATTTTTTAATGTGTGTCCTTTGATTGTTCTGCTTTTGCAGTGAGTGGGAAGGTGGACGCCCGTAAACCGGTTAACTACACCAGTTGAGTGATGTTTGTTACTTCAATTGACCGTTCTAAGTCGGTATCGTAACCGCAGCACAATCGAATATTTTTGTAATGTCGTTTTTCCGTGTATATATTACTATTATCATGTTTTGTGTACATGTCCTTGGTGATTTGTGTCATACAGCTTTGTCAGATGTCTTCTGTTTCTCTTTTATAAACATAATGTCGTTGGTAATACTATTGTCACAACCACAACATAGTCATTTAATCTCATAACATTTAGTATCATATCTCGAGAGAGAATACTTCTTTTAGTTAAACAATGGCTTTATTTTTCTCAAACGTCAGTTGTGATTAATAAATTTAAATTCGATTGGGTTTACACGGGATGATTTGTTTAAAAAAAATCAAGATTTTCGTCTTTTTTAAATTTCTGATTCTGTGCCATAATGCCATTTGAACAAGAAATGGAATTTATCATACCATTCATTTAAATTACTCAGAATTTGTATTCACCGCATCAGGCAGATGCCGTCACCATATACGTGAAATATTCGTGGTGTGACGTAAAACAAATATCAATCTATCAATCATTTAAATCACAAATGTTACACATTCTTACATGTTTCTCTCAATTCCACAATTTCTCTCAATTCCTCAGTCTGTTTGTTTTTATGTATAATGTAAAATTCATATAACTTACTAAATTTTTAAAGCGTTTTATCCATTTCCAAAGGTAAATTCAAAAGTAAATTTCCTGGATAGAGCTCAGTTTTGAAAATCTATAATTAATACCTTTTGATGAATTTATAACACACATGTTTGATGTTTTAATAAATTTATAACAAAGATTTAAAAACATTATCATTTAACCAGTTTACAGTATATATATATATATATATATATATATATATATATATATATATATATATATATATATATATATATATATATATATATATATATATATATATATATATATATATATATATATTGATTTAAGTTCACATTTATTTATGTATTTGACTATAGAATGTAAAATGTAAATAGGAATTTGAAAACAACACTTAATGCTTAAATTAATCTCCCATCTTTTGGAAAAAGTACATGAGCTTTCCATGTATATGTATTATAAATTGCTAATGATTATCAAATATGTTAATATATATAATATTTTTGCAAACCCTCAAATATGATATCTCCACAAGAAACCCCAAACTTCAAGATTAAATGAAAGAATGGAATTCCTGAACTGACATGCATATTGCGTTTTGCTTCTTGTGTTTAGCTTCCTGTGTTTTGCTTACATTGTATTTTTGGGTGTATTTTATTTACAGAAAAGATACAATAGATCATGTAACATCATCGATGTGAATTACAAAATGTGAAGTTTTTGCAATTAATCTTTGCAAGTTTCAGAAGGCAATTCACAAAATGCAGGATGCAAAATGCAACTCGCAAAAACGCAAGATACAAATCGCAAAATGTATTTCGCAAACAGCATGTTGGTTCAGGAATCGACGGTTAATTTGAAAGCACGGCACCATATCAGATAGTATAAAACTGTCCTATGCTTAGAAAGTCAAGTACGACTTGCAGGCTCTTTTTTTTTTATTTAATACTGACAAGAAAAAGACCGGTTGATATGAAGAAATAACTCGTACAAAAAAGGTACAATCATTCATCATGTAACATCATCGGTAGGAAATCACAGGATATAAAGTTTGTGCAATTAATGTTTGCAAAATGCAAAATGCATTTCGCAAAAATATGTCTGTACAGAAATTTCCTATAAAAGTATAGGCACTACAATTTAGACCTATGGCAATTACTTAATGTTCTTCGTACATGACTACATACAAGGCGGTTAATATGCAAAGTTATCACATTGGCGTGTAACGCCTGGTACCTTCATTCATATTCGAACATACGATGTAATACTGAAAAGATTCATTGAATTAAAGATATCAAGACAGCTCGACATCTTGTAAAAATGAGAAGTCTGCATGTTAAAGGTAGGAAAGCTGTTACAACACGATGTGGAAACATCTATGAAATGAAACATTGAGTAGAAAAATATGGGAATTACAAATTGGCAAATCGTGTATAGAATATATCAAGTATATTTATAATAAAAGCTTTCTGAAATATTCCAAGTTTTTTCTCGGGATATTTATTTGTGAAAATGGCATTTACGGGTTTGGTAAGTTGTTAAATATACAAAAGATTGAATTTCAGAGAAAGAAAAGAATTTCAAATATGTATATTATTACTTTAGAACTATCTGTACTTAATTGATACATATATACACATTGAATTTCACTGGCCTTACAAACGCCAACTTTAATTGTTCATTAAATCTAATGCACGTAGCTGAAGACTCTCTCTAATAGCCAGGAATCGCTTACTCCTCCTCGGCACCCGCTTTCATCTCTTATAGCCAGAGATCGCTTATTACTCCCGGGCACCCACTTTCACCTTTGATAGCCAGGGATCGCTTACTTCCACAAGCACCCGCTCTCACTTCTGATAGCCAGGGATCGCTTACTACTCCCCGGTCACCTGCTCTCATCTCTGATAGCCAGGGATCGCTTACTACTCCCCGGACACCTGCTCTCAACTCTGATAACCAGGGATCGCTTACTACTCCCCTGTCACCTGCTCTCACCTCTGATAGCCAGGGATCGCTTACTACTCCCCGGACACCTGCTCTCAACTCTGATAGCCAGGGATCGCTTACTACTCCCCTGTCACCTGCTCTCACCTCTGATAGCCAGGGATCGCTTACTACTCCCCGGACACCTGTTCTCATCTCTGATAGCCAGGGATCGCTTACTACTCCCCGGTCACCTGCTATCACCTCTGATAGCCAGGGATCGCTTACTACTCCCGGGACACCTGTTCTCATCTCTGATAACCAGGGATCGCTTACTACTCCCCGGTCATCTGCTCTCACCTCTGATAGCCAGGGATCGCTTACTACTCCCCGGACACCTGTTCTCATCTCTGATAGCCAGGGATCGCTTACTACTCCCCGGTCACCTGCTCTCACCTCTGATAGCCAGGGATCGCTTACTACTCCCTGGACACCTGTTCTCATCTCTGATAGCCAGGGATCGCTTACTACTCCCCGGTCACCTGCTCTCATCTCTGATAGCCAGGGATCGCTTACTATTTCCTGGACATCCGCTCTCACTTCAGATAGCCAGGGATCGCTTACTACTCCCCGGTCACCTGCTCTCATCTCTGATAGCCAGGGATCGCTTACTACTTCCCGGTCACCTGCTCTTACTTCTGATAGCCAGGGATCGCTTACTACTCCCCGGTCACCTGCTCTCATCTCTGATAGCCAGGGATCGCTTACTACTCCGGTCACCTGCTCTTACTTCTGATAGCCAGGGATCGCTTACTACTCCCCGGTCACCTGTTCTCATCTCTGATAGCCAGGGATCGCTTACTACTCCGGTCACCTGCTCTTACTTCTGATAGACAGGAATCGCTTACTACTCCCCGGTCACATGGTCTCATCTCTGATAACCAGGGATTGCCTACTACTCCCCTGACACCTGCTCTCATCTCTGATAGCCAGAGATCGCTTACTATTTCCTGGACATCCGCTTTCTGAAAAAAGCTTTCTGAAATATTCAAAGTTTTTTCTCGGGATATTTATTTGTGAAAATGGCATTTACAGGTTTGGTAAGTTGTTAAATATACAAAAGATTGAATTTCAGAGAAAGAAAAGACTCTCAAATATGTATATTATTACTTTAAAACTATCTGTACTAAATTGATACATATATACACATTGAATTTCACTGGCCTTACAAACGCCAACTTTAATTGTTCATTAAATCTAATGCACGTAGCTGAACACTCTCTCTGATAACCAGGGATTGCCTACTACTCCCCGGACACCTGCTCTCATCTCTGATAGCCAGGGATCGCTTACTACTCCCCGGACACCTGCTGTCATCTCTGATAGCCAGGGATCGCTTACTACTCCCCGGACACCTGGTCTCATCTCTGATAGCCAGGGATCGCTTACTACTCCCCGGTCACCCGCTCTCACCTCTGATAGCCAGGGATCGCTTACTACTCCCCGGACACCTGCTCTCAACTCTGATAGCCAGGGATCGCTTACTACTCCCCTGTCACCTGCTCTCACCTCTGATAGCCAGGGATCGCTTACTACTCCCCGGACACCTGTTCTCATCTCTGATAACCAGGGATCGCTTACTACTCCCCGGTCACCTGCTCTCACCTCTGATAGCCAGGGATCGCTTACTATTTCCTAGACACCTGCTCTCACTTCAGATAGCCAGGGATCGCTTATTACTCCCCGGTCACCTGTTCTCATCTCTGATAGCCAGGGATCGCTTACTACTCCCCGGTCACCTGGTCTCATCTATGATAGCCAGGGATCGCTTACTACTCCCCGGACACCTGCTCTCATCTCTGATAGCCAGGGATCGCTTACTACTCCCCGGTCACCCGCTCTCACCTTTGATAGCCAGGGATTGCTTACTACTCCCCGGACACCTGCTCTCATCTCTGATAACCAGGGATCGCTTACTACTCGCCGGTCACCTGCTCTTACTTCTGATAGCCAGAGATCGTTTACTACTCCACGGTCACCTGCTCTCATCTCTGATAGCCTGGGATCGCTTACTATTTCCTGGACACCCGCTCTCACTTCAGATAGCCAGGGATCGCTTACTACTCCCCGGTCACCTGCTCTCATCTCTGATAGCCAGGGATCGCCTACTACTCCCCGGACACCTGTTCTCATCTCTGATAGCCAGGGATCGCTCACTATTTCCTGGACACCCGCTCTCACTTCAGATAGCCAGGGATCGCTTACTACTACCCGGACACCCGCTCTCACCTCTGATAGCCAGGGATAGCTAACTACTCCACGGTGACCTGCTCTCATCTCTGATATCCAGGGATCACTTCCCCTTCCCGGGCACCTGCTTCAATATCTGATGTCTAGGATCGCTTACTCCCATGGGCACTGACTCTCATCTCTGATAGCCAGGGACTACTTACCCCGGACACCGCTCTCACCTCTGATGGCCAATGATCGCTTACTACTCCCGGGCACCTGCTGTCACCTCTGATAGCCAAGAGTTCCCTTACACTTCTCGGGCACCTGTTCCAATATCTGATGTCTAGGATCGCTTTCTCCCCTGGGCACTCAATCTCACCTCTGATCGCCAGGGATCGCTTACTCCCCCGAGCACCCGATCTTATCTCTGATAGTCAAGGATCGCTTACTCCCCGCGGATACCCGCTCTCACCTCTGATGGAAAGGGATCGCTTACTACTCCCGAGCACCTGCTGTCACCTCTGATAGCCAAGAGTTCCCTGACACTTCTCGGGCACCTGCTCCAATATTCTGATGTCTAAGATCGCTTAAGATCGCACAATCTCACCTCTGAACGCCAGGGATCGCTTTCTCCCTCGGGCACCCGCTCTAATCTCTGATAGTCAGGGATCGCTTACTCCCCCCGGGCACCCGCTCTAATCTCTGATAGTCAGGGATCGCTTACTCCCCGCGGATACCCGCTCTCACCTCTGATTGCCAGGGATCGTTTACTCCCAATAGGGGGCACCCGCTCTCATCTCTGATAGCCAGGGATTGCTTACTCCCTTGGGGCACATGTTTTCATCTCTAATTGCCAGGGATCGCTTACTTCCCCCGGACACCTGCTCTCATCTCTGATAGCCAGAGATCGCTTTCTCCCCCACGGGCACCCGCGTTCACCTCTGATAGCCAGGGATCGCTTACTCCCCCCGCGCAACAGATCTCACTGTGTTGCTCACTTTTTTCATTTTATATATTTATTCCTGTCTTCTAGAATTGAATATTATTACAGGTGATTGTGTTTCTGACGTTAAGTGTTATGGTACTGCAGGCCGAAAGCAAGCTCAGAAAGTGTGACAAGCCAGTCTATCCTGCTGCACATTCCCATGTCAGGACCAAGAGTCGATCGCGGCTCTTGTATCCGAGGTTAGTTATATTATATTATATAAATATATGTGTACTATCTTTAAAAGTACCGAGCAACGCCTCTCCATCCTTTTTCCGGCAAACTTAAAGCTATTAGAGGTTGAACTTGTGTTCTCACATCAAGCAACAGGCCTTTAACAGTCGAGAGACCGCCCTAATTCTCAAATGTTCATATATTGGAATATTTCCTATAGAGTTTGTTTAGAATCTGTTTTAAAGGGGAGTAACATTCCATAATATCTATATTGATATCTGTATAGCAATTCTACATTTTCTCTGTACGTACATACATTTATACATATCTACATTTTCTCTGTATGTACATACATTTATATACACGTACATGTATATCTATATTTTCTCTGTACGTACATAAATGTACAATGTCGCATCAAAACTATAAATATGACTCCATCATTTTTTAAATTTATGTTCACATGTTCACTCAGAACTATACATGTATTTGAAATTATTGCAGGGGAAAAATTCAAAGTGACGTAACTCCTCATTTGGGTCGATTGATACGACAGGATGAGAAAAAAGGATGGGTCATTACACAAAGGTAAATAACTCTTTACAAGAACAGACACATATTGTAACTGTTTCAATAAACCACTGAAAAATAAACAAAGCCCAGTTTAATACGAAGAGTCTTCTCCCCTTGTTGATGTGTGTCTGTCTTACGTCACATCAATAATATTACTCTTATATGGCATTACTCTCATGCAATATACAGAAATTAGACATACCCGAGGCATCAAGGGATCTTATGTCAACTGTAAGCGTTTTCTAACCAAGGGCAGATAACTCATGTTATTGATATGCCAATATAGGAAAAACACCATGTTTATTATTGATCGAACAGATATGTTATTCAGATTTCTATCACAATATTGCTGTGACATAAAGAGCATGATAGATAATAGTTTGAGTACTAACAAATGATTATGTATTAGATACACACACATGTAGTATAATCATTTCTCCATAAAGTATTAAACCATGAGAGTTATTCACTACGATTGTATAATGTAGTGTGAAACATCAGACCACGCGTGAAAGCATTCCCACTTACTGGAAAACACTGTGTCCAGAAAAAAGGAAAATTTTCCGAGTGAAGACTTTAGTTCACCATGACGGAGGTTACTGTTGGACATTCGAGCGCTTCCCAAGATATCGGTATCCATACATAGAATGCAAGTAAGTCAAATTGATGCTTTTGTTTTCTTCGTCTATTTCTTTTAGGTCAAGATCAAAGCCACAAAGAGCTGGCGTAGCTCAGTCGGCCAGGTGCGTGGCTAGCGACCGTGAGGTCCCGGATTCGAGTTCCGCCCGTGACTTGTCGGTGTCCTGTCTGTCAGATGGGACCGAGTATAAACCGAGGTCCCGTGTCACGGTAAGCATGGCACGTACACTTCCTAAGATGGGTCTTATGCAAAGGTACTAATTTCTGTGCATTGCATCATGCAAATGCCGTCACCGTAATCCTGTTGTGATATACCCTCCTCCAACCCTCACCCTATTGTTGTGATGTACCCTCCCCAAGCCCCCAACATACTGTTGTGATGTACCCTCCTTCAACACTCAACCTATTGTTGTAATGTACCCCCCAGCGTCCAACCTACTGTTGTGTTGTACCCTCCTCCAGCCCCCAACCTACTGTTGTGATGCACCCTCCTCCAACCCTCATCCTATTGTTGTGATGTACCCTCTCCCAACCTACTGTTGTGATGTATCCTTCCCCAGACCCAGCCTACTGTTGTGATGTACCCTCCTCCAACCCTCACCCTACTGTTGTGATGTACCCTCCTCCAACCCCCACCCTACTGTTGTGATGCACCCTCTTCCAACCCTCATCTTACTCTTGTGATGCACCCTCCTCCAACCCTCACCCTACTGTTGTAATGTACCCTCCCCCAACCTACTGTTGTGATGTACCCTCCCCCAGTCCCAAACCTACTGTTGTGATGTATCCTCCCCCAGCCCCCAACCTACTGTTGTGATGTACCCTCCTACTGTTGTGATGTACCCTCCCCAACCCTCACCCTACTGTTGTGATGCACCCTCCCCCAACCTACTGTTGTGATGTACCCTCCCCCAGTCCCAAACCTACTGTTGTGATGTACCCTCCCCCAACCCTCGCCCTACTGTTGTGATGCACCCTCTCCCAACCTACTGTTGTGATGTACCCTCCCCCAACCCTCACCCTATTGTTGTGATGTACCCTCCCCCAGCCCCCAACCTACTGTTGTGATGTACCCTCCCAAAGCCCCCAACCTACTGTTGTGATGTACCCTCCTCCAACCCTCACCCTACTGTTGTGATGTACCCTCCTCCAACCCTCACCCTACTGTTGTGATGTACCCTCCTCCAACCCTCACCCTACTGTTGTGATGTACCCTCCCCAAGCCCCCAGCCTACTGTTGAAAAGTAATTATCTACTCTGAATTTATGTTTTAGATAGAAAGGTGAATGTGAATGGTTTAACTTGTCAAAATATCAGATGAGCGAATGTGTAATTTAGATATATAATGTATATGTAAGTCAAATATATTACTGTTATCTAATGTATTTTAAAAATTAAATCAATGATCATATAAATATGAATGTGGACATTGGCCAAACCATTGTACTAAAATATACCAATTTTTATGGCAAAATACTACTTTCAAACAAATTATTTCAATAGTACACTTATTTGTTGTCTTCGTTTTATATATTTTAGGACAAAAATATGCAGATTCGAGAAATCTTATCCATGGCTGATTTACGCGTGTTTCCCAGAAAACTTCCGGCAGTTTCGGATCTGGTTGTGGTGTCCACATTCCAACAAAAGGATACAATCCTTCTATATCCGTTTGTCACAAGCATGTGGGTGTAGACGACATCTTTGTAAAACTGGTATCCACGAATAGGACGCTTCATCAGGAGTTACGGTTCTTTTCTCAATGACACTGCAAATGTGTATTTTTAAAACGATATTGACATTTTCGTCTATGTATGTCGATCCTATTTATAGCATTACATGAACATTTTGAATTTGACCAGAGAATTGCGATGACTTTGGTAATAAGAATAGAAAATACTGAAATAAGGATATTGTTACAACAATCTTTCTACTGCCCGCGCCACTCACTTTGTAAACCGAAAAATCTGGATTTTCACTTATTTATCTTTAAAATAGTTTTACAAAATTAATATCAATCGACAGATCTTGTTTAGTCGTAACTTTTGGTGTATGTTGTATGTTTCTACGAAGAAGCATTCGTATTTTATAGGGAAAAATCATTTTAGATAGGGCGTTTTCTGTGTTGATTTTGACGTGACGTCGCCGATGTTTAACATTGAGTCTATGGGAAACTTGGCGACGTCACGTCAAAATTTAACATGGAAATCGCCCTATCTAAAATTGATTTTTTCTATAAAATATGAACGCTTCTTCATACAAACATATAGCATACACCAAAAGTTACGACTAAACAAGATCTATCGAATGGTTTTGCCTTTTTGAAATTATTCTGAAGATGAATAACTGAAAATCCAGATTTTCGAGTTTCCAGAGTGAGTGGCGAGGACAGTAACTGAAAACATAAATTAATACTATGCATTTTCTCTGACTAAATAAAGATATGCTTTCAGATCCTTGTTTGCTTTACGAATTGAACAGCAACGTCAAGATACTATCATTAATATCATATGCAAATCTTTTACTTCATAACTTTCCACGATTACATAGATCTTCATATCTTATACTTCAGGACTTTCCACGATTACATAGATCTTCATATCTTATACTTCATGATTTTCCTACATAACATAGATCTTCATATCTTATACATCATGACTTACCTAGATTACATAGATCTTCATATCTTACCCTTCATGACTTTCCACGATTACATAGATTTTCATATCTTATACTTCATGATTTTCCTAGATTACATAAATCTTTTTCTCTTATACTTCATGACTTTCCACAGATCTTCGTATCTTATACTTCATGGCTCTCTTTGATTACATAGATCTTCATATCTTATATTTCATGACTTTCCTAGATTACATAGATCTTCATTTCTTATACTTCAGGACTTTCCTAGATAACATAGATCTTCATATCTTGCACTTCATGACTTTCCTAGATTACATAACTTTTCATGTCTTATACTTCATGACTTATCACGATTCCATAGATCTTCATATCTTATATTTCATGATTTTCCTAGATAACATAGATCTTCATGTCTTATACTTAAGGACTTTCCTAAATTACATAGATCTTCATATCTTATACTTCATGGCTCTCCTTGATTACATAGATCTTCATATCTTATATTTCATGACTTTCCTAGATTACATAGATCTTCATTTCTTATACTTCAGGACTTTCCTAGATAACATAGAACTTCATATCTTATACTTCATGACTTTCCACGATTACATAGATCTTCATATCTTACACTTCATGACTTTCCACGATTACATAATTCTTCAGATCTTACACTTCATGACTTTCCTCGATAATATAGATCTTCATATCTTATACTTCATGTCTTTCTACGATTACACAGATCTTCATATCTTACTCTTCATGACTTACCAAGATTACATAGATTTTCATATCTTATACTTCATGATTTTCCACGACTACATAGATCGCGATACCCAATACTTTATGGTTTTCCTGGATTACATAAATCTTCATATCTTATACTTCATGATTTTCCACGATTCAATAGATCTTCATATCTTATACTTCATGGCTTTCCTTGATCACATAGATCTTCATATCTTGTACTTCGTGACGTCCTGGATTACATAGATCGCCATATCTTATACTTCATGGTTTTCCTATATTACATAGATCTTTTTCTCTTATACTTCATGACTTTCCACGGTTCCATAGGTCTTCATATCTTATACTTCATGGCTTTTCTTTATTACATAGATCTTCATATCTTATATTTCATGACTTTCCATGATTCCATAGATCTTCATATCTTATACTTCATGACTTTGCTAGATTACATAGATCTTCATATCTTATACTTCAGGACTTTTCTTTATTACATCGATCTTCATATCTTATATTTCATGACTTTCCATGATTCCATAGATCTTCATATCTTATACTTCATGACTTTGCTAGATTACATAGATCTTCATATCTTATACTTCAGGACTTTTCTAGATTACGTAGATCTTCATATCTTATACTTCATGACTTTCCACGATTACATAGATCTTCATATCTTATACTTCATGACTTACCTAGATCTTCATATCTTATACTTCATGACTTACCTACATTACATAGATCTTCATATGTTATACTTCAGGACTTTCCTAATTTACATAGATTTTCATATCTTATATTTCATGATTTTCCACGATTACATAGATCGCCATACCAATTACTTTATGGTTTTCCTAGATTACATAAATCTTCTTATCTTATACTTCATGATTTTCCACGATTCAATAGATCTTCATATCTTATACTTCATGGCTTTTCTTGATCACATAGATCTTCATATCTTGTACTTCGTGACGTCCTGGATTACATAGATCGCCATATCTTATACTTCATGGTTTTCCTAGATTACATAGATCTTTTTCTCTTATACTTCATGACTTTCCATGATTCCATAGATCTTCATATCTTATACTTCATGACTTTTCTAGATTACATACATCTTCATATCTTATACTTCATGACTTTCCACGATTACATAGATCTTCATATCTTATACTTCATGACTTTCCTAGATTTCATAGATCTTCATATCTTATACTTCATGACTTTCCTAGATTTCATAGATCTTCATATCTTATACTTCATGACTTTCCACGATTACATAGATCTTCATATCTTATACTTCATGACTTTCCTAGATTTCATAGATCTTCATATCTTATACTTCATGGCTTTCCTAGATTACATAGATCTTCATATCTGACACTTCGTGATTTTCCTAGATTACATAGATCTTCATATCTTATACTTCATGACTTTCTTAGATTTCATAGATCTTCATATCTTATATTTTATGACTTCCCTCGGCATAGACTTTCCTGCTTACATAAATTTTTGCGGGTTGTTCTTATGTTGTTGTTTTGGGGGGGGGGGGGGTTCAAATTATTACATTATTAACGGTGCATTTTCGTAGCTACTTTTGTCATACGGTCGAATCAAATGTTTTTATCTTTTTCTTTCAAAGATCGAAGATAAAACTGAAACAAAGATCGAAGATAAAACTGAAACACGAAGTATCTATATATCATTTCTAACCTTACTATATGAGCGTTTTAAGTCTATGTAATGATCTTTTAATTATATAAATCAGATTGCTAAACAAATAATTTTACAGAAAAATAAACAAATAAATAAAAACACCAAAGAAAAATTTCTACGGATTTAATAGAATTTGCAAGGCCGTATTTATCTTCAGATCTATCAATTACTTACATATACAAGCATTTTATGCGCGAAGCTTTATAGTTAATAAATTCTCTAAAAATAAATATTTCTTTCAAACATTTTGCCAGTTCATATCGTTTATATCAAACTGATACAAACAAAAATAACATGATCTTCTTTCCAGATCTCTTGAAAATAACATGTTTTAGATTGAGAGCATTTTAATCAATATACAGGTAAATATGTAACTTTATAATATCTATTTCGAAATACAGATAATTTCTAAATAAATACGTTTCATACTGGTATATCGGCAAATATAAGTAGTATGCTCTAGTCTGCCGAATGCTGCACTGGCTTATAAGTATTTCATGTTTGTCACAGCGAGGTTATTTGAATCAAGATCTACTAAGCGCTGTCCAATTAGAAACGACCTTCACCTTTAGTTCTCGGTGTTATTAACGTGCCACGGCTTGTGATCGCCACGCATGGTTTCAATGTTTGTAAAGCATTGCAATGTCAACACGCTGGAATGAAACGAGGGAGACGAAAATAGAGCGAAGAAGTAAACCGGAAAGACAGCATTGAGACTTCGTTGGATACTAAACGAATTAATAGAAATCATGAACGGATATTTGTTTATATGGTATACCATGGCAACAGTCTGATTTTCGTGTAACAGTTTAACAACTGTATTATATATCAGGTAGGTTTAAACGAAGTATTGTAATCCAATCTGAAAGAATTTAGGTTTTATTATTTTCATTGAAAACTGCCATGGGAAGGGGGAGGCCTATTTATAATTTTACACTGGTTGTGCTTCTATGCATTTAATGTTATTATAAAAGTTATCTAAATATTAAACGGAAAACAAAACAAAATGTTTATAAACTGAGGTGGCACAATTGTTAACGTTTCTTGTTTTCAGAAACTTGTGTCCTCTAAAACAATGTGATGATCATCGTACAACCGTGTACGAACTCCGCGTTAGTGGGTGGGGTTGCGAACTCTGGGGGAGGGGGGGGGGGGTTGCGAACTCTGTGTTGGTGAGGAGATTATGGGGTGGCAAATTTGGTTTAGAATTATACATTGTATTTTATTCTGTGGCTTTGTAAAATGCAATATATGTATAAATATATATATAAAATATATATTTAAATACAACAGTAGAAAGAGGACATGAATAGAATACATACCAATATCGATAGCTTTACTTAACAAATCGATTCATTGTCATAGCTTTACTGAATAAATCGATTCATTGCCGTACGTTTAAATTCCAAATGAGACATGTTATTAGCCATGTATTTTTTATGTGCCCGTTGGACCATTGTGTAAAGATCACATTTACGCTATATCTACGTAAGAAGCATCTCGCTTTACTGATATCCGATATACCGGTACATGTATATGTGGCAGTGTTTCTTCAGTATCCAATACATATTAGAAATCACAAACGTGGCGTTTAATGCCTTCTTTGTTGCCTGAAATATTTTGTTCATACATCGGGTCAGAACATTTGGCCATTTAACAAATCTCGTTTACTAATATACATTTGATGCTATGTTCTCAGGCACACGATGTTATACAAAATACCTAAAACAAATGTAGTTGTAAAAGTTGGTTGGTTGAATATTGTTTTACGTAGCTTCCAAGATTTTTTTCCCACCTATATCGCGACATGGAAGCAGGACGTAACCAACCCCTTAAACATCGTGGCGCAAGTCGTGAATCGAACTCAGACTACCAACACCACAAGCCAAGCGCTTAACCACTACATTATACATGCCACCCCCCCCCCCTTCCCAGTTGTAAAAATAAACAGTAAGTGGTGACAATGGCGTTCTATTCAAAATCTTTACTTTTACAATGGAATAGGGGGAAGAAATGGCACGGGATACCTAGATACACCTTTCCTAAAAATAAGTCGTAACACGTTTCCTTCTCCGACTGATTGGAAGGCTTTCGAACCTCCTTGTCATAGAACAACATGTCTAGTTTGGTTTGGTTTGGTTTATGGGAGTTATGCTGTATCCCTGTTATCAATCTGTCAGTCATATCGTGATGCGGAAGTGGGAATGGGAAAGACATCGGACTTAGCTGTAGGGCAGAAGTCATCAAGGAGATACATAACTTGGTAACAAATAATGTACTACATCAATAACATTACAAAAATATTAATTGTACGACAGACGCGATACCGACTTAGGACGGTCAGTTGAGTAACAACGATACTCAATTGGTGTGGTTAACCGGCTCATGGGCCCACAATCCCACTCATCGCAATTGCAGATCAATCAAAGTACACATTCAAAAATTTATAAATAATCCTCCATATAGAGAAAAGGATCAACGAATATCTCAGGTTAAGAGTCATAAAAAATACATTAACACATAGTAATGTAGAGAAAGATTATATAGAACGACATCAGCACGAGGTAACTGTGCTCTGCTGATCTAGAAGCGAGCTCAGACCTTGATCTGTAAGAGTCCCGACCAACAGTCAAAGGGGACGAGGTTCGGGACCAAGTTTCCCCTAAAACGATTTACACAAGACCCGTCATAGAATCTCAGCCGCCCTGTTAATCAGTGTGTAACGCTCAAGGAAAAGTCTGCATACAGCTGTATAAGGGCCCAATACAAGACCAATAGTCTTGGCGATGATCATAGGGTCATATTGTCAATGTAGAAGACGTTTGACAATTTTAGATCGGGATAAAATAAAGTTATAAAAATATCTTACCCTCCTTATCTTGAACGCTAGATCACCGTAGAAACTGGGATGAGAAATTCCACTAAAAACAAATCGTTGAAAACTAATATTTCCGAAATTAGATAAATGTTTTTAATAAGATCTGTAAAATTTTCCTAAAGTTTCTCTGTTTATAGTATCTGTATCCCTAAGTCAACAGTTTCGAAGTGATTTGTAAATTTTTAGTATGAAAATCTCAAATGCTAGTGCAGGCTCTAGCGAACCTAACCAACTGAGAAATATGAATTCTATACTGGGAGTCTTGGAAGTAACCGACCTATTGAACTCAGAGACACATTTTTACAAGGGAATGGAACCAGAATCAGTGCGCACCATGCACTGTTCACCAAGGCATTGTTTTAGTCATAGTAAGATACTGTGGACGTTTTGTTACATGTATGAGGGTCTTCTATCCACTACTAATTATATATATATATATATATATATATATATATATATATATATATATATATATATATATATATATATATATATATATATATATATATATATATATAACGGTGATTTCTATAGTATATACATGTATATATATAAAGGGAGATTGATTTAACATTTATTTTATTTTTTTTCCCAAGCATATCTGATCCTACCAATGGACTTCAGTTTATATTATACACAAGGCCACTTCATGGCAGATAGACACGAGTATATTGAAAATCCCTGCAGATGTTTACATAAGATAAAAGTACACAGACGATCGCTTTCTTATTTGATTAAACTTTAGTTAAAATTATACGTTGTTGTAGTTTTAACTCCAATTCCTTTGTATTGCGTTGAAGAGCTAAGTATTTAGGATATTAAAGTTTTATTCACAAATGTTAGAATAGTTAAAGATTCAAGTACGCGAAAAGTTTAACATTCACTGGTTTGTAGAGACACATCTATTATAAGTGTGAATTATATAACCACATTCAGTGCATATAGTACTGAAATAGAAGTGGGCTCGTGAATAGAATATTGAATGCTTTATTGATTCGAGTCTTTGTGAATAATCTGTGTTGAAACTGAAAGTGAATAAAGGTGTACTTTGACATATACATGTATATATGCATATTAGAATATCTGGGGTGTGTTCCTGTCCCTCCTCCCCTACCCCCATACACCTCTTATTTAATCTTATGTAAAGGCACAGAATTTTTGATGGTGTATGAGTTAATGATATGTTTGTATATTTATTATAGCACACGGTAGCCGTATCCCTACACCATGGGGTCGAACACGAGTACGCAAGCGAGCGGGGAGACGTCAGAGGTGGCGATAGCTATGGCTTTAGTTATCTCTGTCATCATCATCATCGTCATCGCCATAACCATCTTTGTATTATTTTTTACAGACAAAAGTAAGTTTGATGAGAAGTAAAAGAAGTTTTTCTACGTGTTTAACGTCAGTCTGCATTTGAGTACTGACAGTTTCCCTAAGGCGTTGTAAAACTGTATAAAACATATACACATGTAGATCTATTTGAATCTATAGCCTTTCTGACCTTCCTGTTTGTTTACAGACCGATACTGTTTCAAACATGCCTGGGTTCGGCGCCATAAACTGAGCAAATACTGAAGTCAATTATTTCATTCTAATTAATTCTATTATCACACATTCAAATAAATTGTCATGCAGAATGGTTTAATTCTATTTATCAGTAGAATAAAACTCAGTAAAATCTAAATTCCATTTATTAATTCATTGTTGAAAAGAAGAATCCGAAATTATGACTGAAGTATTTTCTCAGTTTATGGCGCCGGACACTCATGCGCTTTGCTCTATTGGCAGAATTTACATAACACACCCCCCTCTCCCCGAACAGTAACTGTAGCAACATGTATTTAGAGGTCTTATTGTTGTATAACGTACTTTTTACTCCAATATTTAATAATCTGCAAGTAATCTACTATTTTTGGTACATTTATTTATACCTAACCCGTCGCTGAAAAGTGAATACAATATTAGTTAGATCTGTTGAACTTTCTTATTCCTTTGCTTTGGTCAGAGCCAAAGTTGATTACTTTTTATTGAATACGGATCAGTTAGTCGCCTGATTTTCAAAACGAATTAATCTTAAGGTTCGTTAACAATCAACAGGTTTAAATGAATTTCTTTTAATACATACACATGTACGTAATCCAGTTCCTTCAGAGTTGTCGACCGATATTAATAACAAACAAACAAAAAAATCGATGTTCAATTTAGTAAGAAAATCATATACAACGCACAGTAAAATTACCTCAAATTAACTAACTGCCTGCATCTTATGTGACGACAAGAAACAAGTTCAAACGCAAAATGAATCAAATACTTGAGACCCTTGAAGGATTTAAAAATATGAGGTATGTATGATCAATATGTTCTCGGCCTAATATATTATACTTCGATACAATGAATAAGTATAAAACTCCAATCAAATCATTATTCTATCATATTGAACGTTTTAGGCAGAGAGAGTACTATTTTAAAGGTTTTGATTATACACGGAATTCGCTGTTAAAAGTTGAAGGGTTAGTCAAGTCGCCAAAATGCACAGGGCACGTCAATTATGCTAATAATCCAAAGTAGAAAAAAGTTCCTTGTGTCAAGTTGTGACCCCATTAATTATTAGCATAACTGACGTACTTTGTGCCAAAATGGAGAAAACTGAACCCTTGAAAAGGAATCACCTTCTTATAGTACTGTTAAAAATGGACTGCAGAATTTAGAAGGGGAGGGAGAGCATAGAAAACGATAAACTGTCTGAATGCCCGAAAGAGGCTACCACAGACGAAAATGATGTGCGCACTCTTGCCATGTGTGACATAAGGCGAAACCTACGTGATATAGCCAATGGCGTTGGCATTTGTTATGGAGCTGTTCAATCAATTTTAACCGACATCTTATGCATGTCTAAGATTGATTGATTGGTTGATTTTTGTTTAACGTCACACCACGAATATTTCACGTATATGGTGACGGCATCTGCCTGATGCGGGGCATACAAATTTTGACCTTTGCAACGGACCCACCCGAAGCAGTGAGGGATCTTTAACGTGCCATGCATACCACGACACGGGGTCTCGGTTTTTACTGTCTCATCCGAAAGATAGGACACCGGCATGACCAGAGCGGGACTCGAACCCCGGCCTCCCGATCAGGAGGAAAGCGCGTTACCACCAGGCCACGCCGGCTTTATGCATGTATTAACCTAGGTCTCGGCTAGGTAGATCCCTAGAATGTTGATTGAACATCAAAATAGAAACAGGTATGATGTTTCTTTGTCTCTTTTGTCTCGCTATGAGGTTGCACCCGAGGATTTTATGGGTCGATTTGTCATTCGGGATGAAACTTGAATACACCATTTTGATCTTGAATCTAAGAAACAAAGCATACAATGAATTCATCCTGTCTCATCCGTCCTAGAAAATTCAAGAGAGTTTCATCGGCTGGGAAAGTCATGGTGTTGATCTTGTGGGCAATCAGACAATTAATCATGATTGACTTTCTTCAGGAAGGCCACCCGATAAACAATTCATATAATGCAGGTTTAATGAGTTAAAAAGGCTGCGTCAGGAGATTGTGAGAATCTAGAAAGGAAAACTAACCAGACGAGTTCTGTTCTTGTAGGATAAAGCACTCGCTCACACTTCCCAAGTTGCAATGACGGCTCAAGATATATATACATGATTTGATCGATTAACTTAAGCCTGTTTAACTCCATTGCAGTACCCTTCATAGAGCGCTACGAGATACTGTACGAGGGAGAAACACAATGGAGGAATGTCAATAGGTATGGTGATACCAGCCTCAAATTCGTAAGCTATCGCCTGAAGGAAGTCCGAGAAAAACGACGACAATTGAGACTAGAGCGGCGATTCCCCCCGCCCACAAGGAAAGCCGAGAACTTCTACGATTCGCAGAGCTTTGGCACAGAAGATAATTATTCTATTAATGCCCATTCTTACTTAAACAGTGCTAATGAGCGGTGAGTACTGTAGAATATATTATATATATATATATATATATATATATATATATATATATATATATATATATATATATATATATATATATATATATATATATATATATATATATATATATAAAACGGTGATTACTATAGTATATACATGTGTAACGCTGATTACTATTGTATAAATACATGTATGTATAACGGTGATTACTACAGTGTATATATATATATATATATATATATATATATATATATATATATATATATACATGTATAATGATGAATACTATAGTATATATACATGTAAAACTGTCATTCCTATAGTATATACATGTATAACGCTGATTACTATTGTATATACATGTATAATGCTGATTACTATAGTATATATACATGTATAACTGTCATTACTATAGTATATATACATATATATTAATGAATCCTATGACATATATAAGTATAACGGTAATTACCATAGTATACATATATACATGTATTACGGTGAAATGCTATAGTATATATGCATGTATAACGCTGGATAATATAGTATATATGCATGTATAACGGTGAATATTATAGTATATATAATATATAACAGTGATAACTATAGTGTATATATAATATAACGATGAGCACCTATATGAGCATATATATATCTGCAATTGTCCGTTAAAACATTCTAAATCTTGCAGTCTAATACATATTATGATATAGGAATGGAAGTTATTTATTTATTATATCTTTATTTCTTTTATCATTTTCATTGGCCGGAATGCGAAGCAAATGTAAAAGACTCTACACGACAGCAATTTTATTCTTTGAAGCTTGTATACGAGCTAAGTTCGCTTCTTTATACATGTGTACACTTTTCCTGAACCAATAATAAATATAGCTTAGTGATGACCGTTTTGAAAATGCTGCCGATACATGTATTTCTCCATGTTACCTGATTACCTTCTGAATATCATTCCTACCATATAGGTATACCCGTCACGAAGACGATGGTCCCTTGGTCATAAATAGGTAAACACTATATGTGCTTGGCTATGAGTGTGACTTGTTAACTTTATGTTCTTCATAATATATAATATATACTGTAACATGTACCATATCACTCTATTAATATATGCTCTATATGAATTCTGTGTGACATAGCGTGTGAAGTGCCATGCGCGATTTAACATGCGCAGCGCCGTATGTGCAATGATATGCGAATTCACATTTGCAATACCGACAGCGAAATAACATTTTATTTGTATATAACATATTTGATCACTATATATATCTAGATATATACGTCCCTGAAAAATGTACCCTAGTCTTGATCAACGAAATCATACGCAAATGTAGATTTATTCCTCATATGCAAACAAGTTATTTCTGAGTTTTCAATTTTCGGTTGAAAATATTCAAAAATGTTACTGTAATAAGAACGAGACTGCAGATGAACTTGGCGTTTCAAATATAGAATTTCAATCACAACAAACCAAAGAGCAAATCTGTGTAGTTATGTTCATTTAAAACTGCAGTCTTTGAAAAAAAAAATACTATTATGGTAGGCTCTGCGTCTTTGAATTAATTCATCTTTTATGCACAGAAAATGTAAAAGAACTATGTAATTTAGAAAAATATATAAAATATGCTTTTGTTATTATTGTATAAGCTTAAAGTTTTCTAGTTTGATCAAATATCACCGGTTTACCTACTTCTTGTTTGATCAAACATCACCGGTTTACTTACTTCTTGTTAGATCAGATAACTTCGGTTTACCTACTTCTTGTTTGATCAAATATTACCGGTTTACCTACGTCTTGTTTGATCAGATATCACCAGTTTACCTACTTCTTGTTTGATCAGATAACATCGGTTTACCTACTTCTTGTTTCATAAGATATCATCGGTTTACCTACTTCTTGTTTGATCGGATATCGCTGGTTTACCTACATCTTATTTGACCAGATATCAACAGTTTAACTACTTCTTGTTTGATCAGATATCACCGTTTACCTACTTCTTGTTTGATCAGATATCACCGGTATACTTACTTCTTATTTGATCAGATATCACCGGTTTACCTACGTCTTATTTGATCAGATATCACCGGTATACCTACTTCTTGTTTGATCAGATATTACTGGTTACCTACTTCTTGTTTGATCTGATATCACCGGTTACCTACTTCTTGTTTGATAAGATATCACTGGTTTACCTACTTCTTGTTTGATCAGATATCACTGGTTACCTACTTCTTGTTTGATCTGATATTATCAATTTACCTACTTGTTTGATCAGATATCACCTGTTTTCCTTTCTCTTGTTTGATCAGATATCACCGGTATACTTCTTGTTTAATCAGATATCACCAGTTAACCTACTTCTTGTTTGATCAGATATCACTGGTTTACCTACTTCTTGTTTGATCAAACATCACTGGTTTACCTACTTCTTGTTTGATCAGATATCACCGGTTTTTCTACTTCTTATTTGATCAAATATTACCGGTTTACCTACGTATTGTTTGATCAGATATCACCAGTTTACCTACTTCTTGTTTGATCAGATATCATCGGTTTACCTACTTCTTGTTTCATAAGATATCATCGGTTTACCTACTTCTTGTTTGATCGGATATCGCTGGTTTACCTACATCTTATTTGACCAGATATCAACAGTTTAACTACTTCTTGTTTGATCAGATATCACCGTTTACCTACTTCTTGTTTGATCAGATATCACCGGTATACTTACTTCTTGTTTGATCAGATATCACCGGTTTACTTACGTCTTGTTTGATCAGATATCACCGGTTTACCTACGTCTTGTTTGATCAGATATCACCAGTTTACCTAATCCTTGTTTGATCTCATATCATCAGTTTACCTACTTCTTGTTTGATCAGATATCACCGGTATACCTACTTCTTGTTTGATCAGATATCACTGGTTACCTACTTCTTGTTTGATCTGATATCACCGGTTACCTACTTCTTGTTTGATCAGATATCACCGGTTTACCTACTTCTTGTTTGATCAGATATCACCGGTTTACCTACTTCTTGTTTGATCAGATATCACTGGTTACCTACTTCTTGTTTGATCAGATATCACTGGTTACCTACTTCTTGTTTGATCTCATATCATCAATTTACTTACTTGTTTGATCAGATATCACCAGTTTTTCCTTTCTCTTGTTTGATCAGATATCACCGGTATACTTACTTCTTGTTTGATCAGATATCACCAGTTAACCTACTTCTTGTTTGATCAGATATCACCGGTTTACCTACGTCTAGTTTGATCAGATATCACTGGTTTACCTACTTCTTGTTTGATCAAATATCACCTGTTTACCTATTTCTTGTTTGATCAGATATCATCGGTTTACCTACCTCTTGTTTCATAATATATATCACCTGTTTACCTATTTCTTGTTTGATCAGATATCATCGGTTTACCTACTTCTTGTTTGATCAGATATCACCGGTTTACCTTTCTCTTGTTTGATCAGGTATCACCGGTTTACTTACTTCTTGTTTGATCAGATATCACCGGTTTACCTACTTCTTGTTTGATCAGATATCATCGGTTTACCTACCTCTTGTTTCATAATATATATCATCTGTTTACCTATTTCTTGTTTGATCAGATATCATCGGTTTACCTACTTCTTGTTTGATCAGATATCACCGGTTTACCTTTCTTTTGTTTGATCAGGTATCACCGGTTTACTTACTTCTTGTTTGATCAGATATCACCGGTTTACTTATTTCTTTTTTGAGCAGATATCACCGGTTTACCTACTTCTTGTTTGATCAGATATCACTGGTTACCTACTTCTTGTTTGATCTGATATCACCGGTTACCTACTTGATATCATCAATTTACTTACTTGTTTGATCAGATATCACCAGTTTTTCCTTTCTCTTGTTTGATCAGATATCACCGGTATACTTACTTCTTGTTTGATCAGATATCACCAGTTAACCTACTTCTTGTTTGATCAAATATCACCGGTTTACCTACTTCTTGTTTGATCAGATATCATCGGTTTACCTACCTCTTGTTTCATAATATATATCACCTGTTTACCTATTTCTTGTTTGATCAGATATCATTGGTTTACCTACTTCTTGTTTGATCAGATATCACCGGTTTACCTTTCTCTTGTTTGATCAGGTATCACCGGTTTACTTACTTCTTGTTTGATCAGATATCACCGGTTTACCTACTTCTTGTTTGATCAGATATCATCGGTTTACCTACCTCTTGTTTCATAATATATATCACCTGTTTACCTATTTCTTGTTTGATCAGATATCATCGGTTTACCTACTTCTTGTTTGATCAGATATCACCGCTTTACCTTTCTCTTGATTGATCAGGTATCACCGGTTTACTTACTTCTTGTTTGATCAGATATCACCGGTTTACTTATTTCTTTTTTGAGCAGATATCACCGGTTTACCTACTTCTTGTTTGATCAGATATCATCGGTTTACCTACTTCTTGTTTGATCAGATATGACCGGTTTACCTACGTCTTGTTTGATCAGATATCACCGCTTTACCTTTCTCTTGATTGATCAGGTATCACCGGTTTACTTACTTCTTGTTTGATCAGATATCACCGGTTTACTTATTTCTTTTTTGAGCAGATATCACCGGTTTACCTACTTCTTGTTTGATCAAATATCACCGGTTTACCTACTTCTTGTTTGATCAGATATCATCGGTTTACCTACCTCTTGTTTCATAATATATATCATCTGTTTACCTATTTCTTGTTTGATCAGATATCATCGGTTTACCTACTTCTTGTTTGATCAGATATCACCGGTTTACCTTTCTTTTGTTTGATCAGGTATCACCGGTTTACTTACTTCTTGTTTGATCAGATATCACCGGTTTACTTATTTCTTTTTTGAGCAGATATCACCGGTTTACCTACTTCTTGTTTGATCAGATATCACTGGTTACCTACTTCTTGTTTGATCTGATATCACCGGTTACCTACTTCTTGTTTGATCAGATATCACCGATTAACCTATTTCTTGTTTGATCAGATATCACCGGTTTACCTACTTCTTGTTTGATCAGATATCACTGGTTACCTACTTCTTGTTTGATCAGATATCACTGGTTACCTACTTCTTGTTTGATCTGATATCATCAATTTACTTACTTGTTTGATCAGATATCACCAGTTTTTCCTTTCTCTTGTTTGATCAGATATCACCGGTATACTTACTTCTTGTTTGATCAGATATCACCAGTTAACCTATTTCTTGTTTGATCAGATATCACCGGTTTACCTACGTCTAGTTTGATCAGATATCACTGGTTTACCTACTTCTTGTTTGATCAAATATCACCGGTTTACCTACTTCTTGTTTGATCAGATATCATCGGTTTACCTACCTCTTGTTTCATAATATATATCACCTGTTTACCTATTTCTTGTTTGATCAGATATCATTGGTTTACCTACTTCTTGTTTGATCAGATATCACCGGTTTACCTTTCTCTTGTTTGATCAGGTATCACCGGTTTACTTACTTCTTGTTTGATCAGATATCACCGGTTTACCTACTTCTTGTTTGATCAGATATCATCGGTTTACCTACCTCTTGTTTCATAATATATATCACCTGTTTACCTATTTCTTGTTTGATCAGATATCATCGGTTTACCTACTTCTTGTTTGATCAGATATCACCGCTTTACCTTTCTCTTGATTGATCAGGTATCACCGGTTTACTTACTTCTTGTTTGATCAGATATCACCGGTTTACTTATTTCTTTTTTGAGCAGATATCACCGGTTTACCTACTTCTTGTTTGATCAGATATCATCAGTTTACCTACTTCTTGTTTGATCAGATATGACCGGTTTACCTACGTCTTGTTTGATCAGATATCTTGTTCACTTATAACACTTTTGCTTCATGTAGTCTTAAGAATGTCCATATCATGTCCCTGCTTACATGCGCATTCCATTAGATTTAAGATTTTAAAATCTCGGAAATGGCTTATTATGAAATTGATGATAACCAATTTATTACAAACTGAATTAACATTGCTCCAACTTTCGCATAAAGTTTTACTGTCATAACAATCCCCTATATTGATCATAATTGGTATCATACTCAGAGAACACTGCGGGTCAATGATGAGCAGACTTTGGCATGGCCGCATGATGAGCAGATATCAATGAACTTTCATTTTACATGTATATTTTTGACTTATTTTTGGTGCAGTGTACGTTTCATCATACACCATAAAGATCAATATACCTACGCCATATAGCATAATCTCCTAGCTCGCTTCCTTATATTGATATTGTCGGCATCCTTACTCGTGCTCTTCATTTAATGCTGTCGGTATTTATGTGTATGAATGGTGGATTACATAAAGCATTATCTGCTCACACTAACAGTAATTATGTTATCTAAATTAAATGACAAATAATGAATGAACATGTTCGTTTTCCAGGTCTTGGTGGTAGTGATATTATCCTAACAGATTTAGATCATTACTGAATGAAATATATGCAATCTGTATTTTCTTGTTCATTATAAACTTAAATCTTAAAAATCATATTTTGCCCTGTAAAATAAATAATCTTATGCGCAATTAATATATGTACATATCAGAGACATAGACTACTTTCAGTAGTCTATGTCTCTGGTACATGTAAATTGATATTACTGAAAATTTCATTATAAAATATCGTACTCTGTTTTAGCGATGACAGAATCTATTCTCCAAGATCTGATGTTATATCCGAAAATGAACCTGCTCGAGCAGAGAAGAAGAAAAAAAGAAAGAAGAAGAAGAGACAGCCTTCACCTGATAAAGAACCTAGGTCTCTTCCAAAAAGTCAAGAAGGAAGTGTCCGTTCGTCCGTGCCGGATCAGGATATTAGACGTCGAATTGTAGAGGAAAGAGAACGCGAACTTTCCCGACAACCTACTAGTGGTAGGGCTGACATCGAATCGGAGGCATAATATGAATTATTGTGATAATTTATACTAACAGGCAGTAGAATATTATCGTTGACTTGGAATCATTATAGGTCAGCATTGAATCATATTTTATACATGCATAATATGAGTGGAAGTAACACTTGATTTTTGATGTGAAACTTAAAGGTAGTCCATAAACGTGATGTGAACTTGTGATGTTGAGAAATAGTGTTAGAATAAGTGTGAACGAGTACAGTTATATCTAAGTACAAGCTATCTGATTAAGTGTATTTGAGAACTTATATGCATTTTAGTGTATATAACTACTGAGTTTGTGAATAAGTGTTTGAGTACTTAAATGCGTCAAAGTACTGAGTACAAGTATACCTGAGTACAAGTGCATCTCATGATCTCATTACTAAGTATATCTGATCTAGTGTATATGAGTACTAGTGAATCTAAAAAATAGTGTATCTGATTACTAGTGTATTCAAGTTCTTAGTCATGTGTATTAGAGATTTAGTATATTTGAGTGTTAAGTTGACTTATTTTATTCTTCAACAGTAATTATGTTCTAAGTACTTGATTCAGAAGCTATTTTATTGAAATTTGTATACTAATTACAGGTTTATCTCTGTCCGCCATCTTGGCAATGTCCTTGTCATATGAAATGAAAAATTATTATGTATTTGTTCTATTAAGACATGCAATAGAGCTGTCACTAACTAACCATTGCATTGTGGTGGGGTTCTTTGGTTGACTGTTTAAAATTTATTTTTCTTTGTGTCATTCCAACATTTTTGTATTGTTAAATGTATAAATAACTGGTTACAGTTTAAGCATTATGTGACAAACAAAAAGAATAAATTAATGGATAATTAGTTTTACATGTGTAGCATAAAAAAGATCATATTTTTATATGAATTATAGTATTCAGAATTTCTTAGATAAATGAGAGAATATTTTCCATCCTAGGTATTTCATGGTATTATTTATGTGGTATCATTTAAGATTTTCACATTTGGTGTTTAATATCCCAAGATCTGCTACTATCTGCTGACTAGCTAACTGCACTTAACATTGATTTAGAACAGATCTGTCATATGTATAGATTAATCATGCCTGCTGAGAAGAAGCTCCATATACAGAGAGTGTTATAAATCACATATACATTTGTTGTTCTCTGTGTTTAGAAATATGAAGTTGATACCAGCTTGATTCTAATGTAACTCTACATAACTGATACTCATCAATATAACATTTATATATGTGGGTTATTAAGGTGATGTCGTTAGTGTACATATTACTACAATTAATTACCTATTACATATATCTATGGAATTTTCTTTTTTTCTTGTTGAGTGACCAAATACAAAGTTTGCAATATGTGGCATCTGGAGTTGGTGGTATACCGAATACAAATTTTACAGTATGTGGCATCTGGAGTTGGTGGTATACGGATTACAAAGTTTACAATATGTGGCATCAGGAGTTGGTGGTATACGGAATACAAAGTTTACAATATATGGCATCTGTAGTTGGTTATATACGGAATACAGTTTACAATATGTGGCATCTGGAGTTGGTGGAATACGGAATACAAAGTTTACAATATGTGGCATCTGGAGTTTGTGGTATACTGAATACAAATTTTACAATATGTGGCATCTGGAGTTGGTGGTATACCGAATACAAATTTTACAATATGTGGCATCTGGTGTTGGTGGTATACCAAATACAAAGTTTACAATATGTGGCATCTGCAGTTGGTTATATACGGAATACAGTTTACAATATGTGGCATCTGGAATTGGTGGTATACCAAACACAAAGTTTACAATATGTGGCATCTGGAGTTGGTGGTATACCGAATACAAAGTTTACAATATGTGGCATCTGGAGTTGGTGGTATACGGAATACAAAGTTTACAATATGTGGCATCTGGTGGTATACCAAACACAAAGTTTACAATATGTGGCATCTGGAGTTGGTGGTATACCAAACACAAAGTTTACAATATGTGGCATCTGGAGTTGGTGGTATGATATACTCGTCAGATTAGGAGTACATGTATTATAGTTGGGGCTTTTTTTTTGGGGGGGGGGAGTTTTCTTGTTTATAGAAAAAAAATTATTGTGACCTGGCATTTTGATGCTTGATAGAGAGTTAATCATTTTTTAGTTGATATCATATCAAACTACAGTTGCTCAATTAAAATTTTAATCAACGATTGTTAAGTAGTTTTTGTCTTCACTCTTATAACTTTTACATGTACATGTATTCCTATAATCAATAAACCATGACAGTTAAAGATGAAAAAGAAGAAATAATAATGACTGATAAAATAACCTCTGCTTAAAAGACCAATGCCCAGACTGGAAGAACAGACACAAATGTTCATTGGACAAATGAACAGACATAAGTATCAGGACGGACAGAGGGAAGTACCAGAAGCTGCAAACCCTAGAGCTTTTTGGCATAGGTATAATAAATCGAACAGAACATGAACTAGTCCCAAATATCAGACCAAGACATAGGTCTCAAGCTTAGGTCTGACAAGTCTTATTATGCTTCAGTCTGACAATTCTTATGCTTGGGTGTGACAAGTCATATGCTTGGGCCTGACTAGTCATATACTTGGGTCTGACAAGTCTCATGCATGGGTCTAACAAGTTATATGATGGGTCTGACAAGTCATATTCTTGGGTCTGACTATAGTCATATGCTTGGGTCTAACAAGTCTTTTGCTTGGGTCAGACAAGTCTTATGCTTGGGTCTGACTCATCATATGCTTGAATCTGACAAGTCTTATGTTTGGCTCTGACAATTTTAATACATGGGTCTGTCAAGTCTTAATTATGCTTGGGTGTGACTAGTCTTATGCTTGGGTCTGACAAGTCTTATGATTGGGTCTGATTACTCTTATGCTTGGGTCTGACTAGTCTTAGACTTGGGTCTGACAATTCTTATGCTTGGGTCTGACGAGTTTTATATGCATGAGTCTGACTTGTCTAAAGCTTGGGTCTGACAATTTCTATGGATGAGGTCTGACTAGTCTTATGCTTGGGTGTGACATCTCTTATGGTTGGGTCTGACTAGTCTTAGACTTGGGTCTGACAATTCTTAGGCTTGGGTGTGACGAGTCTTAGATGCATGAGTCTGACTAGTCTTATGCTTGGGTCTGACATCTCTTATGGTTGGGTCTGACTAGTCTTATGCTTGGCTCTGACAAGTCTTATGGCTGGGTCTGAGAAGTCTTATGCTTGGGTCTGACTAGTCTTATTCTTAGGTCTGACTACTCTTACGCTTGGACCTGACTAGTCTCAGGCTTGGGTCTGACTAGTCTTATATGATTGGGTCTGACAAGTCGAAATCTATATGCTTGGTCTGACATTTCGGATTAAATGTAACACTTAATCGCTATGTGTTCCTACATTACAATACAACAGATTTCGTCGTACTGTCATTGTCATCTGATTCAAAGGAGGGAAAAATCAGAGGTCGAATTCATAATACATGTCTTTATCTGGTATGATGTCCAAGAAAGGAGGTGCTAAGGAAAGTGTAGAATTTATTTGGAACATAATAAGTCTTATACTGGAGGATGTCCATGTCCTCTTAGACAAAGCTACCTATAAGAAAAGAAACCGATGCACACATTTAGAGGTACCAGCTAGGGGCAGAGACATATATCCACCATGTGCGGGGGTTGGAATAGAATTCCCTTCTTTTTTAATTTTTTGGTCGGTAAATTTAACGCAAAATCTTTATGCTTTAATTTTGAGAGTGGGAAATCCCTACATGTATCTTCCTTACTAAAGGCTGGAGCTTCTTTGTCCTTGAAACGAATATTTTACCACCCATGGGCGATAACCCATTGATTACTGAACACGTACACACGTTAGCGGATGAAACCAAATTATACTTCATGGGATAACGTTTAGAATTTAAAAGGGTTATCTTTCTTTGTATACATGAATGCGCATGAAGTAACCTGCTCTCTGCTTGATGCCAGACCTAGCTTCGAGGTTCTTCCTCATCTCCAATATTCTCCAGATTTAGCCCCACCTGACTTCTGTCTGTTCCCAAATCTGAAATTTTACATATTTGATAAGAAGTTTGGAAGCAATGAGGATGTCATGAACGCTGTATATGATTTCTCAGGGGGGCCAGAATGAAGCCTTCTATTTTGAAAGGATTCAAAAACTGGAACAGAGATGGGGAAAGCGTATATAGATGAAAAGAGATTTTATTGAAAAATAATGATAATTGTTTCAGTCCTGGATAATCTGAAGTACACAAGGCCGAGAGCTTTTTATCACACCTCTTACCACACCGGTTCCTACGCCCATGCATACCGCCACAGATATCGGTATCCGGTAACCTTACAGCTTGGAACAGTGCTTTCTTCCTGTATCATACAATATTTTCAATGGTGTTTTGTCGTCCAATAAAAAGCATTTCAATCTGTTTTAAGTGATTAAACTTGACACAATTGATACTTTTTGAAATAATGCCCAGAAAATCGATCAGCTTTCAACAAATTATCGATCTCCAGTTTTTGAATGGGCACGACTTCCAACCCTGACCTCTTTTTTTTTTCCCCCCGATATTTACGATTCTACAAAAAAACCAACTTATTTCTCAATTACATACAGTGGCGGATCCAGGATTTCCGAAAAAGGGGGGGGGGCCCTCGCATGTGTATTAGCCAAACTTCTCAGCCATTTTTGGTGCAAAATCTGGATCTTTTACGTGCCTCGCCTACCGTGACACAGGACCTCGGTTTTTACCGTCTCATCCGAAAGACGGAACACCGGTGTGCCCAGGACGGGAGTCGAACCCGTGACCTCTCGATCACGCGCAGAGCACCTTATCCACTAGACCACACCGGCTTTATAACGGTAGACACTCGGGTAAATCCACTACTACATATTTTAAGATGTATTAGACAATGCAGAAAGCAGGTGCGGCCAGCATGTAGTGAAATGTAATTCTAGTGCAGTGTTAAAGCATAATCACTCTACATGAATCTATTACTATGTGTCCTCATATACATGGTGCCGTTTTGTAAAATACTTTGTGTGTCTGAAGTTGCAGGCCGGTAGTTCGAAAAGCGTATTTCAAAGAAAAAACGGCAGAAAGAGACATGTTTGAACGAGGAATTGTATAGAAAAACAAAGTTTACAAAAAAAAAAAAACAAACAAACAAATAAGTTAAAGACCAACTCATGGACTTGACTTACTTTCAATCAATAAAAATAGGGCACCGTTAAAAGGCACATATTTTACTATCTTAGGGTCATACAAACTAGAAATGAATATCCAGTCTAACTGTGGTAAATTTAGTTTACCTCCAAATGTTTGCAAGTTAATTAATCTTTGTTGAGCATCCATCATTTCCTGTGTTGACATCCCTCCTTTCATTAACAGACTAACTACAAATGTAGTAAATTTTGGGGAGGTGTGAAAATTCCTGTTCAATATGCACATCTTCAAAATGTGATCTTTCTTTGTACCAAGTTTCATCAAAATCCCTCAAAGGGGTTAGGGTGAGGGGTTGCGAAGACAAGGTATTTTGCATAGAAAAATCTAAGAAACTCAAGTCCATGGGCAATAACTCCTGTTTTTTTGTTTTTGTTTTTTTTTTGACAGCATCCCCCTTCCAATATGCAAATCTTCATATGTTGTTCTTTCACTGTACCAAGTTTCATCAAAATCTCCCTAAGGTTTAGGAGGAGTTGCGAATACAAGATAGGTGGGACAGACGGACGACAGCGGTGTAGCATAATACGCCTACATCTTTATGCGAGCATATAAAAAGGCTTGGTGGCAGTAAGACAATTTCACCATAATCACCGTGCTTTGTCCCTCACCTTTCACGTGATTCATGTACGTTCTATTTTCGTATATTATACTCGAATTAACCTTTAATAAATTAGTATTCATATTCCATATATATATATATATATATATATATATATATATATATATATATATATATATATATATATATATATATATATATATATATATATATATATATATATATATATATATATATATATATATATATATATATACATACATACTCAAATAAATAAATGATTATCAATGTCTAAAGGATTGTTCCTTGACCTTTACAACTATATGACACTTCATTGCTGTCCTTTGTATTTGACATTATCCAGCACAATTGCTTCCTCTATTCTAGAATAATTTTCTCGACTATTGACGTCAATTCTTTCTTATATTTGAATATAACTACTTACAGCACAGCTGGACGATAACTGTATGGATTGTTACCTGAGCCAATGATCTTAAATATTCTACAATGTATCCACAGGAGCGAATATCTGAGAGGCAACACATATATATGTACACTTAATATGTGTCCCCACAACATTCTACTCTACAGTATACTTTCATTTTAAAAGAGTATCTGGAGCATAAAATATAAAGATATAAACAATTACCATATGTAGATGTACTAAAAATCGAAAATGAACTTGATTCTGATGTAGGACACATTCTTATTCCCAGCATAGTTATCTCTCTCTCTCTCTCTCTCTCTCTCTCTCTCTCATCTGTATATGTTATTATGAACAGAATCAATGGAAATAAGATATGTTTAAATGCATTCTCGTTCTGTGTATTTTCTCTGCATTTTGCACCGTCATTGTCTGATATTATGTATATATGTAATTTCTATGCGCTTGGGGGAATTTCAGGTGATTTATTATAAACGTTTAAATTATCGATAATATATGAAATATGCCATATAACGAATAGACTGTAATACCTAATCATATTCTTTAATTTATAATTAGATTTTAAAATAATTTTTTAGATTTGTGAGGAAGTTTATTAACAGAAGAACAAAACTGTTATAAGTACACATTACTCAAATATTTTTATAAACTTATAAACATCACTAAGAAGACACTACATGTATGGCCCATCCAATGACATGGTATCCAGGGGAGAATTTCCATTTATCACTAAAGAAGAATGTGTGAGGAAGTATTGCTGTTTTGGCTTCCTGTCCGAATGATAATATTTTATTCGTTTTTGACTTATTTTGAACTATGTCATTTTATTAATACAAAAAAAGCATTTCATAAATATTTTTGATATATTGATTTTTCACATTTTAACTTTGTCTTCACTACTTCTAGACTTAATTTGAGAAAATTTGGTAGATATTAAGCAAAGATGTTCCTGTACAGTTTTACATGTTTTTAAGTTTTAAAGAAACTAAGGACTTATGGCCATCTACAAGCATTGTTCAATATCATTGTGCAATGTTTTCCATGTCTCAAGTAAATAATATTAGCCCCATTGGGCTCTTTTTACTTTAGTTATCATGTATACTAAATGAATATACAACTCTTTGTCGGTTTTACTTTTGTTCTCATTTCAAAGTTATGTTTGTGTTTATTATACATTTGAATACATGTATTAAAATCATTTGACGAATGTCCTGTTGCACTGATGTGAATGAAACTTAAAAGGAATAAAATACTGTCAACAGATACGGGCACCGTAAATTTTGAAATGCACGTGATTTAATTTAAACATCGACTTTGCATATGTGCTCAAGTGAGAGATGAGGCGAATTCAATTAAGACCCCTTTTGGTCACTCGTTTTAATGTTAAAATAGCTTATAAATGAGGGGCAGACAACACAAGGGAAATTCGGGAAACGGATTGGAAATTGGCGGCAAGGGGATGCGAATGACACTATGCCGATCAAGAACCTAAAGAGAAAATTTCTCAGAAAGCAGAAGCTCCTGTCCCCTGTCTGCCCCTCAAAATGGACATCCAAATACATGTATATTGTTTAAAAAGCAAGAATTCGGTTACGTTTTGTCGAACATATTGAATAGCACGATATGTCCAATGCTATAAATTCCACCGACACGCGAGTGATACAGTTAAACTACTACACATTATAATATAGGGAGCAATCTAGCAGCCAGAATATTTATTTTTATTTCGGTCAAAACCAGATTTTTTATTTTCAGCATTTTCAGCGTCAGAATATTTATTTCCAAAAAGTGCCAGCCCCCCCACCTCAGAATCCAATGGTTGTCCCCTAATAAGAAAATGTATATTCTCAATCTGAAGTTCAGTGCTCTACTTTAAATCCCATTACTAAGGGCACCGACAAATTAAAATACGGTATGGTACTTCAAACCCACCTAAATCCCCTACCGGTTTCATCACATTTCTCCTTCCTCGTCAATTCCAGAATCTTCCTATCCTCCTCAAAATATCAAATGCCAGGTGCATACATGATCATGTGCGGATACAGAGGGGGGGGGGGTTAGGGGGGTCTGGACCCCCCTGGAATCCGAAAATTTTACCAAAAAAAGGGTAATATTTGGGCATTTTGGGGGTTGGACCCCCCCTCGTCTAAGAGAAAAATTTACCTTTTTTGGTTGGACCCCTCTGACAAAAATTTCTGGATCCGCGCATGCATGATCTCTTATTTTATACCTCTGCAACGAACCTATCCGAAGCAGTGACGAATGGTGGACAAGACAAAAGGGAGGGGGACAAAGGGGGAAATGCATCAGGAGAGGAAAGTGGAAGATTCAGTTGCAACTCGTAAAGTGGTGGTGATGAGAAAATAGTGACCACCGAGTTCGAATGTCTGTCTTTAGATTAGAAATACAATACTAATCCACTAGACAAAACTGCCTATTGCCCACATCGAATTTCTTAATTACAGATGTAACAAAAGTACCTATCTCTAAACCCTCTTTATATGAAAGAGTGGGATATGGAAAAAGGAAGAGAAAGAGAAGGGCGGAATGAGAAAGGTGTGAGGAAGAAGAGAAATAGAACTGAAAAGAGAAGAACACTATGCCCTCTTGTCTCTCTTCTGTTTTTGATGAGGCATTGGTAGACCTGATGAACTCGTCTAAAATATGTCAACATTTACATTATTTTTCTCTTCATATCACAAGAAAAGATCATTTGAATTCAATATCATTTAAAAAGATTTAATGAACTATTTTATGTTATACTTGAATAATTATTTTAGACTAGATTTTTTATGAATTACATGTACAATATTAAGTCTAATCGATCATCTCTCAATTTACCTGTACTATGCGATAAAGATAACACTCTTTTTGACATTTTTAGCATTCATATACATATTTTAGAAGTCGAAACTATAAAGAAAGTCGCATTATCAAGTGTTATGGCTAAAATATAATAGCTATAGCAACATCATTTGATGGACTTACTGATTGATTGATCATTTAAATGTCTATTTATGCGAATATTCATGGTTATTTACAATGTACTTATCTGTCTAAATAATTTAACTTTTGCGTGAAGGGGGATTTTACACTCGTAACCGCTCTGGATTCGCCAATGATACATATGCTAACGTTTACATTTTCGGTAAATGGCAATGAACATCACATTATGTTTTTCTGTCAAGTAAACTGTCGCAAAATGTAGAAGCTAATATACAATCGCGACATTACATGAAGAGCATTCTACTTAGCGAGTTAACGCCCTTGTTTATTTTGTTCCCAAAAAGAATTATTTTCTATATGTTGAACTTGAGAAACATTCTCATTGACGAAAGACATTAAAAATCCCCCGAAAACATTCGTTCGTTAATTTGTTTCCGTCCATAATTTACTGATCATTTTGGTTAAGTTTCCTTATAATTGAAATATCTACAATAACTAATAGAAGAAGTTTATCTTTGGGTAACTTCATATCATTAAAAAGAAGACCACACAAAGGAAATCCTCTTGTTGCAGAACATTCATGACAACTCCCTTTCCTCCTCATTCTGTATTTTTTCTCCTAATCAAATCAAACTTAAAATACAAAATATGCAAGTATGTTTACAAAGTCACATATAAATAGCTTTGATAACAGTAAAAAATTACATCAAACTGCTCCAAATCTTCCCTTTTTTTAATTTACACGTACGATCCGCCAGTCTCGGGAAACAAGGGCCCACTCGCACAAAATGCGTATTATCATACATAAAAATATTTGGCATACCGGGCACCTAGTTTCGCGGGGTGGGGATGGGTGTCACAATACTAAAACATTTTCGTTGAAAAAAAAAGACCGCCTGTTTTTATTTCCAGTATCTGTCTGTTATTTTATTTTCTTATTTCTATGTTAGATTTCAATAGTATTGTCATTTGCTCACTTAAAATTTAGGAAAACTTGAAAGTTAGCAAATGACAATACATGTATTTACAGAATCAGATGCGCGCATACATGTACATTGTATCTAATAATTTAGATTAATTAAATCTAAATCATATTTCTTTTCGGGTTGTTTATACTGTAATCTTGATTTTGTCGCTCTAAATGGGCATATTGCCAATTTTAATAATTTTGTTCCTTTATGATGTTTTGATATCATTTCCCCTTACACATTATATATAAAGAGGTTTTAAGGAAATACAGAATGCATGCAGTCTTGTGCAACCAATAGGATAGATCCGGTGATAAACCTGATTTCTTCCCTCAATCTATTGTACTCTGTTAAGGTCTTTCCCCTTTAAGTAAATAAAACAAAAAGATCGTTCAACTCGCATATATAGGGTTTAAAACGATAGATGAATATTTTCACAGAACAATATACAAACATTTATTGACACATTTTGTGTGTATTTTTACATTTTGTATCAAGTATATTTAATATGACAAATGAAATGTGCTGCAAAAGTTGAAATTAACGCAAAACAATTTGAGCAAAAACATATTTTCTAGCAATATTTGCGACATCATAGCTCATATACCTGACGTCAGATTCCTATTCAGTTTCTATATTCATTAGTTTGATATACTCTATAGAATCTACTGTATTTTTTCTTCCTCATCGCTTTGCATACATCCCAAAATTATCGTGACGCTAAATACCAAACTATAGGAGTGTTCCCCGGGTCCCTGTATACAATTCCTCAAGGGGGGGGGGGGGGGGGGGGGTTCAGTAGTTGTTATAAATAGAATAAAATAAAACAGAAGGAAAAGTTAGGAAGTGAAGTCAAAGGAACTGAAATAATATCAAATAAAATAGACACCCATTTACAAACTCTGTGCATATATTATACAGACTATAATACAGAGTTATTACCCTTGGATAGGTTTTCGGACATTATCATCATTGTGACGTCAAACTCTTGAAAGAGAGGTTGGACACGTTGAAAGGGGGGGGGGGGGACAGGTGGTGGGAGGGGGAGGAAGGGGATTGGAGGTGGGAGGGGGAGAGGGCTACCTCTGTCCACCCCCACCCCCCTCATGAAAGCGTCATTTTGTTCTTTCATTTCCCGTAGTTTTACATCGGATTCCATGGTATTGGTTTATGTCACAGTTATCCTACGTCAGACATCTACCCAGAGGGTATATAACTCTGTATTATATCTTGTATCTTGTATATAAGGAGGGACGACCATAAGATTCTGAAAAGGGGGGGGGGGGGGGCTGGCAAATTTGGTAGAGTCAGATTATTTATTTTCAGGTCTTTGAATGATAGAATATTTATTTCCTTAATATCCTGGGACAGATTATTTATTTTCTTGACCTTTTGTCCCAAATGAATACTTGTTAGAATTGCATTGTGATATATGCCATTAACACAAATCCTTCTATAATCAAATTTTGTTAACAAAACACATTCTAATATAAGGTGAATTCAAAAAATAATATGCAAACACTACTTTGATTACATAGGTCTTTATACTTCTAGACTATAGTGAAGTGTATAGTCTCTCTCTGTCTCTGGTATCCAGAGCGAAAATTTCCGTTTATCACTATAGGAGGATGAACGAGGAAATGTTGCTGTTTTGGCTTCCTGTCCGAATGATAAAGTTTTATTCGTTTTTGACTTGCTTTGAATTATGTTATTTTAATGCAAAAAAGCATTTCGTAAATATTTCTGATATATAATAAATATTGATTTTTCACATTTTTGTTGGTTTTACTTTTGTTCTCATTTTGAAGTTATGTTTGTGTTGTTTTTACATTTGAATAAATGTGCTAAAATCATTTGACGAATGTCTTGTTGCACTGATTTGAATGAAATTTTTAAGGAATGAAACACTGTCAACAAATATGGTCACCATAAATTTTGAAATGCACATGATTTGATTAAACATCAACTCTGCATATGTGCTCAGGTGAGAGATGAGACAAAATTGATGACCCCTTTACGTGAAGTAAAAACCCGAGTCGGATATCCGTCATGAGATCACCAGATACGAAAAATACGAACTTTTTATCTGTTTTTTTCCCCAAATTTCATTTCGTTGTCCGCCATTTTGATTTATAAATTAAGCCTAAAAAGTGAGGCTACGTAGTTCTACTTAGCCGCTCAATGAGCGGTGCGTTCAGCTACGTAGACCTATGTAGCCCTAGTTAGCCACTACGTTCCTGAACGCACCCCTGGTAGCGCAAGGAATCCCGGGTAGAGAATGGAACAGAACCAATAGCGGTGCTCAGAAGTAAAATACGGATTTCCAGGTATACCACGTACAACCTCCTTTTATGCTAAAACTCTGACTATTTGTTTTTATGAGAAATTTTATTTCGACTACATAATAAAACAATTTCCAGTAAATTAGATGAGTTGATATAATGTGATATTTATGGAATCTTTCTCTACCTCCTGTTGGTCTAAAATCTTCGCATCCGGTATACCGAATGGGTTCTTTATTCTACGTAACAACTACCAGTATGTCGGTTTACGAAGAAACCGATCCCGGTGATCCGGATGAAGTCTTCAATCCTATTGGCTTTAGGTTCCCGGATGCAGCAATCACACAAAAACTTGTACGTAGTATAATTAAACGAAAAAATCAATTTATTTATATATTTATTAATGCGCATAACTTGATATGTTATTTGTTTAAGAACATGAAATTAAACATGATGTCCCCTTTACAATAAGGTGATATAGACAGATAGATAGAATAAATAAAACATCCTCACACCCCATGCTTATGTCAGTATAATGGGATTTATGAATAAATATCTGTGTTTTCTTTGTGACATTTATATAAAGGAAAGTTGAAGGATTTGTACAGTGTTTTGTTTCTTTATTTATGTCTGTTTGCTTTTTTGCGGGGGTGGGGTTGTAGATACTTATATATTCTACGAAATTTATATAACTTTCGTATTTTACATTAAAGTCAGACTTATTTCCTTTACAGTGTGGAGCTCGTAAGAAGGTTCCCTGCAGAGGGTTTGACTTAAGTGTTATTATACCCTTTTTCCTGATGTTATGTAGCAGTGGCATTTTCTACACAGTGTTTGTTCACATTCATGTACATATATACAGCGCTGAATTATATTTCTTCTGTCTATATATAAGGACACTCACAGCGGGTGTGGCTATCCAAACAGGAGACGCTCCCGGTTACCTGATCTCACTTCTGAATTTCAGGTGTCCGTGAATGTCCACTGTGGCACATTGTTGTTTGTGCCAGTCATGTGACATCAATACTTTCGTATTTTACATTAACATGTCTGCAGTGATTGGTTGATTGATTTATTTATTATTGTTTTACGTCACTCCACGGTTATTTCACGTGTAAGGTGACGGCATCTGCCTGATACATTGCATAGAAATTACAACCTTTGCAACGGATCCACCAGAAGCAGTGAGGGATCTTTGACGTGCCACGCCTACCGTGACACGGGACCTCGGTTTTTACTGTCATATCCGAAAGACAGAACACCGGTGTACCCAGGGCGGGGATCGAACGTAGGACCTCTAGGTCACGAGCCGAGCACCTCATCCACTAGGCCACACCGGCTTACATGTTTGCAGTGTAGTCTACTATCTTAACCATGATATCTATGACTTCGATAAAACATCGCATTTATGCATTTTACTTTTAATCTAGTAAGTTTATTATTGAATTTGAAATAAGTATCAGTACTTGACAATGGTGAGTAGTTAGCGTACTTTACTTGCAAACAGAAGGAGTCAGGTTCAACTATCCTGAAAGCTGCATATAGTAAATTTGTGTGAATATCCTGTCTGTCATACTGAATGGCCATACCAAGACCAATAGACATATACTGTGACTAGGCACTCCGCTACAGAATAACAAGATCTCTACATCTGTGGTATGAAAAGGAGACTAACGAGACCCCATATAAGCAGATTTCAGAGACATAGTATCCATCACTTACCTACTCCGTACGAGTTAACAAGACCACCGTAAAACAAGATATCCACGCAGTATCCTTCACTTACCTACTCCGTACGAGTTAACAAGATCACCGTAAAACAAGATCTCCGCGCAGTATCCTTCACTTACCTACTCCGTACGAGTTAACAAGATCACCGTAAAACAAGATCTCCACACAGTATCCTTCACTTACCTACTCCGTACGAGTTAAAAAGACCACCTTAAAACAAGACCTCCACGCAGTATCCTTCACTTACCAACTCCGTAAAGATAAATCTGTGTCAGATACCAGTATCTGTAAAGAACTACACGACAACAGCTTGAAAATCCCCCGTACAGGTCTCAAAGCTACAGTATCTATAAGTTAAACTAGCTTCTCAAAAATGGATTACCAAAGCAAAGGCATCTTGCACCTTATCTCTCTAGTATATGCAAACAAGAGCTCTATAATGTAATCATCAAAGCCAAGACATACTGCACCTAACATCTCCAGTACAGGCTAACAAGAGCTGATGTATAACGAAATTATCAAAGCCAAGACATACTGCACCTAACATCTCCAGTACAGGCTAACAAGACCTGTATAACGAGATCATCAAAGCCAAGACATACTGCACCTAACATCTCCAGTACAGGCTAACAAGAGCTGTATAACGAAATTATCAAAGCCAAGACATACTGCACCTAACATCTCCAGTACAATTTAACAAGACCTGTATAACGAGATCATCAAAGCCAAGACATACTGCACCTAACATCTCCAGGACAGGCTAACAAGAGATGTATAACGAAATTATCAAAGCCAATATATACTGCACCTAACATCTCCAGTACAGGCTAACAAGACCTGTATAACGAGATCATCAAAGCCAAGATATACTGCACCTAACATCTCCAGTACAGGCTAACAAGAGATGTATAACGAAATTATCAAAGCCAAGACATACTGCACCTAACATCTCCAGTACAGGCTAACAAGAGCTGATGTATAACGAAATTATCAAAGCCAAGACATACTGCACCTAACATCTCCAGTACAGGCTAACAAGAGATGTATAACGAGATCATCAAAGCCAAGACATACTGCACCTAACATCTCCAGTACAGACTAACAAGAGCTGTATAACGAAATTATCAAAGCCAAGACATACTGCACCTAACATCTCCAGTACAGTTTAACAAGACCTGTATAACGAGATCATCAAAGCCAAGACATACTGCACCTAACATCTCCAGTACAGGCTAACAAGACCTGTATAACGAGATCATCAAAGCTAAGACATACTGCACCTAACATCTCCAATACAGGCTAACAAGACCTGTATAACGAGATCATCAAAGCCAAGATATACTTCACCTAACATCTCCAGGACAGGCTAACAAGAGATGTATAACGAAATTATCAAAGCCAAGATATACTGCACCTAACATCTCCAGTACAGGCTAACAAGACCTGTATAACGAGATCATCAAAGCCAAGATATACTGCACCTAACATCTCCAGTACAGGCTAACAAGAGATGTATAACGAAATTATCAAAGCCAAGACATACTGCACCTAACATCTCCAGTACAGGCTAACAAGACCTGTATAACGAGATCATCAAAGCCAAGATATACTTCACCTAACATCTCCAGGACAGGCTAACAAGAGATGTATAACGAAATTATCAAAGCCAAGATATACTGCACCTAACATCTCCAGTACAGGCTAACAAGACCTGTATAACGAGATCATCAAAGCCAAGATATACTGCACCTAACATCTCCAGTACAGGCTAACAAGAGATGTATAACGAAATTATCAAAGCCAAGACATACTGCACCTAACATCTCCAGTACAGGCTAACAAGACCTGTATAACGAGATCATCAAAGCCAAGATATACTTCACCTAACATCTCCAGTACAGGCTAACAAGACCTGTATAACTAGATCATCAAAGCCAAGACATACTGCACCTAACATCTCCAGTACAGGTTAACAAGAGCTGTATAACGAGATCATCAAAGCCAAGACATACTGCACCTAACATCTCCAGTACAGGCTAACAAGCCCTGTATAACGAGATCTTCAAAGCCAAGACATACTGCACCTAACATCTCCAGTACAGGCTAACAAGACCTGTATAACGAGATCATCAAATCCAAGATATACTGCACCTAACATCTCCAGTACAGGCTAACAAGAGATGTATAACGAGATCATCAAAGCCAAGACATACTGCACCTAACATCTCCAATACAGGCTAACAAGACCTGTATAACGAGATCATCAAAGCTAAGACATACTGCACCTAACATCTCCAGTACAGGCTAACAAGACCTGTATAACGAGATCATCAAAGCTAAGACATACTGCACCTAACATCTCCAGTACAGGCTAACAAGAGCTGATGTATAACGAAATTATCAAAGCCAAGACATACTGCACCTAACATCTCCAATACAGGCTAACAAGACCTGTATAACGAAATCATCAAAGCCAAGACATACTGCATCTAACATCTCCAGTACAGGCTAACAAGAGCTGTATAACGAAATTATCAAAGCCAAGACATACTGCACCTCACATCTCCAGTACAGGCTAACAAGACCTGTATAACGAGATCATCAAAGCCAAGACACACTGCACCTAACATCTCCAGTACAGGCTAACAAGACCTGTATAACGAGATCATCAAACCCAGACATACTGCACCTAACATCTCCAGTACAGGCTAACAAGACCTGTATAACGAGATCATCAAAGCTAAGACATACTGCACCTAACATCTCAGGTACAGGTTAACAAGACCTGTAAAACGAGATCATCAAAGCCAAGACATACTGCACCTAACATCTCCAGTACAGGCTAACAAGAGATGTATAACGAGATCATCAAAGCTAAGACATACTGCACCTAACATCTCCAGTACAGGCTAACAAGACCTGTATAACGAGATCATCAAAGCTAAGACATACTGCACCTAACATCTCCAGTACAGGCTAACAAGAGATGTATAACGAGATCATCAAAGCTAAGACATACTGCACCTAACATCTCCAATACAGGCTAACAAGACCTGTATAACGAGATCATCAAAGCCAAGATATACTTCACCTAACATCTCCAGTACAGGTTAACAAGACCTGTATAACGAGATCATCGAAGCCAAGACATACTTCACCTAACATCTCCAGTACAGGTTAACAAGACCTGTATAACGAGATCATCGAAGCCACGACATACTGCACCTAACATCTCCAGTACAAGGTAACAGGAGCTGTATAACGAAATCATCAAAGCCAAGATATACTTCACCTAACATCTCCAGGACAGGTTAACAAGAGATGTATAACGAGATCATCAAAGCCAAGACATACTGCACCTAACATCTCCAGTACAGGTAAACAAGAGCTGTATGACGAAATTATCAAAGCCAAGACATATTGCACCTAAAATCTCCAGTACAGGTTAGCAAGAGCTGTATAACGAAATCGTCAAAGCCAAGACAGACTGCACCTCACATCTCCAGTACAGATTAAGAGGAGCTGTATAACGAAATCATCAAAGCCAAGACATACTGCACCTAACATCTCCAGTACAGGCTAACAAGAGATGTATAACGAGATTATCAAAGCCAAGACATACTGCACCTAACATCTCCAGTACAGGTTAACAAGAGCTGTATAACGAAATTATCAAAGCCAAGACATACTGCACCTAACATCTCCAGTACAGGTTAACAAGAGCTGTATAACGAAATCATCAAAGCCAAGACAGACTGCACCTAACATCTCCAGTACAGGCTAACAAGAGATGTATAACGAAATTATCAAAGCCAAGACATACTGCACCTAACATCTCCAGTACAGGCTAACAAGAGCTGTATAACGAGATCATCAAAGCCAAGATATACTACACCTAACATCTCCAGTACAGGTTAACAAGAGCTGTATAACGAAATCATCAAAGCCAAGACAGACTGCACCTCACATCTCCAGTACAGATTAACTGGAGCTGTATAACGAAATCATCAAAGCCAAGATATACTGCACCTAACATCTCCAGTACAGGCTAACAAGAGACGTATAACGAGATTATCAAAGCCAAGACATACTGCACCTAACATCTCCAGTACAGGTTAACAAGAGCTGTATAACGAGATCATCAAAGCCAAGACATACTGCACCTAACATCTCCAGTACAGGCTAACAAGACCTGTATAACGAGATCATCAAAGCCAAGATATACTACACCTAACATCTCCAGTACAGGCTAACAAGAGCTGTATAACGAGATCATCAAAGCCAAGATATACTACACCTAACATCTCCAGTACAGGCTAACAAGAGCTGTATAACGAAATCATCAAAGCCAAGACATACTGCACCTAACATGTTTGGTACTTGTAATAAAACAAGACCCCGTAGAATGAGATCATCAGGGCCGGGACATACTGAATCTAACCAGGATTTTCGGGGCAAGTTACCTGTATCACGCAATATCGCGAGATAACCAGAGTCAAGATTTAATTGTACTTAACTTTTCCGGTACATGTTAACTAGATACCATATAATAAATTCGTCAATGCCTAGATTTACTGTATCTGACATCTCGGGTTCAAGTTAAAGAGACCCAATATAAAAAGATAATATGCGCTGTCAGGATTTACTGGATTTAACCAATCAGGTATGACTTAATGACATCCCTTTTAACGAGATCACGAGAGTCGATGATTATTTACCGTATCTCTCTGGTAAAAGTTAACGGGATCCCGTATAGTGAGATCACCAAAGCCGAGATTTACGACATAACTAACTTCTCCGGTAGAAGTTAACGAGACATCGTATAGCAAGATCACCAAACTCGAGACATACTGCACCTATACTCCCGGTGCAAGTTAACGAGACCTCGGAAAGCGAGATCACCGAAACCGAGACATTATGCACATAATCTCCCAGTACAAGTTCAAGAGATCCCGTATAGCGAGATCATAAAAATCCGAGACATACTGCATCTAATCTCCCGGTTCAAGTTCACGAGGCCCCGTATAGCCAGATCAACAAAACCGAGACATGCTGCACCTATCTCCCGGTACAAAATTACGAGACCCTGTATAGCGAAATCATAAAAACCCGAAACATACTGCATCTAATCTCCCGGTAAAAGTTGACGAGTTCCCGTATAACGAGATCATTAAAAAAAAAACTCCGAGACATATTGCACCTAATCTCCCGGTACAAGATCACGAGATCCCGTATAGCCAGATCATCAAAACCGAGGCATATTGCACCTAATTTCCCGGTACAAGTTAACAAGACCCTGTATAGCGAGATCATAAAACACCGAGACGTACTGCACCTAATCTCCCGGTACAAGTTAACTAGATCCCGTATAGCAAGGTCATAAAAAACCCCGAGACATACTGCACCTTATCTCCCGATACAACTTCACGAAATCCCGTATAGCGAGATCATAAAAACCGAGACATACTGCACCTTATCTCCCGATACAACTTCACGAAATCCCGTATAGCGAGATCATAAAAACCGAGACATACTGCACCTTATCTCCCGATACAACTTCACGAAATCCCGTATAGCGAGATCATAAAAACCTCGAGACATACTGCACATAATCTCCCGATACAAGTTCACGAGATCCTGAACAGCGAGATCATCAAAACCGAGACATACTGCACCTAATCTCCCGGTACAAGTTCACGAGATCCCGTATATAGCGAGATCATAAAAACTCCGAGACATACTACACATAATCTCCCGGTACAAGTTCACGAGATCCTGAACAGCCAGATCATCAAAACCGAGACATACTGCACCTAATCTCTCGGTACAAGTTCACGAGATCCCGTATATAGCGAGATCATAAAAACTCCGAGACATACTACACCTAATCTCCCGGTACAAGTTCACGAGATCCCGTATATAGCGAGATCATAAAAACCAGGACATATTGCACCCGGTTCAAGTTCACGAGACCGAGTTTAGCGAGATCATCAAAGCCGAGACATACTACACCTAACCTCCCCGGTTCAAGTTAACCAGATTCCGTATATATAATGAGATCACCAAAGCCAATAAAATTACATCTAACCTCTCTGGTACAACTTAACCAGATCCCGTATATATAGCGAGGTCACCAAAACCGAGACACTTAGCCTCCCCGGTACAAACTGATGAACCCCCGGCAAGATCACCAAAGTGGAGACATACTACACCTAATTTGTTTGGTACAGTTATCAAGACTTCGTATAGCGAGATTGCAAAAAAAAACCCCCAGAGATATGCTGACCTAATTTCGGCAGATCTAAAAAAACGTCTGAAAAGGTGAAGGGGTAGGGTTGCAGCCTCCCATGACTAATGTTTTGCATTATTCGGTCCGGGAAGGGGGTGCAACCATAAAAATGGTCGAAAATTACTATTTTCTGTAAAATTCCGTAAAATTTTTCGATCAAAGAGGGTGGGGGTCCCCTTCAAAATCAGCCAAAGCGAGACACCGAATAGTGAGATTACCATAGCTAGAACATATATTGCATCTAACCTTCCTGGTAAAAGATAACGAAACCCCGTGGGATCACCAAAACTGAGAAATGCTTCTTCGGTACAAGTTAACAAGGCCTCATATAGCGAAATCACCAAAACCGAGGCATTCTGCACCTAACCTCTCCGGTAAAAGCCAACGAAACCCCGTATAATGAGTTCGCTTCTATCTTGATAAACCGGTACTTCACCTACTCTTTCCCATACCGCTTAACGACACCACGTATGCTTATACAAGGTCTATGGTTGGAACATAAACATAATCAGACACATAGACTATTTTGAAAGTAATCTATATCTCTTACATAATGCATTATACAATGTAAATAACAACAATAATGTGCTGTTTTACACCCCTTCGACCTGTCACATGAGGTAACAGACGTAGCCAGTCAATACTCATCTGAATGGCTTATTTAAATTTATCCAGGAAGTACGTCTGTTCCAGCGATATTCGACTTTATCAATCGTAAGATACCCCGGATAACTACTCCGACAATTAGAACGTAGAAAGCTGTTTTCATACTAGTATAAACAAAGTACACAAGGAAGTATACGTTATTTTCATTGGCCAATGCGCGCTCATCCAATCAGAGAGGGAGATGCGTACGAGTATATATATAAATGCTAGACTTTGTAGAAGGGGTATTACATATCAAACGACAAGATGCCTTTATCATTGATACAAACTATTCGCTCGGGCAATGAAATCTTAGCGAAAAAAATGGTAGTAAGCGGCAAATATGGAGATATTGATGCTCAGATGGCACGGCGAGATGGCACGGCTTTATACTGGGCAGTGTGCTTGAATTATTACGAAATTGCAGAATTGTTACTTATTCAAGGTGCAGATCCGAATGCATTGACGAACTGGAATAGCACCCCTCTGCATGCAGCATCGGATAACAACAGGATAGAACTTGTTAGGTAAGTTTTTATTTACTTCATTTACAGTGAATAAATTGATATGAAATCGTTATGATGTATGTAATACAGAACAATGATAATAATCACTTTAATCATACATTTATCATAAAGGTATATTTTCAACGCATAAGCCGAACATAATATCCAAGATCTCCATTTCAAAACAAATGATGCTCAACTCAACTGAATAATGCTTTCATATAATTGTTTCAAGCAGTAATTTAAATACATTCATCATCAAACACATTGTTTTAATATGAGAATGCTATTGTTCTCCTTCCAGGTTGCTTCTGCAGACGAACTGTGACGTTAACGTACAGACGGACAGTGGAGACACACCATGTCATCTAGCGGCATACAGGGGTTACTCTGAATTAGTACAGATTCTGGTCGAAAATGGTGCTAGTTTGAAAAAAGTCAATAATAAAAACAGAAATATTTACGAAGAGGCGAAACTGACAAAGAACATCGACCTCATCAACTACCTACAAGCTGTTTATAACATAGGTAAACATTCTTAAAATTCTATCAACAGATCATGCTATGTCAAATGATTCGAAAATCAGGAACAGATCCAGAAATTTCGTTTAGAAAAAGAAAGGGGATGGGGATTGCACTCTGAGCTCTGATATATTTTTCGAGAGGGGATTTCTATCGTGTCCAGTGCTCGTTTTAAAAAAGATTCGTAAATATTTGACGATACATTAAACGTAGATATCTGCAGAAATTACTGATTTTCTGGTGATATTTGTGTAGTTATTCGCAAAACTGCATTTATTTCAGAGTATCTTAGTAATATTTTTATTAATTCAAGAGTCAAAATTTTATGATTTGTTGGACATTTTCTGATAAAACAGGCACCCGAGGTCCGTTTAATTAAATAACTTACGACGAATTTTAAGTTTTGGATTTCTTCTTAATATAAATTTTCCTTGAATACTTTGAACGCGTGCTGTTTTGTCGAAAACAAAGCAAAATAGATAAACCCAAACAGAAATTCAGTAAATTCTGCAAACATCTACATCTTTTGTGTAGTAAACTATTTATGATTTGTAGAAAGTTCTTTAGTAGAACTTGCTCGTGGTGTGCAATGCCTATTAATTAACAAACACATCTCTTTGGATCCGCGACCAACATCAACAGGAAACCTATTTTAAGGAGAAATTATCAAAATGTATATTATTAAGAAAATTCAAGAGATTTTTTAGTTTTAAACCGCTAACGTTTTTTTTTTCTGTGATCAGATACGAAAGAGAAACGATGAGCAGTTAATTCGTGTAACGCTATATGGCATTGTTTGAAAGATAAGGAAAGACGGGGTGATAAGTAATCAATTGAATAGTAATACCCGGGAAAATTTCTAGAAGTAAATTTTCTTAATCTATAATCGATCTTTCTCCTTTTTTCAGCTTGTGTGAAAACTAGTTCTCCGGTACAAGGACTTTCCCTTCCTTGTTCTTTGAAAGATTTACACCTCTACTGTCCTAGTGAAATGACATCAGAAGCTGTATGGAAACAGTATCCCGAGATCAACAAGAGAAAAGAATTGTGGCTTCAAGATATGGTCAATGGAAACGACCTGTCGCTGAACTCAGTTCACAGTCAGGATATCAAACTATCGTTTAGAAACTTGTGAAAAAGGAGGGGTACAAAAATGATCCAGAAATCCGTTATAAACTAGTCATCCGTCCTGTGAAAAACAACTCATTGCGGTGGTATTACTATAAATCGTTTTACACTGAATATCTAGGTCACATTAACATAGGTGCTGTAAACTGTGACGTCATTTCATTGATTGAACAGGTAAAGGAATGCGACTATACGTAGGCGACATACTTTATTACTCACCGATTGGTCGACGTACTAGCGATGTACTTTAACTAACATGATACCTGGACTTTGATTGGTCGACAGAGGAGAACGGAAATTCCCTATTTAGCAGCCACAATCCGTCAAGTATATGACATAGATGTAGAGGTCCGTCAGTCAGAGGAGATTATTAATCTAAAAGCCCCTTAACGATCTCTAATGGTGTGAGTTGGATATGTCCCAACGGGAATGAGATTTTTCGAATTTCCCCTGTACAGTAATGTTTATACCTCAAATGAAATTATTTTATTCTAGTCTCTCACAGCTCAATATTTGTTTAAGGTCTTTCATTACTTATTTATGGCAATTATTGATTATATTTATATATTTATTCATATATGTATACTTTTTACAATGTTACTACTTGTTATAGTTTAAATGATTTAAAAACAATCAAATGAGTGATTTTCCTTCCATCTATGATTTTAATCTCCAAGTTGTGATTGCTAGTGAACAATACAATACAGTGCAATACAATACAGTGCAATACAATACAATGCAATATGATACGATATAAAACCTGATTCTAATAAGATATATATACTCAATGTAGAGGGGGAAAAATACACCATTATGTACAGATATCGAAATGTGCACCATGTGTAAAATCGGACAAACTGGGGGGGGGGGGGGGCTCTTACGGATCGTGCCATTATGATCAGGTGATGGCATACAAGTGCTGATTAATTATAGGTCACGGACTGTGCCATTAGATCAGGTGATGGCATATTATTGCTACTTACTTCTAGGTCACAGATTGTGCCATTATGATCAAGTGATGGCATATTATTGCTACTGACTTCTAGGTCACCGAGTGTCTGAAAACACAACGATAAGGACGTAAAACCATACTATCTGAATTCAATTGAAATATATATATTGAATATGTCTTTCATGAATTTGACATTGAGGAGAGAAAAGCTCAATTGTCCGGGGTGTGGTTGGAATCAAAGACTAAAGTAAGAATAATCAGACAGGAGGAGATGTGTGAGAGAGAGAGAGAGAGAGAGTTAGGGGGATGAGGTTCACAACTTGTGACATTTATAATTTGTTTGTTTCTTGTTTTACCTCAGACAATTTGACATAGTGTTATATACTTCGTCTAATTCTATTCATAATATATGATATAGTAAGGTATGGTTTAGTTGCATTCAGCCTTCCATCTAATCAGCATTAATGATGCACAGCGTAAATCAAAATCTAGTAAATGCGTGTAAGAATGTTGAGTGTAGTGGTAAAGATGGAGGTAAAGACAACCAAATAGCAAATTTCATTTATTCCGCACATGTGCGAATCAGAATAGTGTACTGGAGGGAAGTTGTTTGCACCCACCCTGAGATTTTAAAATATGATTATGTGTAAACTTACACCCAGAGACATGATTCACCACCTTTCGGACAAATTCATTTGGGGTGGACCCAAAAATCCTGGATCCACACCCGTTACAGTTGTGGACGAACAAGTGATGTGATTTGACGTCCTATAGATCTGTCGGATAAAGGCATATGTAACATTACTGCACCAGAAATAACCAGCTAGACCAGTCAGGCTTATGTTATAAGCAAAGGGGACGTAACTGTTATATGAATGCACTGGCGCTATGATAGATTATGACTGGCGGACGAAATGTGAGTGAGAGATAAGAGGAGGGAGGTAAAGAAAGATATGAGATAATGGGAGATAAAATGTGGGAAGAGAAGAGGGAAGTAAAGCTCGAGAGATAGGCAGGTTTGATGAGGGAAAGAGAACCCTGATCCCTATCCAATCCTTAGTCTATAGTATGTATTAACAGCAGTTATGATGGGAAATTTGTTTCTCGGAACTGTACTTAAATCCATTGATATGGAAAAGGAAATCATTATGCATAATGGATCACAGGAAGCAAATTCACTTGAACCAGAGAAATTATACGTACAAATAGTCGCTCCGGGTTTTAGAGTTCGCTCTTTGTGACATTGGTTGAGTTTACTTTTAAAAAGTTTTCAGATATTTTGGAGGGGAACACTTGGGTAAATTTCTTCCCCTCTGATCACATTCATTCCTTTGTATCGACCTTATTTAAAATCGACTTCGATGCCGTCTCATAAAAAAAGAAATAGTTCACCCACAGTACTAGTATACTAGTATAAATATTTATTTGTTTACCAATATATTTATTGTTATAGATTTCAGTAACTAATCGGAGGATAATAAGTCAACAAGACATGAATCACACAGACAGACAGAAAGACGGATGGACGAACAGATATATATATATATATATATATATATATATATATATATATATATATATATATATATATATATATATATATATATATATATATATATATACATGTATATATATATATATATGGACAGACAGACAGACAGATAGACAGATAGATAGATAGATAGATAAATAGATAGATAGATAGATAGATAGATAGATAGATAGATAGATAGATAGATAGATATGGACGGACGGACAGACAGACAGACAGACAGACAGACAGACAGACAGACAGACTGACTGACTGCCTGCCTGCCTGCCTGCCTGCCTGACTGACTGACTGACTGACTGATTGTTTGATTGATTGATTAATTGATTTATCAAGAATACACTGCCTCTCACTCATAAGAAAATGCTAGGAAATCATGTCATTCAAAGAATCTCATTGATGAATAATATAAATGAATTGACCACCATCCTGTTTTCGGATTGATTTCTCGCTATAATTAATCTTATTTGTGAAATATTCCGGGATATAGAATGGTTGACAGGTCAAGCGCGTACACACCAACTTTTCAGTCCCCTGAGGAAGTGAGTATATATGTACGTGTATATCCGGGAAAGTCATTAAAATTAATGAGCACTATTGAATAAGTTCTACTTAACGTGCGCCAATACAGCGCTGTGATCCAGGTACTACTGTACTAAACATGATCTTGATATAGGTGTATATCAGGAAGTAACCCCTTATTGCCCTCTATACATGTACTTAAAATGTACTTTCCGAGTGTTATTGAATATAAATATTTATTTGAAAGGAAATCTATCGAATGATAAACAATCTAGAGAGTTTGATTGGAAAAATAAACAAGAAACACATAGACATGCGAGTCTTGGAGTTCTTATCAGGCGCATGTCCCACAGGCGATTGAAAATCCTACTATTTTCATCAACGTAATCCCACGTACATGTCTGTATTCAATGGGTTTCATGTTCGTATCGAACCATAGTGTGAGACCACATATTGCAGAGGGGCATTCCCTTGAACTAACGAATCATAGATGTAATAAGGATGTCGCAGTTCTAAGTGCTAGACTTCCCTTTTTCGTCCCAATTAGCCCTTTAGTCTTTGTTGAAGGAAATAGAACCCAGTCGCTTAAAGCTTTACCGTAATATTCACCGCTGGTCAAATCTGGACAAAAGAGATCAATTGAGCTATTAATAATATATACTATACAATGACAATAGGTACATTATTGACAATTGGCTAAACACTGGCCCGTAGGTAGCATTTCGAAAGAGAGAGAGGTGTCATTGAATTCAGTTTCATTTCGTAACGTGATAAAAAAAAATGGTTCAATTGTGATTCAAGTGAGCCCCCCTTCCCCCTCCCCCAGATCCTACGGGCTTGTAATCAAAAACTCAAGAAATGACGCAACCATAGGCCAAGACGTTAAAGTAAGAGAGGACCAGGAATGATAGCATCGTATTGGCTGAATACAAGGGACAGTGTCAAGATTATGTCCCCCGGGTAGTCCGATTAAACCAGGGCGAATCCAGCGATTATACCCCCCCCCCCCCCACCCCACCAAACCCTGGGCCGCACAAGGCATAAATGACACCCATGTAAAGAAGACACAAAACGTCAATTTTACAAGATTACAAAGCACTTGTTTTATAACATTATAATGGTGTAATAAACATTATTTCGCATATCAACTGCAAATTTTACAAATTTTAATAGATAACAAACAAATTTTATAATATTCAGTTTATTTATTTTGAGACGTACGTCTCAGCAATGTAATATATATACATGTATTTACAAAACATCAATAATATACGTACAATAAACACTTTACATATTCTAGTATACAAAATATTGGAGGGAGAATGACTTAGATAAACGTATTATCTATTGATAGTGATTAAGAAACATATTATTTATATATGCAATACAAGTAAATTTGTTAAATAACAATAATGCGAATCGATGCATAGGTAGATCATCATGTAAGTAAAGAGTTACGAAGAATGAAGGCTTCATTGATATATTTACCCAAAGCACATAATTCCTTAATATTATTCACACTCAAAAGTTTTACAAATTTAAACATAGATGGTCTTCGCCAATAATACGGTTTAACATATTTCTTTCTCAAATCATTAAAGCCTGGGCATTTTAAGACAAAATGAAATTCATCTTCTATCTCAATGTGACATATTATTGCATCAATTCTATTATATCATCTTATATCAATAATAATAGATCCTTGCACCTTAATTTGTTAACTTGGCGATTGTAGATAAAAGCAAGGAAATGCCATGTATGGAGTGCGTACATTAATATATCTGTCAATAGTCATCATACTATGCAGTGCAATACTGGACCTTATATATATATATATAATATATATATATATATATATATATATATATATATAAGGTCCAGTATTGCATAGTATGATGACTATTGACAGATATATTAATGTACGCACTCCATACATGGCATTTCCTTGCTTATATATATATATATATATATATATATATATATATATATATATATATATATATATATATATATATATATATATATATCTGTGTGTGTATATAGGTGTGTGTGTGTGTGTGTGTGTGTGTGTTTTGTGTGTGTATAAGTGTCTTGCATCGATTTCATTGCGCAATATCCCTTTATTAAGGCTTGTACCTCAAATACTTCCGTGAAAATTACAGTTCACAGTAGCTCAACAAATCCTACATATGTATGTAGTATACAATGATCTCTTTTGAGATTTTGGAAAATCAAATGTAAACAATGACTACACCCAATGTAAGTGTAGATTTTGTGTTGTGAAACAGGAACCAGTGGAAAAAAACTATATACGTATTACTATTGAAGGAACTGGACTTTTTGTGACCTTTACCTAGAATCGTATTCGTAGAAGAAAATCCCCATCACACACACACACACACACACACACACACACACACACACACACACACACACACACACACACACATATATATGTATACAAGTACTTTCATATATATAAGTGTGTTACTTTGAAAGGAAAATATTCTTTAAGTTGAACAAGAATAATCCCATATTGTGACCTCTTGTTTATAGGTGTCACACCGTATGAATCTTTAATAGGAAGGGAGCCAACAGCTATTGAAAAGAAAGGGAGGGAATACCCCGTTTGATAGTAGCATTTCAAAGAAAAGGTTGAATTTGAAAAAAAGATCCTAAATAACATTTAATTGGAGAATGGAATCATAAATGGAAGGGGAAAAAAAGGGGGGGGGGGGGAGGTCATTGCTAGCCCGAGATCCGCGCGGGTTTACTTTAATGCCATAATAAAATATTTGATTTATTTCTTCATTCAAAAGTAAAAAGAGTAAACAAAGTTGCAGGAGCCGTATTCAATCAATTCAGTTTTGATACAACAAAGTAACATAGACCTTTATGTGGTACTGTAATAGATCGTCATTGTGAAATAACTGAAGCAGTAGATCCATTTAGTGTTTTATACATTAAGGAAATAAACAACGGTTTCTTTAACTAAGTAACGATATAACGAGTTGAGAGGATCAAGAGTGGATTCCAGGGAGTTGAACCCCTTTTTGTCGGTCAATTTTACAAAAAGGCCATTTCTGAAGTAGGGGGAGCCCTCATTACACTTTTTTTCTACAGAAAGGTGGAACACCTCTTTTTATTGCTGGATCCATCCCTGTTAAACTTCATATCCCCTACATTTAGAAGATGTGTCATTTTATTGTCATGAAAATGCCACATAATATTGTATTTTCCCACAATTCTCAATCAAAATATCGGTAATAATCCATCCTACAGTTTTTAAAATTGAGATATGATTGATCGAAAAGCTTCATTATCTTCAAAATGAAGGATGTGCATGTGTCATTATATAAAGGTATGCCGAGGTTGGTACAGGAAGGAAAATTTGGAATAGGGTAGGAAATCTTTAACTATCAGATCTAATCATATACATAAATATGGTTTTTCTTTAAAAATTGACCCAGAAAACAAACCCTTTGCAACGGACAAGGAAATATCTAAATGGACTTTTGAATACATCGCTAAATATCACAATAATTTCTTGAATGAAACAATTTTTTCCTTGAAAAAGAAACAGGATAGGACAAAAAGAAAACAAGTACAAATGTATTAACATTTAGCATATAGAATCCGAAGAAAGTATTAGGTATTAAGACATCAGTGTTATTCATGTCGGGTACAGATAGCCATATAGGAAGCGCTTACCCTTTCAGGGCGTGTCTCACCTCTGATGTTCACGTATCCAGTGAAACGCTTACTCTTTCCGGGCGTTTGATCTCACCTCTGATGTTCATTGATCCAATGAGACGCTTACCCTTTACGGGTGTATCTCACCTCTGATGTTCCCGGATCCAGTGAGATGCTTTCTCTTTCTGGGTGTGCCTCACCTCTGATGTTCACGGATCCAGTGAGACGCTTTCTCTTTCCGGGAATGTCTCACTTCTGATGTTCACGGATCCAGTGAGACGCTTACTCTTTCCGGGCGTCTGGCCTCACCTCTGATGTTCACGGATCCATACTTGTTCTTCCTCATTGTATCGCGGAGCATCAAAGAATTACAATGATGACCGATCAGAAGTCCACTTAACGTATGAAAACTTAAACACACAAACAAGTATGATATCTATCACAGGAAATTCAAAATAACCAAAACACAATACATTGAATCCTTCATCAATAATACCGGATAAACTCACAATGTTCCATAGCAATAAGAACAGAAAAAGGGGGATCATGTACAAATGATAGTACAAACGTCAACTGGTGCAGTTTGCCGGTTCACAGACGTCCATCTTCAAACTCACTGCAAAAGCAGCACAATCAAAGGACGCACATTAAAATCCTTCATATAAAGAACAAGGATCAACAGGTTTCTCGGGACGAAAGGTCATAACAATTTGAACTAGAAACGTTTTGTGCAATGATATACTGATATCAAACTGTGAAAAGTGACATCAACATATTAAGTCAACCGTGCTCTGTCCGTTTGTATGCGAGCTAAAATCCTTGATCTGCAGGATTGTACTTATGTAAGAAAAATGACCACGCCAGGGTCAAGGACCAGAACCAAAATTGCGCATACTTTACTTGACTTTCTGTATTGAATAGTCTTTGAGGAAGTAGTAATCACATACAATTGTACAAAGACTTTGGTATGAAACATAACCGCGCACCTTTCTGGTTCTCACAGTAAAGGAACAGAACCAAAATCACATATGGGACATATCGCGGGGGACATATCCGATCTTTTCATATCGCTACGATACTCTCCGATCTGATTTTAATTTGACTGACGACCGAGGACGATGAAATTGTACGAGTTTTAGGCTCTTAAACGTCAAACTGCAGGAGTTCCCGGATGAATATGCAGAAGGGAACGGGTTTATTGTGGATCGAAGGCTAGAAACTCCCATAAAGAATGGTTGATATTTCGATACTGGCAATAGCTATAGAGGATGAGGATGACAAGGAAGTGGAAAATGATGAGACATTGATGAGATTTGGAATTTGATTAATTTGCATGTTGGAGGATCAGTGCACAAAAGACAGCGTGACATATCAAGAGAAATCTATATTGTACCAGAAGTGTTTTGTTCTATCAATAACTTGCTTAAATCAGAACATGTGTGTATGATAATAGGAAATAAAGATTTATTCACTGAAAATGTCTCGTTTTTGTACGAGTTTTATTTATTTTTCACTGTTCGTGAATATGCAAATGAGTTTATCAGCATACATTATACAGAAATTATAAAGCTAATTCTGTACTCCATTTCGGTTCAGAGTTTGTCCATTTATGATCAAACTGACCACAATACGGTAGAATATGTATATATACCCATTACCATTGCTTGAAATTAAAAGTTGTAATGGAAGAAATTAAATTATGTAAATTATAATGCAAATGAGTCTTTGATGGGAACTTTTTAAAAAATAAAATATCACTCAGCAGACCCTACCAGGAAAAAAAAACCCCGGTACCCATAAAAAATTTCCGCAAAGTTTGCTTCAACACTCCCTCTCCTCCATTTACCATATGGTTGAACCTCTACACGTATTTGAACTTATACCAATTTTCACTTTTTGCGATGAAAGAAGTTTGGAAACAATATATGATTTTCATATCATTTAATATTTGTCTGAAATATAAACTGATATAAAATCGATACATTGTTTCCAGTTCAATTTTTACATATAGCATCTTTCCCCTTCAAAACACCAGTTTTGCAATGGAAATTTCCATGAAATCATCTGAAAAGGATCAACCAGATAGGGGCCCTAAACATGCTAAAACCAACTTCTCTTCATAGAAATATCTCATCAGGAGATATATTTCAAGCAATACTGACAGGCAGATACCTCTTTAATACTTCTCATTACAGATGGATATTGAAGAATGAAAGTGAAAATAGTTTTAAGATTAATTTTCATTATGACAGCAAAGGTGCTTATTTCATAATACGCAACACTATTTTCTAAAATACAGATTTAATATTTTTGATAGGCGCTGTACTGAACCACATAACAACAGTACGATCTTGATCTTTGGACCCTAAAAGCAGTAATGATCCTACTTTGGTCAAGGGTATTCTACACGTCAGATACCTGAAGGATGAAAAACAATCGTGATCGGTTGGAAAACTTGTTAAAAGATTTGTTTCAGACAATAACTCAGGGAAAATAAAACGCGACAAACTTCAAACAAAGAATGTAGAACACACCTAGTGTGTCCGGAAAACCAATTTTAGACAAAGCGGCATAACTCTGAAAAAGAAGGTCAAACACGATAAAATTCAAATTCGACCGTCATTCTTTTGTAAATAAGATGTATACCAAGTTTCAGTTCAGTATCTCGAAGGATGAGAAAAATGTGGAAAACAATTTCAGACCTATGTCCAGAAAAATATTTCAATGACCAAATTCTGGCAAAGTACGTCAACCACAACATTCAAACTCCGGACATAGTTGGAGGTGTAAATTGGTGTACCAAGTTTCAGTCAAAATGTATCTACAGTTATACGGACAGACAACTTGATTTCAGTATACCCCTTAATCGTAGGTGATTGGTTTAGGGAATACAAAGTGACCGTCGTGTTCATTTGCTGACCACCATTGTCAGAGATCAGGACTGAAACCACACAGGCACAAGCACGCTGCACACCAAAAAAAAAAAAAAAAAAAAATGAAACTTCACATATTGTTAATACGTTATGTCACGATACTGCACATACATTTTTCTTTCTATTGGCAGACATGGTAGCTGAAAATAACGTCAATTATTGTATCAGCGTGGTTAACAAGATTGAGGATAGCCTGAAAAAATGGTACCAACATTTTTATAAGACAATTACCAAATCAGCGAGTTGGGAGATCTAATGGTCTACTCGGTGGATGAGGCAGTACAACGATGACCTTTTATCATTATTTAAGTTACACCTTGCTCCTACTCATTTTAATTTAAATTACAAAAAGGACAGGAAAGTTTTGTGCGTTGAAATGACGTGTATAGTTATATCCTAGTATTAACATCATTAGTAGATTACTAGTAATCTACATTAATTTTCATCACAATTGCTACAATAATATGGGAGAGAATGTCAAGATGCGCAAATCTGATATCGTTACACCATTTTCACCACAATATAATATTATAATTGCTAAATAAACTAACCGCTGAAGACGGTATGTCCAGATTACAAATCAAATTTGAAACAAGCTCAAGGTCACAATGTTAAAAGTCAAGGTATCAATTTAAGCTCTGAGCTCTGGCTTTGACACTTCACACATAGGTTCTTTATGACCAGAGCCCAGAGCTTAGTTAATAGTATTTCAGTCCAGGGTCAAGGTCACATGAAAGGCATGGCATAGATCGAAAGCTATGGTCACAAGGAACCTATGTGTAAAATATTATATTTACATTCCTCTTAAATGTTGGGGCTTTGCTTTAACCAGAAACTTAACCAAAATGGATTTTGTTCAACCAGAAACTTAGCCAGATGTTGACAGACAGACGGATGGACATCGCCAATCAATAGACCGGAATTGCTTTGCATTCCGAATAAAAAAATATTCAGAAAATTAACATTTAAGACAGCCATATTGGAATTGGTACCACCATTTGTTCTCAAACACTTTCGTTATGCATCTTCATATAGAAAACTGCAATAACCATCAACAGAATGAAATCCAGTTCTAAAATTTGCAGAATGGCTCCAAGGATAGTCATATTGAATTTTGCATAACCATCTTATCCACATGTTTTCGTAAGGTATATAAATTAGATCTTTCCTGCAAAGTTTTTTTTTTTTGGTAATTGCTACGAAAAGAGAAAAAATTCTGATTTTAAGATTTTCAACATGGCTGTCAGGGTTGCTATATTCTATTACAGAGTGTTTGTTTTACAAACGGAGAAAAAATGCCATATTGAATAACATAACACCTCTTTTATAATATATGTCAAATAAGCGTCCCGAGTACATCAATCATTCTTGTTTCATCGTAGTAGCTACGAGAATTAGAGAAAATCATAATCCAAGATTTTAAAAATACATGTATGTGCCATGTTTTCGACTAGCAGACCTAATAAATTGGTGAACAGTTATGTACAAATGTACACAACATAAAATTAGAATCTGAATACATCAAAGAAGGACAAAAATTGATTTCAACATTTTAATATAATAATCGTATTTGTCAGCTAACTTACAATGTTCTCTTTCAGTATTGGACTGACAGACAGTCAGCTGTTAGTCAGACAATCAGCTGTTAGACAGACATGTATTTGGAATTTAAAGAGAATGAAATGAACAATTTCATTTTACATGAAATAACACGCTGTTGCAGTTTTCCATGCAAGTGCTTGAAAAACGATAAATATAAATACAACAAGCATGATACGTCCATCATGGTAATGAGAATATTGTCAACACAAATGTGATGATAACGCTGCTAATTTTGCATTGTCATTTCGTTTTCATAAAAAAAAATTGATCACATGATTATCCAGATTAGATAATCTGGTTCTGCAGATTAGATAATCCATGCCCTGCGATTCTATAAGATCATCAAAAAATATAAAGACATTCATGATTAAAGGAATATAAATGGAGGCTGATTTAATGCAAATGATAAAACGTACATAGTTACGTAAGTGTAAAATATTTTAAATTGGTAATTCTATAGCGAAACCTATCAGTAGGGATAAAATTTTAAACATGTCAGTGGGAAGCTTTGTACTTGTATGTATGGTTATAAAGAATTTACATTTACTCTGCATATTGATGGCCATTGAGTGCTGTACAATAGCTGCGAAATTAGTCCAGCAATTTCTAAAATAAGTTGAGGTATCAGTTGGTACGTACCCAGTTTATACATGTACTACTTATGATAACAACATGAGCGACACATGCTACGTCAGTGGCGAATCCTGGATTTCCGAAAAAAGGGGGGGGGGTCACATGTGAAAGTCAAATATTAGAACAAGAGGCCAAAGTGGGCCTATATCGCTCACCTGAGTACCTAGATGAGCAGTCATGCAGGAAGGAAGAATTCATTTATTTTTGCATTACTGTGACTAAGTCAACACAAATGTTGAAGATATGTCAAAATAATTCAATGAAAACATTCTCCATTTTCACAAAACATGATTTAATTTTGGATTTTTTAGGAAACAAATCAGTATTTCACACACACACACACACACACACACACACACACACACACACACACACACACACACACAAAACCAGTCTGGGCAAAACAATGTAAAAGTATGAGAATTGTACAGGCACAGCTTTTACCCTATATATTCTTTAAATTAACACCATATTCGAATATATTTCATCGTGGGATTTAAACCAATGTTTAGAAATAGAGGTAAAAACTTGGTAAGGCGGTTGATATGGTTTTCTGGTGCTTTCAACAAATCTTTCCATAAGTGACATGGAAGAAAGATGAAATTATTCTTTAAAACAGAGCAAAATTTGGAGGGAGCTTGCTAGTGTAAAATAATCATCTTGTTGCTCAATCTAACAATATCATTTGTGTTCGATGTATGAAAATGTGATTTTTTACAAATAAATACTGTTTAAGCCAAGTAGCTCAAACTCGAGACTCCAACCCAAACTGCTTGCACTGCAAGTCCTGGTCTAGAAAAGCATAGAACCTCAGGTGGCCAAAACTCGAGAATCCAACCCTAATTGCTTACTCTGCAAGTCTACCCTTTGAAAAACACAGAACCTCATGTGGCCCAAACTCGAGAATCCAACCCAGATTGCTTGCAGTGCAAGTCTACCCTTAGAAAAACACGGAACCTCATGTGGCCCAAACTCCAGAATCCAACCCAGATTGCTTGCACTGCAAGTATAGTCTTAGAAAAACACAGAACCTCAGGTGGTAAAAACTCGAGAATCCAACCAGATTGCTTGCACTGCAAGTCTAGGCCCTAAAAAACAGAACCCAATAAGGCCTGAACTCGAGAATCCAGCCCTGACTGCTTGTAATGCAAGTCTAGCCCTAGAAAAATACTGAACCTCGTGTAGCTCAAACTCAAGAACCAACCCAGATTGCTTGCACTGCCAGTCTAGGCCCTAAAAAACAGAACCTCATGTGTCCTGAACTCGAGAATCCAACCTGATTGCTTTCACTGCGAGTCTAGGCCCTAAAAACAGAACCTAATAAGGCCTGAACTCGAGAGTCCAACCCCGACTGTTTGTACTGCAAGTTTAGCCCTAGAAAAATACTGAACCTCGTGAAGCTCAAACTCAAGAACCAACCCAGATTGCTTGCACTGCAAGTCTAGGCCCTAAAAACAGAACCTCATGTATCCTGAACTCGAGAATCCAACCCTGATTGCTTGCACTGCAAGTCTAGGCCCTAAAAACAGAACCTCATGTGGCCTGAACTCGAAAATCCAACCCTGATTGCTTGCACTGCAAGTCTAGTCCTAGAAAACTACAACACCTCATGTAGCTCAAACTCGAGAATCCAAACCAGATTGCTTGCACTGCAAGTCTGGCCATAGAAAATTACAGAACCTCATGTCAATTACTGACTCTAGCACAATCATTTCAATTTCTACAGCCAGCCAATGAACAGAAGTCGCGTGAAGTGAGAGATTTACATTAAAGGTAGTGCCTTAGTGCCATCCTGCAGGAAACTCAAATCCCATATAAATACTGAAACCCCCAGCTTATTGCACTGCATTAAGGAAGCGCTAGCAGTGTGCGAATGACCGTGGGTTTCCGACAGTGGCTATAAATGTGACTGCTACTTCACAGATCATATGCATATTTCACCATCAGACTTGATTTAACATTTATTAAATAACTTTTGGACCATTTCTCTACAACTTCTCATTTATGGCAGATAATTTATCTTAATGAATTTTCCATCATCATTAAATTTGATTATTCAATAAAACAATATTCTAACTGAAGCAAAATGTCAATACTATAAGTAGTAAAGAAAAGACTTTCTACATTCTTTTATATCAACTAAAAATCACGAAGCAAATATGACTACAAATTAGACTATGTATATGTTCATGAAAGACAGCCACACATTTACAATGTATATACATAATTATAGTATACAAAACGTTTTGATATCTTTCCAAGATATCACATTAAAGTTAATATTTCTTGATCATAAAAATTCTTACTACATGTTTAGAAACTAAAATACCGAATAATCTATGAAATACAGTTATTTAATAAATACATGTAAAGTAAATACAGCTTATCAAAGTTTTTATCTTTTCTTCTATATGACTTACATTTTCAATAAAACCTTTGTATTGAATATACATTATCATCAGATATGTCAAAATTTAATAATTGATAATCGAAATATTTACTACTTTATATCTACAAACTTCCGTATATGTTGACCACATATAATTTCTAAAGTACCGGTATGTGCACATAATCTTTCAAAATAATTTCATCACCAACTTAGAAAATTTAAATGTAATTTGACTTTGAAAAGACATCAACAAAGTAAGTTGGCCTTGCAGAATATAGCTTCAGTTTTAAATAATAAGCAGGCACACTACAACGTCATCTTTCAATGTATGTCTATTACACTTCAATGTTTAAGTAGGACACATGAAATGGTTAAAACATTTACTGAACATGTCCTTTTTCTGTTTATCTCTGGCTCATTACACTGTCTTCTACTATTATCTTTGGCACATACTTATCAATTATTGGAATTAATCACAAGCCCCTTAAGTATCTCCTCATACAGTAGTATTGACAAATATCACAGCTGGATATGCCCTTGTTAAAATCCTAAATCCAGCAGGATTAAATGCTGAACAGCTCAAAAACAAAAGTGATAGTGTATTAGATACCACTTACATCATAATATAAAAATAAACAAATAAAAAAACCCCATATACTTCTGCCAAAACTACCACACTCATTATGAAGCTCAAATGTGAAAACTGACCTTCGATTAAACAGCAGAAACAACCTGATAATGTATCAAAAAACGAAAGACCAGAACAATCTGACTCCTCTGTAAGGTACATAGTGAACAAGAACAACACCTAATGTGACATAATATGCCTGTCATTTAAAATGAAATGGGAACATAAGCACTGTGACCATGACCTTGCAGAGTTGATCTTGGTTCAGTGTCATGACACACTCTTGGGTCCTAAGCAACAATTCTGTGAAATATGATTAAAATCCATGCATGGGGTAAAAAGTTATGGCCTGAACAAAGAATTACCCATCACATGCACTGTAATCTTGACTTTGCAGATATGACCTTGGTTCAATGTCATAACACACCCTGTGGTCCTGGGCAACAAATCTTTGAAATATTACATGAATGGGGTAAAAAGTTATGGCCCAGAAAGAGATTCACCCATCATATATATTGTGACCTTGCAGATATAACTTTGGACCAAGGTCATGACACACCATCTTCCCCAAATGACCATATCCATCAAGTATGATGTTAATCCAACAAGGCATGTAGAAACTATGCCTAGGATAAAGTGTTATTGACAGACAGATATCACTGTACTACGATACAACCTGTCGAACAACAGGCATGTAAAAAATAAAACCTATAGCAAATGCCAATTATGTTAAGTGGGAACAAAAATCATTAAGCACTGATGCCAATCATCCAGGATGAGTGGGCATCTCCTGCTAGTTATCAATGCCCATTACTTATACAACCACAAACAGGATTTATTGGATGCATAGAATTATTAGCAATGATTTATGAGAGTACTGTAGGTTTTTAAACAAATCCATTCCCAATAAACATAAAGATGGTGAATTTTTTCACTTTCCACTGTGGAATTCTTCAAAAATAAATAAATCAGTAAATAAATGAATAACTGCCTCTGAATCTCTGAGTTTACGATTTTGTATACAGCAAAGATTAAGTTCTATTGCATTGGAAGAGGAGAGCTCTAAAACATATACTAGATAGTTACTGAAGTATTTTAATTCCATTACTTGTACTTGTCTTCAAAGTTATCATAATAATAAAACATCCCATTGTCAATATTTCAATATGATGCTAGTATATACAACCTCTGTTTAATAAGGTTTTCAGTCTATAAATGATCTGTGTACCCTTCTGAGAAGCTATCCAAAACAGAACCATGGTGAGAATGTACAACCAAGCTCATACACAATTAGAAGGTGACATGCTGGAAAGGTGATATCATATATTGTATCACAAGATGCACAGAATGACTATCCATGCATTAACAATGGCATAATTAAACAGTCTAACTTCACATATTCTCTGTTGTTTAAGTAATTATTCAAATTTTCCACATAAGCTATTATTCTGATCTATTTTATTCAGTTTTTATAACCCCCGGAAAAACTGATAAACATCAACACCTCCCACCTAAACACCCTGATAAATATCTCCCCCTCCAACAAAAATAATGATTAACATCTGTCCCCCTAAACAACCCTGATAAACATCTGTTCCCCTAAACAACCCTGATAAACATCTGTCCCCCTAAACAACCCTGATAAACATCTGTCCCCCCAAACAACCCTGATAAACATCTGTCCCCCTAAACTACCCTGATAAACATCTGTCCCCCTATACAACCCTGATAAACATCTGTCCCCCCAAACAACCCTGATAAACATCTGTCCCCCCCAAAACAACCCTGATAAACATCTGTACCCCTAAACAACCCTGATAAACAGCTTTTCTGGTGAAATAAAATAGTAACCCAATGCCTATATTAGCAGGCATGTGAAATCAGCACTAGAATTGTACCACACAGGTACAAGACGACACAAAAATAAAACAAAGTTAAAACTATAAGAAAGCACATCAAACATGATGACAATCCATAAACACAAAGTATTATTTACAATGGTGCAAGATAAAATGATCTCACTCCACATCTTTATATATTTGAATTGACTGATAAGAGGCCATCTGTGTAATGGCTCTTTCCATAAATATGAAAAAAGCATACAAAACTAGATGCTTACTAAAAGTATATGAAATAAAATAGGTTACTTATCTATTATATCCAATATCAAAGAATATACGGATGTTTCATTTTCCATAGATTGTTTAAAAGTAGATATGAATCTAAATTTGAAGAATTCTTGTTCAAGTAATTTAGAAGTAAGTATTTAGATTTATAGATGAGTATGTTCTTCCTAAAGATGAATGAAAAGAGTTAAAAGATGATATGGTGTGCTGGTTAATGTGGGAAAATATTACCCCCATGATTAATGAAATAAAAAGATATTCCCTGATCATCAAAATAATCCCTTCAGACAAAGATTTTGGTAGATCAATATACCATCAATACAAGTAATAAATACTATATCCACATACCACATAGAATGCAATGATGTCTTTAATTTTTTGAAAATGTGCATAAATTTGACCCAGGTTACCCTAGATAACACAGTGTTCACTGACAATACACTATGCAAATATTTGAATATGAAATGAAATTTCTGAGCTTATTTCTTTTGTTTATCATGAATTATGTCTAATGAAATTTAACAAGACAGCACTCAACTGTGAGGTAAAATTAGTACTAATTATGATAATAGTTCATTAAAAGCTTAAACCAGCATATATATCAAAATATTGTCTATAAGAAACTGCAATACAAAATACATGTAAATCTTGTACATACCTTACATTAAATGTAAACATGACATATACATATTTATATAACATGTTGTGAACTTTATAGTGGATTTCTCTTTTTATTACATGATGCATTCTCAAAAAAAAAAAAAAAAAAGAAAAAAAAAAAGTAATAAATAAATAAATACAATTTTTTAAATCACCAACAGTAACATCTGCATTGACAATGCCAAAATTCACTCATTCTTGTTTATTACCCATCCACTAAATAAATTACTATTACTTTTTTTTCTGTTTCATGATTATCTTTTAGATATGTTCTAGGTGGTAACAGTTCGTGCCACTGACTAAGATTTAAAACTAATTTGTCGGTCACATGACGAACTGTTGCCATCCGGAAGTGTTTTCATGATCAAGCGTTCAAGTGATGTGTCAACCGAGACTATTCATTGTTTACTTCCAGCATGACAACAGGTTTCATGAATGCCACGTTTTGATGATGTATTGGACAATGATATTCTGGACTTACTTGAAAAAAAAGACTTTCCCAGCACAAAGAATGTTATTAAGTGTATAAAGAATTGAAACAACTGGGTAATAAAACACTTATTTCATGTCTACTTAAGGAACAGTCAAACTATTGTCCTGAAGCAGTGGAGAAGATCTGGAAAACTGTTTACCTTCGGCCTCTTTGGCCCAAGGTAACAGTTTCCCAGGGTTTCTCCACTACTTTCGGGACAACAGTTTGACTGTTCCCCAAGTAGACATGATATAACTGTATATTTACTTAAAATGACATAATTAGCTCTTTGCATTGATATAAAAACATACAAAAGGTTAAAATTGTGAAAAATAATGTACAGTAATAGCTTTATTATGGTTTAGACTTTTCACAATACATAAAAACTTGATTCATGAAATACTGTCCTATAAATCAAGTTCTGAAAATTTCTTCCATGTCAGATCTATACAAAAGGTATAACCAAAGGTAGATAAACCAAAATTTTAGATAATATCAATTAGAAGGCATTAATATACATAAATACAATATCATTCCCAAATAAAAACTATATATACTGTATTCTATTACTGTACATGTTCACTAAAATGTATTTTGATTGAAAATACTACACACAAAATTCCTCAGAAAGAAGGAATTCAAAGGAATATCTAAGCAAAAAGAAAACACTACATTCGAGTAGGATCAGATGTTAAATTATTGGAAATGTAGATTTTGATACACTAGTGGCACTACAATTTACAAAGTATAAATGTATATATCAAGTCATTATGCATATAGATAACACCTGTTTATGTTCTTACAGATCTCACATTTGATTGCTGGATAGTGAGAGGGTATCTCATGGTCTCACACTTTTGGTACTAAGTCTGTGTTGGCGTATGTTGGGTCTGAATCGCCATCTGGTTTAGCCATTTTGAGAGCTTCTTCATACGATGGTGGACAACAGCCCTCATCATTGCCATCTATAAACCCAGGCTGATTCATAACAACATAAGATTGGTGACTCTCATCATATGACGGTGGAGCTAAATTACCCAAGAAAAAAATAATATAGCCATAAGAAGCATACAGAAATTTCAATTATATTCCTTAGTAAGGAATATGTACTGGTGAAAAAAAGATTGGCACAAGTATAAACAGTAAACTGAGGCCTTGATACCCTTAATACATTTTAATGTAAGTCAATATCTAAGCCAATCTTTGGCAGATATATTCTCTCCTGAAACTTTCCACATCAAAAACATCAGAAGTTTAGAAGAATTATTCCTACAAGTTTTTATTACTTAGAAGAGTAAAAAATGTGTCTGAATGTGTAATACACTAATAAAACAATTGAAAAAGTTTGGACTTTTTTGGATCATTTTTTACTCATAGGATTACATGAGAATGATTAAACGAAGATGACTTCTTAAGTTTGATATAAGTGAGAACTCACTATGTACTAGACCTTCAGTTTCTGCACCTGGTTCCTCTGTGTAGGTGTTGGATCGAGCTCGTGGTTGAAATGTGACTGGGACACGAGCATCATTTTCTTCAATATTATTATCGTCTTTCAAGGACAAACGTAATTTAATGGTTTTGAAAACTATAACAACGATAACAATGAATACAGCGGCACTTATTGCTCCTATCATTATCTTGACTCCTATGGACATGTCATCCTCTTTATCTGGTCCTTCTGGAAACGAAATCATTATAATTATGTACCTAAGAATTTTCATCCGACTGAACACCAACATCTTAATCTATAACAAAAGCAACGCCTAGCCTGGCTTAATACGCCCGTCGCTTACTTTGGACGGGATCAATGTGAATGTATGGTTTTATTACCCCCAAACATGGGTCTCTTTGGTAATACTTTTATGAAATATTGAAATCCAAAGAGAGGGATCCAAGTCCCATAACTCTGTAACGACAAAATGGAATTTGCTGAAAACTGAAAAACTTCACTATTTAAGCATTCTGTATAAGTTTCATGAAAAACAACTGATGTTTACTTAAGTTATCGTGTTACATAGCATCTTGCATCTCCATAGCATCTTATCATGGTAAAAATAAAATCTAAGTTCCATAACTCCGTAACAACAAAACAGAATTTGCTCAAAATCGAAAGGCCACTTCCTCTACCCTATTTAAGCACTTTGTATTAGTTTCATGAAAAACAGCTGATATTTGCTAAAGTTATTGCGTTCCATAGCATTTTACTACCGGTATAATAGCTAAAATACTATTTAAATCCATGCACAGGGGAAGAAGTTATGGCCCGAACAACGTTTTATTCACTTTGCATGTTGTGACCTTGACCTTTGATGGTCAAGGTCATAACACACCTTTGGGTCCTAAGTAACAATTCTGTGAAATATTATTGAAATCAATGCACAAGGAAGAAGTCATGGCCTGAACAAGGTTTTACTCAGTTTGCATGTTGTGACCTTGACCTTTGACCTATGATCTTAGGTCAAAGTCATAACACACTCTTGCGTCCTAAGTAACAATTCTGTGAAATATTATTGAAATCCATGCACAGGGAAAGAAGTAATAGCCCGGACAAGTTTATACTGGACGCTGGACGGACAGCCCCATAACATAATACGCCCTGTCTTAAGATGGGCGTATAAAAATTTCCTTGTACAATATCAGTAATTATTTTTTAAAATATGTGTATATGATGTATATTCAATATTTATACATGCACTCCTTTTTATGGAAAACTTGTAAATTTGATCTTTCCTTTAGTAAATAAAGAAAAAAGAGTGGTCAAAAGACAAGAGAGCCCTACCAAATTTAAATGGCAAAAGTTTTTTGTCAGTCAATTTTTAAGGTCAAGGTTATAATGTAACTAGAATTTTGATGGGTCAGTGTGATACAGATGCCCCCAATAGTAGCTAAGCTGGTGAAATATAATTGCCTGAGAAGTAATATTTGAAAATTCAAAAAATTTCTAATGTTCAAGGGCAATTACTCTGTCAAAAATTACTAGAACATGCCCATATTCTAACTTGACCTGCATTTTCCATTGATAAATCAATATATTCATATCAAATTAATCCACAGAGATCCATCCATCCTTCACAGAGAAAATGAGCGGAAAATGTCATTTAAAAGAAATTTTCTATGTTCAAGGGCAATAACTGTCAAAAATAATTGGACCACATCCATATTCGAACTTGACCTGTATCTTCCCTTGATACATCTGTATACCTTATATCAATTTAATCCATTAAACCTTTAAAGAGAATATGAGTGGAAACTGAATGATGACGGAATGATGGAAGGACAGAGCAGGGTAACGCTATATGCCCCCGAGCATTTCATGGTGGGAGCATAAAAAAATTGAAAGGTCTTGTCACATGGAATACAAACATGAAATATGTAAGCCCTATTCTAAGGCTATCTGTTCATAAGTTATGACCAAGGTTACAGGCTTTTAAAAGCAGGTCAACCCTCAAGGTCAAGGTCACAATGCCCAAAAATTTGGTACCAAATGAAAGGTCTTGACACATGTAAAATATTAAAGATCTGTCTCTAAGAGTTCTTACATTATAATTCAGGTTAAAGTTTTTGTCTACAGATGACGACAACAACAACGACATCACCAGGGGTATTCTCCAGACATTTGTCCAGAGAGCTAACAAAATGAGGAACCCTCACTATGTTAATGCCCTTAATTTGCTTTCTACATTATAAATTAAAGAAATTCCCAACTTTTAAAATTCAGAGAGAAGCAACAGGGACAAAAAGGTAGTATTTCATCATATATATACATGTATTTATGTTTTTAAACTTTTTACTACATGTCCATGAAAGACAGCCACTTATATACAATGTATATACATAAGTAGTATAGACACGATTTTGATATTGATAATGCACTAAATCATGTTATATGAAACCTTTCCTTGGCCTTTCAGATATTACCTTGGATCAAGGTCATGATACAACATGATACAATTTAATTGATATAAGCACTGTGACCTTGACCTTGAAAATCAATGGAGTTTTCCTGATGTCATAAAAAATAAGTGTATAAAGTTTAAACATCCTAGCATAAAGAGTTTGGTTTGTATCTTGTTTACAAGGTGCTTTCTCATAAATGTGCTATTTTTGCTTCAAAAATGACCTTGACCTTTGACCTTGATATTGAAAATCAATAGAGTTTTTTCTTGGCACAAGAAATAAATATACAAAGTTTGAAAGTACTGGCCTTGACAGTGTGGTCTGTAACTTGTTTACAAGGTGTGAGTGAGACCCACAGATCTTATAACAAAATAATAATGAAATATTGGTTCTTGGTTCAAGTGAGCCAAAAAAACCCCCAAGAAGCCCAAGTTGGCTTATATTGCTCAACTGAACACAAATTATTTATTCTACCAATAGATTGAAAAATTTGCAGATAATTGTATATAATCCCTGATTGTTTGTCTCTGTATGCAACTGGTCTGAAGAAGAAGTTTGCCAAAAGAGGGTACCATCTGTGACCTACTTTTGCTTGTGGTGGCACCACCTGTTGACAGATCTGTATGAAAAACAACAACACTTGTTGGGGACCATGAATATTGCATTCATACCAAGTTTCTTAACAATCATTCAATTTGTTATGAAGAAGTGGAAAATGTGATAGAATCCACCACCCCCACCTTATTTTGACACCTGAAGAAGAAAATTTGCACTTTCTGCATTGAAATCACTGAGTGCAAAAAAATATTGAAAAAACATCAAAACTTTGGAAGAGAACCCAAAACAACAGAACCGGCACACCGGACGCTGGATGAGACACGCTATGACAATAGCTCACTTGAGATTTTGGCTCAAGTGAGCTAAAAAAAATCTTGAAAACTCCAGAAAAACATATTTGACATGACACTATAGATATAATTCCTAAAATTGTTGTCTTGTAATAAAAACAAAAAAATACATAAATACTTTATTGCTTCTGTATATTGTATAAAACTATAGGGCCAGTGATTTTCTGTAAAAATGGAGTCATGGACGGAATTGCTGAAACTACAATCCAAAATGGAATCCGCTATTTTTGTTCTGGAAATTCTTATTTTATATATTTTTAAAAAAAATTTTGCTGATATTACTGCTTCTTTTTCTAGAGAAACTCCTTTTAAAAATGATTTATGACTTTTGTCATTCGTTTACAATACTTTCCTTGCAATATATGACGAGTACTTACTAACTTAGCACAAATTCAACAGGGCTTCGGTTTGTATAGAAACGTTCTTATATGGCAGATCAAAATCCCAGGATTGCTAAGAAACAAAGAACAATACCAACTTGCAACGATGGCAAGCATTACAATTTCCAGATAATTTCTATAGTGACAATAACATTCTATTTTGCAAGTTTTGTCAACATAATGTAGATTTCAAAAGGAGAGATATATCATACAGTGAAAGATCACACGAAGTCTAAAAAACATCAGAGGAACAAAATAATGGAATGCATACAAGTAACTTTGAAATCTATGCTTAGATCTAATGAAATCAATGTTTAGATAAAAAATGCTACATAAATATATAAATACTGAAACGCATGGGTATTTAATACTTGTTTACATACTAAAAATGGAAATAAATGAAATTAGCACAAATGTAACACAGAATTCAATGAATTTAGAAATACACAGAAATGTGCAAAAACTAGAGCAGTCCTAACAGGACATATACCTCCCCGCCCCCGGTTTTACCAATTTTGTCCATTGTGACCTTGACCTTTGACCTATGATCTTGGTTCAAGGTCATGACACACCCTTAGATCCTATTCAACAATTCTGTGAAATATTATTGAAATCTGTGCACAGGACAAGAAGTTACGGCCAAGACAAGATTATAACAATTGTATCTATTGTGACCTTGACCTTTGACCTACCACTGTGGTTCAAGGTCATGACATCCTTGGATCCAAAGCAACAATTTCCGTGAAATATTATTGAAATCTGTTCACAGGGTGAAAAGTTATGGCCTGGACAAAGTTTTTCTTATTGTGTCTATTATGGCCTTGACCTTTGACCTATGACCTTGGTTTAAGGTCATGACATGCCCTAGATCCTAAGCAACAATTCTGTGAAATATTATTGAAATTTGTGCACAGGGGAAGAAGTTGCGGCCCAGACAAGGTTTTACTTAATGTGTCTATTATAACCTTTGGACAAGGTTTTACTTATTGTGTCTATTATAACCTTGACCTTTGACCTTGAACTTGGTTAAAAGTCATGACAAACCATTGGATCCTAAGCAACAATTCTGTGAAATATTATTGAAATCCATGCTCAGGGGAAGAAGTTATGGAACGGACAAGGTTTTACTTATTGTGTCTATCATGACCTTGACCTTTGACATATGATCTTGATTCAAAGTCATGACACACCCTTGGATCCTAAGCAACAATTTTGTGAAATGTTCTTAAAATCTGTGCACAGGGTGAGAAGTTATGGCCCAAACAATGTTTTTCTTATTGTGTCTATTATGACCTTGACCTTGGTTCAAAGTCATGACACACCCTTGGATCCTAAGCAACAATTCTGTGACATATTATTGAAATCTGTGCACAGAGTGAGAAGTCATGGTGTGGACAAATTTTTTCTTATTGTGTCTATTATCACCTTGACCTATGACCTTGGTTCAAGGTCATGACACACCCTTTGGTCATGTGCAACAATATTATTTAAATCCATCCACCCAATAAAAAGATATGGCCTAGACACGATTTTAACAACCAATTTCACAGTGACCTTGACCTTTGACCTATGATCTTAGGTCAAGGTGACGACACACCCTTGGGTCATGGGCAACAATCCTGTGAAATATTATCTAAATCCATCCACCCAATAAAAAGATATGGCCCGGACACAGTTTTAACAACCAAGTTCACAGTGACCTTGACCTTTGACTTATGACCTTGGGTCCAAGGTCAAGGTCATGACAAACCCTTGGGTCATGGGCAACAATATTATGAAATATTATATAAATCCATCCACCCAATAAAAAGATATGGCTCGGACACGAATCAGGATGGACGGACGGACAGACGGACACACAGACGGACATATAGACAAGGTGATTCCTATATACCCCTGCAAACGAATAATTATGAGGTCAGAAAAAAGCTAAAAAAATCTCAGTAAGTTGATTTCAAAATCACTTTGCAGGGTACCTTGAGTACCTCATCCCCACCAAGCTTGATCAAATTAGCTTCAGTGGTTATGGAGAAGAAAGAGAAAACTGAAGGCTGGAGAAGTATAAAATGTAAAAAGTTTACAGTTGACAGACTTTGTCACTTTATAGAGAACAGACTGGACTTGCTTTGCAATCTGGTCAATAATCTATGTAAATTGAAGCAGATGTGTATCTCAGAAATTATATATTTCAGACTAAAAGTCATGATAGTTCTTGCAAAAATCAGTTAACTGTAACAAATTTCAAACCAGGTCTGTAGTTGATATTAATTAAATGTGTACCAAATTTCAGCCCAATTTCCTAGAGAATGTGTGGAAAAAGTGCAGTAAACTTAGAGTCTACAGGCACTTAAACAGACAACGCATCCCCTACAACTTTGTAAATGGGTGTATAAAAAGCTGCACTGTGTTAATTATACATGTACTGTACCAGTGGTCAAATTGTCTTTAAAAACATAAGGATGAATAATTTGTACCAAAGAACACAGTCATTCGGCAAAAAATCTGCCAAGGACTAATGATAAATAAAATGTAGCACTCACTAGATGCAGTGACTAATGATAAATAAAATGTAGCACTCACTAGATGCAGGGACTAATGATAAATAAAATGTAGCACTCACTAGATGCAGTGATGTTCAAACGAAATGCATATTTTGCTGAATCAGGTTCTGATACTCGGAATTTGATTTTGATATTAAAACCTCTTTGTGTGAAAAGCTGTGCAGGTGGTTCACTTTCACAGCCTAAATCTGCCTGAAAAAGTAAAACAATGCATTGTTCTCAAAATTATAAATTACAAAATAACCATAAGCATCTAAAAATTAAAATCTATTAAAGAATTAATAGTAACCAGAGTAGGCAGGGGCAAATACACCCCACAGCAACATTGGATGAAACATGCAATTTTTCATCTAAGATACATCACTAGTATAAGTGTAATGGATGCCGCACATGAAACATGTCTTAGATTTGTAAAATGCCAACATTATATTTCCACTAGAATAGGCAAATACCATATTGTAGCTTGTGAGTTGACTTGTTTTTGTAACAATAGTAGATAATTTCTGTGAAATTTCATCAAAAAATGGATTAAAAGACTCAGAGGAATGAAAATAGTTAAATGGCAAATGATTTAGGGACAGATAAAGGCATACAGAAATAAATTCAGTGATTGTTGAGTTTTGCAGGCCAGTTAATGCAGTTAATGTTATTCTTACCATTAATGACACACTATGATCAAACAGATTGGCTGGACTCTCTAATAACTCAAGCGTTGTGTCACATCCTGATGAAGATTTCCTCATCCAAAAATTCTCTATTCTTACATCCAAGAACTGCAGGTCCTTGCTAGGGTATGGTGGGGCAATAACTAATGAACAAGACCTCACTTTTTTATTTAAAAACTGGTTCAAAATGGAGTCCACGATTCCTTCCTCGACATCATAATTCTTGGAGTAAACCATGACAGTTTCTTCATGGGAGATATAATGGAAATGAATGCCATCCTCAGAATTACACATATCTTTGTCATCCAAATAAACTGAAAAAGTGAACATCTAAGAATATTGACTTGAGTAAAATGTATTGGAAGTGTGATTTAATCAACTCTTTATCACATGATATAAAGGTTATCGTAAATTAATTTCATGACACATGTCTGGTAATGCATTACAAATTACAAATATGTTAACTGCAACATCGCAGTTTCACGTATACTGATGTAACAGAAATCAAGAAGGAAAGCAACATCAAAATATTACTGCAATACAATTTCATACAAATTGATAGGAAAATTTCAATTTATATTTCCAATATCATGTGATAAAAAAAAGAAAGCTAAAGAATATCAAAATACATAACTTGTTTAATAAAACATCACATGAAAAAACAAGATGTGTTTGTGAAATGCAAATGCCCCTGGTGGTGACAAAATTTTTATAAAATGCAGGTCAAAGCTCACAGTCAAGGTCATAAGTTAAAATATTGTAGTGACAGAAAAGTTTTGTCACAAGGAATAAGCATGTAAAATATGAAAGCCCTACTTCTTACAATTCAAAATTTATCACAAATCTTAAATATTTTAAATGCAAAGTCACTGTCAAGGTCACAAGGTAAATAACCTTGATGTTATTTGAAAGGGCCTCATTAGTGGAGTATGCATGCCAAATATGAGGTCTCTATCTCCCACATATCAAAAGTTATTATGGCGAAGGTTAAAGTTGACAGCAGACAGACAGACACACAACCAGACAGACAGGTAAAAACCAGTATGCCTCTTGGCCCATATGTACAAAACTATGTAAACCCTACGAGTACTCGTAAGTCACTCGTAGCGTAAATTTACGTCATACATGTATGTACCAAGTTATGTAAACGTAACTTACGAGTGATTCTACTTGTAAATCTACGAGCGCTATAAAATAATGGCGTATGAGTTCAGTAGTGATTTAGTGATACATACTTTTCTGTAATGACAAACCACTCTTTTTGCTTCCTCTCTGCTGTCAAAGTCTTCGAAAATTGTTGTATATCATTTAGTTTACTTTTGATGTTATGAATAAGAATTTCGACTTCCTCGGAAGAAATTTTAAAAGCTTTATTAGATAGATTTATCATAGAAATATTTTCAAAAGAAAATTCGTAGTCCTAGATTATATATACACGTAACACGCAAAAACTCAAATAGCCTACTGGAAAGGTAATATGTAGATGTAATTTGATATTCATTATTCTTTTTTACTTTATTTTTATATTTTTCAGCAAGGAACGGGGGTTGGTTGGTTGATTGGTGTTTTACGTCGCTTTCAACGATTTTTCAGTTATATTGCGACATGGAAGCAGGAGGTAACCAACCTCTTAAACATAGTAGCGCAACCCGGGAATCGAACCCGGGTCGTCGGCGCCGCAAGCCAAGCACTTAACCACTACACCAAGCCTGCCCCCAGGAAGAGGGGGTGGGGTGCCTTTAGGAGGGTGTCTCACATATATATTATTATACTAGATTGACAGAAAGGAGAGGGAGGATTACCTTTTTCTATTTCATCTTAATTCGTGATCCGCTTGACTTTATAGATGTACATGTATGTGGCATATGTGCTTATCGCGATAGTTTTATCACTTTCTTTTGATGACGTATTTTGAAGTATTGCTTATGATTCCATGACGTCACTAGGCCTACATGTTTACAAGCATATCATGTGTAGATGCATAGACATAAATTCATAAAGTTATACATCTGTAAGAAGTACAGTTTGACTTTGATATGATCTACTTCGATATACTTTATGCATGCATTTGTGCTGCATAAAGTTAGTCAACTCGCTAGTCGGATCCTGGATTGGCATACGCATTAGAAAGCCAAAAGTTTACACATGTTGATGAAACAGGCTCCTGAAATATCTGAAGCGTCATTTGTTTCTGTGAAATATATGTACAACGCATGCATACATAAGAGTACTCCAAAAGTTAAAAGTTCGTAACTTTACGAAATATCTACGATTTTTTTTTTCATATGATTTACAAGTTTGTAACATTTTTCGTAAGTTACTCATATACTCCCAAAATCTTGTAAATCTACGAATCTTTGTACATATGGCACCTGATCTCTAGATTCAGGAAAATAAAAATTCATTTGAGGTTCTGTATGTAAGCAACGTTTGTTTTTTTACAGTGACTGAGATATGACTACAAAAACATACAATTTTTGGGATGATGCTACACAGTATTCTAAAAAAAAGTTACATGTAATACTATATGGAAAGCTAATATTAATATCAAACTACGGTAATATCATTTGGATTATTTCAGACAAAACAAAATATTCTAATAAATGTACATATATTATAACATGTACAATTTACAATAAGGCCTAAAAAAAATTATTGTGTTTCCTATAACCCAACCAACCCTGTTTTTACCCCCCCCCCCCCCCCTTCTCAAGTTTTCAAGAAAAAGCGGGATCGATGTGACAAAAAATTGAGATCATATTTCACAAACATGAAAGGCTTGAAACTTGCAGCAAGCAACTGTGCTGGCTGTAATGGATACCAGACAATATTAGACAGACATTCCAGCCTGTACAACCTACTTAAGTATTAAAAAAAAAAAAGAAAAAGAGCCGACCTATCGACCATTAAATTTTCAGCCATGTTATAGGAAACACATATATTTTTTGGGGGGCCTAATATAAGTTATAACATGCATTACTTTCTCCAACATATTTCAATTTTAACTTCTAAATTACTATACAATTAAATATGAACAGTGATGAGTGAATAGTAATTAAATGTGACAAATGATAAGTGAATATGTATATTTATCACATGTTTTGCTCTTCATGCAGTGAAATATCGTTATGTCATAAATTAATTTATGACATAGGTGACTTCATAGTATGGGAAAGAATTGTGTCAAGTCAGTATTTGATGAAATAAACACCTCTAAACTGAGTATAAACATGTGATAAAAAGAATCTGAAATGAATTTTCATTTCATACGATATTTATGCAACTTGTTGTGTGTTTTATATCCCCTAGCCAAGGCTGGGGGATATAAAACACACAACTCATTTGATAAATACTGTATGAAATGAAAATTCATTTCAGATCCTATACACATGTCTACACATGCATGTGTTATGATGTTTGTTCATAAGTTATGACCAAGGTTAAATCTTTTAAAATAGGTCAAACTTCAAGGTCAAGACCTAAAAAATTTAGGTATCCAATCGAAGGTCTTGACACAAGGAATACACATGAGAAATATTACAGCCCTGTCTCCAATGGTTCTAAAGTTATGATCAAGGTTAATGTTTTTGTCTATGGATGATGACAACAACAACAACGCTGAGCTAAAAACAGTTCTCTCATTATGTAATTTCTGTCGTGAGAATAATATGCCAGATGGACAAATTGATAACTAAGATAGATTGAGGCACCTTTAGTCTAAGATAATTTTAAAGTTAATTAAGTTCTATAAATACTCACAGTTTGAGATCTCCTTTCCATATGCATCAATGAAATGCTGTAAAAGCATTAACAACAAGTATGTCAACCTGTAACAAATATAAAAGTTTCATTATAGAATTTCTTTGACATGCTAAAATAAAATTCTGTGTGGTTACCAATGGGAACATTACACTTATCATTCTAATTGATCATCAAAGATTAAATCAAGGGACGGAAAATCTGTCGACTCAAGTAAAAAAATTATGTACATGTATATCTTGAATTCTATCCCAATATTTTCATCCACATGTTACTACACAGCTACATGTATATTGATTGATTGCATAATTTCAATACATTGGATTCTTTTACAGCACTAATAACTTTTTTTTTCAAAAATTTAAGAATATAGACCGAAATCTTGTTGTAATTGGCTGAAGAGTCATAACATTTGGCCCAACTGCAAAAGGTCAAGGTTGCAATAAGCTAAAATGACTACATGTATAGGCTGAAATGACAGAAGGCAAAAGTCGCTGGGTTCCCTCTTGAGCATGCACATACTGCTAAGCTTGAATGACTATGTTAAGAAATGGAGAAGTACCCAGTAATCTGTTGTGCGGCTATCTATTTGAGTGGAATATACATGGAATCTTTGTAAGAAAATGGGTTGGTTTTAATAATTAAGGATTTAAAGAATCTAATTCAAACCAGATCTTTACTCTGCTTCTCTATTTGTCCCATAGCGGTAAAGGTCTGCCAGTGGCAATAGTAAATTACAGCATATTTATAAAACTGTTATGTGCTAGAATCTCAAAAGAGATTAGTCCAGGACTACTAAAGTACAGATACCTGCAAATAGTGGCCCTATATGAATGATAGGGCCACAATTCTTTGTGCTGTGTAAAGTTGCAATTTTGATAAACGAAATGGCTGGCATGATTCTACTCATTTCGACATCAATTGGTTGGTTGGTTGATTGGTGTTTTACGTCCCTTTCAACAATTTTTCAGTTATATTGCGACATGGAAGCAGGAGGTTACCAACGTCTTAAACATAATGGCGCAACCCGGGAATGGAACCCGGATCGTCAGCTATGCAAGCGAAGCGCTTAACCACTACACCAAGCCTGCCCCTTGACATCAAATGGAGCAAATATCTAACATATATAAACATTAAGCAAACGATTGGCAATAATAACTTTCCCTTGATCTGTCGTCTGTAGGCTCCACACCAATTTTTCCCCAACCTGTGTCAAATTTGCCGGTTTGTTTATATGTAGTCTGAATCATCTCAACGTTTACATAATTGCATCTCGGAAGCAGAATCAAACATGTCAATGATTCAGACTACATATAAACAAACCGGCAAATTTGATACAGGTTGGGACAAAATGGGTGTGGAGCCTACAGAATACAGATCGGGTTAAGTTATTATTGCAAATCTTTTGCTTAATGTTTATATATGTTAGATATTTGCTCCATTTGATGCAGAAATGTATAGATTCGTGCCAGCCATTTCTTTTATAAAAATTGCAAGTTTATGCAATGTAAGGAATTGTGGCCCTATCATTCATATAGGGCCACTACCTGCGACTAGTACAGAACAGAGTACTACTACGGTGGACTATAGTACAGTACAAGAGAATCTGTAACTCAATCTAAATTAAATTCGACAAAATGGCCCCTAAAATGAGATCATTAAATCAATTTGTTCTATTTCTTTTATATGCCATTTTACCAAATACGTAAATGTTCTGAGTTCCTAACATTTTTACCTTTTCATATTTTTGTAAACATGTACTCTGAAGTTCAAGGCCGTCAGTTCAATGCTAGAAAATAATAAAAGTAAAATTAGGACGGTAATGTCGCTATACGAAATCGTATTGATAATATAGATATATATATATTTACACATATTCGCTCAACATGCTACATTTTCATTTTTATTAAGATTTTATTTGACTGAATGATCCAAAGCATGTCTTTCAAAAAGAATGAAACTAATAGAATTGTTCAAACCCTTTTTCCGAATCTGTCCGACTTTGGTTCAGACTTTGCGTATTCATTTATTGGTTTTCCTAACGCCCCCAAATTAACTCGTTAGATGCAGGATGAATGATGTGTAACATTTTAACCACGCAATGGCAGTGTTCGAGAAAAAGAAAGCAGACAAAGTCACTCTTGACGACACAATCCCTCTCTCTTGTGTCATTGAGACTGCTGAGAAAAGAGAGGATCACATGGTAGATCTAGTTTTTTGGGGGGTTATTTCTCAATATTTACAAAATAATCGGTATGTTCAGGAGTGACGACAGTACTAGTGGTAATTGTTTTAATGTTCAGTAAGGACATTATGGTGGGCTATGTAACATGGCATCCTCCTAAGTTTGCCGTTGGTCTTAAATTTTCTTAGGTTTTACTAAATTACCTTGTCTACACAACTCCTAAACCATTTGGTGGATTTTAATGAAACTTGGTACAAAGAAAGGGTCATGCTGAAAACAGCCTGGGGCAGCCCGGGGAAAGAAAGGTGCGCCCGGGGGATTGTGTGTTGGTTTTTATAGATATATATGCCTTTATGAATTGATTCCATAGTATTTGTATCCTATTTGGTATATGAATTTTAAGAATATTTGCATGTTTGATTAAAAATGACTAAACACATCGTATTCGTGAAACTGTTATTGGTTATTGGGAGTAGTGTTGAGCTTTGAACTATATATTTATACTTAATGACATTAACAACAAGTAAAACAATTAACGAATCTGTTCTCTGTACGAGTTTTAATGCACTGCGCAAGTTTTAGCGCATGTCGATCGATTGTAATCGTTAAATAGTCGGCGTCTTAAAAACATTAATAATATTAAAAAATTATCAACAAATTATAAAATCAGCATAGTTTAACCGAAATTTATCTACCCAAAATTAATATATCAGAATTAATTCCCATAATATCTGGTTACGACATTTCAGAACGTTAAAGATAGTGTTTTTTAAGGTTTTCCCCCAAAATTAAACCAAGTGGTGAATTTTTCTACAATTCTCTGAAAATTATTTTTATTTAGCATTTCATCACTGACGAAAAATGATCAATTTTCCTATTGTAGTTTTTGAGATATTTTTACCCAGAACGGCCTTGTTAAATTGCCATTGTTTGTAATGTAGAAAATATGCCAGTAGATGTACATGTATAGAACAACATGTAAATATATATACACATGGAGTTGATGGGATATATAGATCAAGTTCTTGTTTTATTGATATGGTGAGCGGCAATACTAGTCAAATGTGTCTACATATCGGCCTAAAAAATTAAACCTAATTGTGTGGTAGCAGTCTGGGCTTTTCATCTGATGAAATTCGTAAAATAATTCAGCAATAAGTGCATGTAAGAATGAGGCATGTGTAATGCACCGAAGATTTTTGAATTATTTGGAGTTCGAATACCAACAAATTTAGCCATATAAGATCATATGATCTGAAGTTTGAATCTTGACAAATTTTGTGATACAAAACCATTTATATCCATTTAACATGCGAGGCCATGTGATCTGGAGTTCAAATCCTGACAAATTATGCGATGTGAGGTAATGTGATCTGGAGTTTAATTCCCGACAAATTTTATGTTATTATTTGCCACTTGAAATTTTTCCGTATTTATAACTTCTATACATTTAAAGGATATTTTCATATACATCATAATTTATAATCGGTCAAATGTGTAACAGTCTGTGTTTTCTGTAATCAGTGAATTTAATCACAGAGACCAGATGTTCACCAAATGCTAATTCAACAATAATTTCCATTTAAAAGAAGATGGCATGAGCTTGTAGTTTATATGTTTTTAAAAATGATAGTATTGTGACTAGTCTGCTTCGACTGTATATTTATTATGTTATTTACAGGAGTATTTCTTGAGAGTGACAAGAGGCTACATTTCTGAAAACACTTGGTTAGAAAGGAAGCGCTATAGTGACTTCTCTAATCTCGACGCTGATCTTCGTATTTCAAACATTGAACTTCCTTTACCACCGAAGAAAGTCTTTGGTAACATGAGCAGAGAGTTTGTTGCAGAGAGGCAAAGTGGCTTGCAGGTTATTTCATAAACCTCTTAAAACAACAACTATTTTGAAAATGATAAAGATGTTAATAGAATTGTCGATAATCAAAATTAAATTTTCAGCATTGTACTTTAAATATAAGTTGGTCTGAACCAATGATATAAAAGGAAAAACTTGTATTATATATATATATATATTGTATTATAAAGATATTTTGAAGTGTTTTATTTAAGGAATAAAACAGAGTAGGAATGTAAAAACAGACACAATCAAATCATTTAAAATATTATCTTATAAAACATAAGGAAGCTAGTCTGGCTTAGTAGATAAGTTGCTGAATCTGTAACTGATAGGACATGGGTTTGACTCCCACTGTGGGTAAGCCATTGTGCTGCCTTTTAGATGAGACAGTAATAACTGAGGTCTTGTGCCACGGTAGGCGTTTCACGTTTCACTCCTTCAGATGGGTCTGTTCAGTGTTGCAAAGCTGTAAATTTCCATGCGATACTCCAGGCAGATGTCGTCTCCGTATACATTAAATATTTGTGGAGTGGTTTAAAACAATAATCAATCAATAAAACATTATAGTTACATCTACATAAGGAACAATGAACATGTGATGTTCATGTTTTGTAGAATTATATCACAGCAATCCTTGGTAACCATTTACTGTCAAGCCATATAGCAGTGAAGAGGTTCTTGGATCCTATCCATTACAGTATGAATACTCAAGGTAACAAAACTTCAGATTACAAGTTATGTAATTATATAGCACTTACTGTACCTCTCTCCATGCAGGTATTAATTAGTATATCTTATTAACTAGACATCCATAAATTTATAAACTTTAACCTATAGAATGATCAACATTAATTAATTGATGTTGATGATATTGTCAATCACTTTTTAAGTTTTAATTTTAGTATATGAACTTTGCATCCAGTCTTGTTAACTTTGTATCCAATCTTGTAAAAAATTAACATGTTTTCTCTAATTTTATAAGGTAATTATTTTCTCAAATTTTATCACATAAAAGGCACTTTAAGACTTGAATTATTGATTAACGAATAAAACACATTATATGTATACATATTTTTTATTCAGTAAGACAAGTACACAAGATCTCCATTTTTGACTATCTGGATATCTTGAACTGCTGATACAATTGTATCTTGAAGTATATGCTATGACTCCCTAGTTTTTGAGATATCAAAGTTTGACACTGTGTTTAGAATACATGTATTTTAAATAAATAACATAAATTCATTAATGAAATTGTGTTTTACAACTTTTGTAATAATTATGGACACAGTGATTATGGACACAGTGGTTTGTAAGTTATCATATGACACCTGTCAATCTATGGTTCCTGAAAATGCATGACAAACTTTTTACCGGATAAATATTTAAGTGACAACTTTTCCCACCTCATAATTTCTTGTGGTATCACTAACTCATAGAAGACATAGTCCTCATTAAGGTAACACTTGTATAAATAGAAAAAGCACAGTCTTTCAATGCAGTACAATGCAATGTGAACAGAGTTTGACTCCCATAATCCTTTGTATTTTATATAGCTAATGACTGAAATGGATATATTCTAGATACCCTAATTACCCATATATAATGCGCACCTGTGCATAATGCACACCTTTAAAATCAGAAAAATCCTACTTGTCCTGTGTAATGTGCAGGTAAAACATTGACAAATAGTGAGTGGTCATAAGGCTAACATTGCTGCTGTTAATGTACAGTAGTGTGGAACGTCTGGGACTTCTATGGGTTATCCATTACAGTACCTACCCTTATTTGTTTTTTGTTTGAGCAAGAAATAAAAATTATAGGGTCTTAATATGTTTCATTAATATTTTGGTAATTTCAGAGTCAAACATATTATCTATTAGATTGCATTGTATGGGCAATTTCATGTAAATCAGCAGATTATAAACACTACTTATTTGTAGTGTAATAAATGTCCTTCATGGTTCAGTATCAATTTTAGAATCCCTAATATGCATAATGAGAGTAAAGGCTGCATGTCTTGCATCACTAGTTGCTAAAATTATCACCTGTACATATGCATTCAGATGTGATATTTAGAGTGCTGATAATGCAGAAATATGTGCAAATCTCATTTTCTTGATTTATTTTCATTCTACAATACCATATGTACTTAATAAACAAAAGAAATATGTATGTGTCCAGGTTAGATTTCACTCAAAGTAAGATTTTATTACCCTACCCCCTTATTTTGTGCCCAAATCATTGTAAAAACAATGAGAGGACAGCTCTTTTAGAGATGACTTATATGTGTGGTTCATAATTTTACACTGCACTCTTTCAAAAATGTTAGATGTTTCTTTGAACATAAATACCTATCTTTTATATAACCATGCTAAATTTAAAAATAAGCGAAATAAAAGAGCACTGCCCTCTTATTTTGACACAAAATTGATGCAAATAACTTATATGCTCTGGTAACTTATAATTAATCAGAAACACGTTTAAGACCTATAGTTTTACATACTTTTGTTACCATGCTACTATGATATACTTGCTATTTTTTACAAAAGACAAATCAATGAGATTTTAATGGTGTCACCCGACGATGAAGTACCCTTAATACATTTTTCACGCAGCAATTAATACATACATGTACTGATGTTTCATCCATTCAGATATTTCAATACTGGTACTCAAAATTATAATGATATGGTTACCATAATTAGAGATATTCACTGTATACCCCTCATGCTCAATATACTCGATGTTCTCGTTATTTGCCGTCATCTATACTCAGCCAAGTGGGTATCTAACTGTACATGTAAAAGAGATACAATGGACCAATTTACAGTAATTCTATTACCGTCTTACGAAACATTGAACCCATGTTCAGTGTAACTTACAATTTTACCTTAAAACTCTATAAAACACATCAATATATAAATCTTTGAATTATTAAGCATATGATAATGATTTCATGGTCAATTAAATTCCTTATGTGAATTTAGTGCAATCTGACATCTTAGCAATCATATTCATATCGACATAACAAACAAGTCCTTGGGAAAAATTGTTCAATTTCAATTTCGATGTATAATGTGCACCTATAAAATTGAAGTCAGAAATTTAAAAAAAAAGTGTGCATTATACATAGGTAATTACAATATTCTCCCATGAAGGTATCCAGAGGCAAGAGGCTCTTTATACGGCCAAAACATTACCCATATGTTGTTAGCATATGTAGCCTGTTTGAAGCATGGATTGCTATTTGAAATAGTTTATATCTAATGAGATGGCAGCACTGATATATGTCTTTAAACTTCCATATAAAAATGTTCTCTGTACAGGGTATGTAATAAATACCTTTTCTGTCTTTCAGAATCGGCATTGCAGCATGTTTCCATGGTTTTCAGATCAGAGAAGCAGTGGGATGTTATTGAGCCCATACCAGAAATGGGATGGAGACTGAGAAAAAGTTATATACTAGTCAAACCAATTAGCTCTCCTAAATTACGACAAATTTTAACATGGGTAAAATTATATATACATGTATTAGAATTTGGTGTAGTGGCTAAACAGTTCCGGGTTCATAACTCAAATTGCACTACTACGTTTAAGAGATTGGTTGCCTCCTGCTTCCATGTCACGATATAACTGAAAGTTGTTAACAGTGGCATTAATCACAGATCAGCTAACCAACTTACTAACTACTTCATCCATAAAATGTTGTTCAAAATTTCAAGGAGGATTTTATATTATATAAAGGTATGAACAATGATAGAATGCTATGGTAATTGGTAAATATCTTGCACTCGTTATTGCAAAATCACTAGTTATGACTACACTAGGACCATGAGTGACCATTAGATTGTGACATTTTGTCCTAGATAGAGTACTTTATGATTATCCAGATTGTCATAGTCTACCAAGCTATATATAGATAACAGCCTGGTAGTTAATCTGCTATCTAAGAGAAGTCAATCTCTTATCCACATTAAAGCAGGTAAAGTCTGAGCTCAGGTCTTATTAATCGTGGAGAAGATTTTACTCTCCAAAATTCCAACAGTGAAAAATGATCATGTACAGACAGGTGCAGTCCTAACATAGCATGCATGTGAACATGAAAAGCAGTCATGAGGACTGCTTTAGCATACATGTCAGGACTTCTTGACGAGATGTGCATGTGCTCTTCATGTGAATGTGGGAGGAAATTAGAGTTAAAATTGATTTATTTCTGCATGCCCTGGTCCAGTTGCATTTTCATGTGCTTAAGTCATTCTATGCCATGATAGGGATGTAACAAATAAAATGTAACTAAGTAAATCGCAGAGAATGTGGCCATATATATGTATATACATGAAATACATACATGTATAATGTTAAAAAGACACCCTGTAACTATGGTTATTATGAAAAACTTGCTTTTTTTATTTCATTCTTTCAAGAAACAAGCATGATTATTTGAAATTTCACTTTATTTATGTATGTATTTTTTAATTGATTTATTTATGAATTTATTCATTTATGTATTTATTCATTATTACATGTATTATTATTATTATTATCTTTTTGATTATTATTATTATGATCATTGTAGTACATTAAAAATGAATTTCATTGTATCCAGTGTTCGGAAAACAAATCCAATATTCTTAAAATTTGTCCCTTAACATGCAGTTGTTTGATTTTATTCTGAATATTTTAATGGCACATTTATATTTTCTAATATTTATAGATATAATATATATACGGTAACAATCTTCCTTCAAGTCCTGCCATCCGTACATGTACATGTAAATATTAATTTTAAGTTGTAAGCAAGGAAATGTGCCTGTCAAGCACGTTCATACCACAGCCAAGCACATTAAGGCGGTCTCTAAATTAAATTCACATTGAGGTCTGTCCTGAGCACACAAGAAAAGCAAACTCCATGTTAATGCAACATTAATATAATGTTATGTTAAGAACTGCACCTCACTGTAACCTCAAGAATGTGAAGAAATACCATATGAAATTTACAAAATAGCTAAAAAAAAATGGGTTTTGTACCAGATGTAATTCTGCTTTTACAGAGTGACTTTGGTCCCACAAAACTGATGCCAGAGAAAGAGTTGAATGCCATTTTGAAGATCTTACCCAATATTCAGGTATCAATTATTTCAGTATCTATAATTTAGAAACAGAAAATCACACATGGTTGAAAGTGTTCAATGTATAGCCTTTAATTCCCTTTTCTGTCAGCAACAGTTCTCTATAATAGTAAGACAAAGTTTGTTAGTAGCTTAGGAATCACTACTCTTATGTATTTAATTGTGTAAAAAGTTTTTGTATGCAGATTCAAGGAGTCTGTGGTACATTTTGGGAGGATTAAATGGGTTGTACCAAAGATAAACACCTATTGGGAAAAGTCTAATTCATGTTTAAACTATTATAACTTGAAAACTATGAGTGAAAGGGGCATCAGGTTTTCAGGAATGATGATTGAAGAAAGAAGGTAAAATGCTGGAGTTAAGGTCATTAGACCAATGACTAAGACCATTGACCTATCGCAGGAAAATGGTAATTATTTGAAAATCCTGAATGATAAAGATATTGTGTCATCAGGAATGTTGTTTGTAAAATACAAATGTTTCAGATGAACTTGACTCATTTTGCATAAAATGATTACAGCTGGAAATCCGTGAGTGATAGAGGAATGGGGTCTTTAAAAATCATGACAAAGAATAGGTCATGCATATTTGTGACAAGGTCAATATTCACTAGAGACCTTGATATTTTGCATAAAAAGTGACTATAATTTGAATGATCAGCAGATGATAATGATATCTTGTATCATTGTGGCACCTTTATGATGTCAGTGTTTTCAGGGGTTATGTATTTATGAGGTAAAGAAGAAAAAGTATTCTTAGAGGTACGTTATTTGGCATTTGGCCATAGGTCATTTAATACACGATCTTCATATTTTACATGATACAAGCAGCCCAAGACCCGACATGCAACTCTTTGCCGGGATTTTTATTTTGACATTATTGTCATGTAAGATGTGAAGATCGTCCATTCCATGGAGTATAATGTTCAACTTTTGGGTACGCTACGTAATGAAAGAAGATTCCTCTACCTGTAATTAAGAAAATATGATAGTTTACATGGATAAAAATATGATACATGAATAAAAATATATGTGATATTTGTTCTTTTGTAACAGCATCCCAACATTTATCCTGTGGTATTTGCTACATGTTCAGAGAGTGGTGGAATGGTCATAAGAGATTTCCATGAGAAAGGGACTCTAAGAGATATTATATGTAAATGTAAACCAAAGGGCTGTGCATTAAAAAAGTATGGAAACCCAAAAGTGACAACTTCCATGGATTTAACTGCAATAAAAATAATTGGAAAACAGATTCTTGAAACCCTTAAATTTTTACACGAAAAAGGACTGCCATATTGTAAGTACTACAGCATGCTATCTTGCTTGTTGTCATAGTGCAAATGTGTATATGATAATTTGTTACCACCAAATTTTTCTCTTGTATGTAAACTTTATAGCAGATGGATATATCTGAATTTCATGATTACTGCCATAGGTTGGGTTATATAATGGTTGGAGCTAGTACTTTGAAAGCTGTCAGTGCAATTATTGTTGTACATAAATGACATCAAAACTTTACCACCATTATGTTGTTAGCATCATACCATGAATTCTTTATAATTTTAATACCATCTTCTTTTGCTAGCAAAACCAAAAATGAGGTTCGAAGAATCAGACAAATCATCTTTATACACCTCACAATTACTAGTGCACACACAATTACTAGTGGTACACAGATATATTGTTTAAGATGTGTGTATTACATAGACGTTAAATACCAAAGTATACATATACATGTTAATAAGAAATATCAGAAATGGTTACATGTATATAAACAGCTAATGTTTATCTCAAATTCCAGTTAAGTCAAAATATACTTCTACTTAACAAGTTTCAACACAGTATACACATATTTACCATACATGATAAAGAGATGAATTGTAACTAAGCCAATAGTACTCACTTTTGTCAAGTATTTGTGTCATGATGTAACTTGTTCTGACTCATCAAAATTTTGTGTGCTTTATTGTTACACATCATAATAAATAGTAGTGCCTTTTGTAATATACTTTCACTTTCAGGTCATCTGCATGCAGGAAATGTCATTATAGAAGATGGTTCCTGTCGGTTACTAGACATAGAGAACTGGTTACTAGGCCTGCCATCATACTATAGAGCTTTCTTTACTCAATTCAAAAAAATAAATGTAAGTATCATGTTGCTTCATTACTAGAAAAATTCAAAAATATAATGAAAGAAACAATAAATACATATATATTTTGCTACCAATTTTTAGAAGTATGGGACAAAATAGTGTATAGTATCAAAACTTTTAAAACTCTTCAGTATTACAATTGCAAGTTACCAAAGTTTGACATCAGGTCAAAATGTATTCATCAAAGCTAACCATTTTGACATTATATCCCTAAATATTTCATTTAAGAGTACACATTATAATGTGACTTAATTCTTGTAGACAACAGAGTTGATAGATGTTTACTGTTTTGGCCAACTCTTGTATGAAATGGCTTATGGTCAACAACTTGGTTCTGTGAACTGTGAAACATTCCCTCCAACTTCAAATCCTCAGATCCGTAAGTGCTATATCTGTTAATAATTTCTGTAAGTACTGATACAATATAATAAAAAAAAAACTACAGGAAAAATAAAGACAGTGCAAAAGAATATTTATTTGTTTATCTGTTGAATTATTTCTTTGTGTCACTGCAGAATGAATGTAGAAGGTTTATTATACTCAGAATTTCAGTACATTCAGCACAGCTTAGTTCATACATATACATGTAAGACAGTATCGTCATGGTAAAAGTTGAACTCTACTAAATTTCAAACCATTCTAAGTTCCATATCATATAGTTTGTTTACACTTCTTTACTTGAAGAGTAAGTATAGTGATATTAGGCTTAATTGGGATGGAAGTTAAATACTTCAGTTTCAAAATACAAATCCGGATCTTTAAGTTTTGGCTTTTATGTGCTCCTTGAGAAGCAAGTTGAGATAAAGTTGGGACACCGCTGGCTGTTACAATAAAGGGTATATCGGTAATTGTGAATTATATGAAATTTTTCAGTGAAACTACAAACATCAATTTGTTGAGCATTGTCATAACGAACTTTCCAAGATGTTCGTGTATTATATATTCCCGATAATTTTTACAGTTCGTTGTAGATGCCAACTTTCCACCGGGATCCACTGTGCTGAAGATCTAAACCACCCAAAAAAGAGAATGAAAGTTCACTCTTGAAACCAATAGTTCTCAGTTTTATTTTTTAAATCTATTTGAACATACAAACCTTATAATCCGTCATGTATTTATTGATTTATTAGCGTTTAGACAGAGGGGTCATTAACTTTACACAGAGATGGATGAAAACATGTCCCATCTTTGCCATGAGGAGCACGAAAAATGTCGGTCTAGATCAGTGTCTCGTAACTAGTGTATTGAATTTTAAATATAATTCAATTCATAATAGCCAATCGTTAGAAAAAATAGATTTCGGGGAACATGTAAATTTGATTATGAGTGTCTGTTTGATAGCCATTGGAAAAAAATCCAGCTTATCTCAAAATATATTTTGAATCACAAAAGGTTGAAGTTCGAAGATCCTCATGTGTGTTCCTGACAACAAACTTTCTACTGATATTGTACATTTTAACTTTGAAATATACAAACCAATTATTTTTTCTTTTTTTGAAGTGATAAGAATTGAGGGTAACCAATGTATTTTGTATTTTCAGGATCAGTGTTAGAGTCTATTTTGACAAATGAAGCGTGTAAGAATGGCCTGCCATCGGTAGCTGATCTGTTGTCTCATACGTATGTGAAATATTTATAACCTATACATGTACATCAGACATATTTATATATCTGGATTAGATCTACATGATTATACATAAACAACTATGTGCATTACTAGAAGGAGCCATTTAGTGATAGCATTTAATGCAAAGTGCATATTTTTTGCAGTCTTTTCTCAGATGTTGCATTACCTTCATCAGAAAAACCAACATTAAAAATTCCAAGTAAATTAAAAGATGCTTTAAAAGTAGCTAAAGATGAAATGGAACGTAGATTGGTTGAAGAACAGAAAGTGGTAAGTTTATATGAATGTATTTGTCTTGGTTAGACTAATGTCCGAATTCCATCTGGCTCTGTCTATTTCACTTTCATTGGCCAGCATTGATGATTTGCATACTCTTCTGTTCTCACCTGTGGTAGATCAAACTGGTATTTGTTTAACTCATGGGATACCATCTGTCTAATTTTGAGAGTTCAAGAAGCCCTTTCACATCATCCATACATGTAGGCAAACATTGTTACATGTCTTTCAACATCACACAATAGCAGCACCTTTGAATCACATGTAGAAAAAATGTACTGTAAATTGGTTATTATTCGTCATGTACCAATTTTCGCCATTTTCGTCAGTGCCCTCAATGACGAATTTACATACTGACGAATATAAATACCGTTGACCAAGTAAAGGTGGTTCTGGGGCTTATTATAATGCAGGCTCATTGACATGATTGATCGTTATTGCATCGTTTATTGCAAATTGAAACATTGAAATACAGTAAAGAAAGTGACAAAGATTAAAAGGTTACTCGTTTAAAGAACATGAACGATCGTTATAAAAGATAGTCAGTTCACTAAAACAGATAAAATCTTAAACCGTGTCAATTTAAATCCCGGCTTCAAAAGATTAAAAGGTTCCTCGTTTAAAAAGCATGAACGTACATTATAAAAGATTGCCAGCTCACTAAAACAAATAAATTCTAAAACTCTGTCAATTTAAATTCTGGGACGGAGGGCGCAATTGAATTTTGCCGGTTTTAAGCCAACGCAACATTATGGTACTGGGTAACACAAAGCACTGACTGAATACCATTCGAATACTATTACATAAACAGTATGTTTATAATGAGATAATTGCTATCCATGACATGTAATCACCCTTGGTTTAAAAGCTACAAGTTAATTATATATCCTACCTGTACTAGTAATATAGCAAGCGTTTTGTTTGATTATCTAATTATGAGCAATCATAGCCAAACAGTCATCAATTCTGTCATCATCTGTAGTGTCAAAATTACATTATAAAGAAGAGTTTCCATTGACGAATTTATGTTCTCGGGGTCTTCGAATGACAAATTTACGTACTGATGAAATTGCCTTTTTTTACAATTTGACGAAAATTGGCACTGACGAAAATAAAGCAGTTTACAGTATATTAAAAATAATATTTAAACATGGTAATCAATATTCCTATGACGTTTTGGTAAAATATCTGGGCAAATTTGGCACACTTTGTCCATGGATGTCCATTTGTGTTTTGAAATAATGCATGATCAAATATACAATGCAGTTTGATTTGTTCCAGCTAACAAGGTCTGGAATGAAATGATTAATTATTGATTATGTAATTATTCACTTAATCAGCCGGGCGTGAAGAGAGGAAAGAAAACAGATCATTATTGAAGGTGAAATATATTGAGTTGGATGGAGTTTGGTCAATAATCTACCAAATCATGCAAACTATTATACATGTATAGTACTCCTGAAAGCTGTTACAAAATATTGGACAATTTTCAGTAAAACTTCGGTATTTATAGGCATGTTTCACCAAATGATTTTATGTGTCAAGATAATTTTAGATACTTATTGTCATATGGTAGTTTTTTTCATATACATGTACTAATAATGATGAGCATCCATATGACTACAACTGAGTATGTCATTGATTTGACAGATTCACAAAATAAAAAGGATATCAAAAGCTAAGCAGTTTCATATGTCAGAAGAAGAAAAAAAGAGAAGAAGGAAATCCAAGAAGGTTTGTTTATTGCCAAGATTTCTACATTAAACAAGATATTTAATTAATGTATGATGTCTATACAATGTCATGTTTATATATTTGTTTTTTTGTCAGTGAAGAAAAATCACCCTTCCCAATCCCAGTGCTTACATTAGATTTTATTTTATCACAGCTGTAGCTTAAGGCCCATGCTTTTATAGGTGAGGATGGGGAGTAGAGTGTGACCTTAATGGCATTCATGGGTCACTCTGTCCATCTATTTATCAAACTTCTATTTTTTAGGCAAACTAATTTGTTCCTTAGTACTCTGATTTTTTTTCTAGTTTAAAACATGTTGATCCCTAATGTGAATTACAGGACACTCCAGCTGATAAAGTGTATAGATGATTTGATACATCTTTATCTGATGTAATCTTTATATGATAAAGTTATTCTGTTTTATGATGCATGTTATAGATGGGTGTCCATTTAACCATATGTTCAGCTGGCCCACATGTGTATGATTGATCTTTGTATAGTAAAGTTATTCTGTTTTATGATGCATGTTATAGATGGGTGTCCATTTAACCATATGTTCAGCTGGCCCCCATGTGTATGATTGATCTTTGTATAGTAAAGTTATTCTGTTTTATGATGCATGTTATGGATAAGGTGTCCATTTAACCATATGTTCAGCTGGCCCCCATGTGTATGATTGATCTTTGTATAGTAAAGTTATTCTGTTTTATGATGCATGTTATGGATAAGGTGTCCATTTAACCATATGTTCAGCTGGCCCCCATGTGTATGATTGATCTTTGTATAGTAAAGTTATTCTGTTTTATGATGCATGTAATAGATGGGTGTCCATTTTACCATATGTTCAGCTGGCCCCCATGTGTATGATTGATCTTTGTATAGTAAAGTTATTCTGTTTTATGATGCATGTTATAGATGGGTGTCCATTTTACCATATGTTCAGCTGGCCCCCATGTGTATGATTGATCTTTGTATAGTAAAGTTATTCTGTTTTATGATGCATGTTATAGATGGGTGTCCATTTAACCATATGTTCAGCTGGCCCCCATGTGTATGATTGATCTTTGTATAGTAAAGTTATTCTGTTTTATGATGCATGTAATAGATGGGTGTCCATTTTACCATATGTTCAGCTGGCCCCCATGTGTATGATTGATCTTTGTATAGTAAAGTTATTCTGTTTTATGATGCATGTTATGGATAGGTGTCCATTTAACCATATGTTCAGCTGGCCCCCATGTGTATGATTGATTTGTCATGTCTATGATTCCTAGTGGTTTGTAGAGTAACAGTGCATGAAAGTTTTGAATGTGTTTACTGATGGTACAGATGCTGATAGAACCAGTGTAGCTCAATGGACAGAATGCTCCACTCGAGTCCCACTGATGTCTCATCGGTGTTGAGTTTTTTGGATGTGACAATTAAAAACAAAGTTTCCTGGTCACAATAGATGTTAAAAGATCTCTCCCTGTAGGGGTGGATCAGTCAGATTTAAATCTTTGCATTCCATCGGGCTGTCACCATTTAAGGTCAAAGAAATTATATGTTTTTGCCATTTTATAGCATTTACAGATTTGCATTTCTGTATTTCTTTCTGGATTATTGTCAGAGTTCTCAGTAATATATGGGCAATCGCTTGCTTTCAGCTTAACGTATCAGGCAACTACATTCTGTGTAAAAAAGATGAAAAAAAATCTGTAATTACCAATCTTTATATTTTTTAGCTCGGAGACAGGAAACAGATAAACATATGTATAGTTTTTGGCTTCAATGAAATAGTCTTAGCGTGATATAATACAAAAATTGAAAAACGAAAAAAGGACATCCAACCTTAGATCATAGTTGCATCTCCTTTTTGATTATTTATCTTAGGTGGGAAACCAACTGTCATACAATGTACATACATGTAGTAAAGTCAATGAACGTACACCAACAAAAAATACTGTTTTCCTTTTTGTAGAAAGCTTTAGAGAACGGTGAAAGTAACCCAAAGTCATCAGAAACAAGTGAAGCTTCAACATCAAAGCAAGAAAAACCATCAGGTAAAACTCTTCATCTTCTTTGAAAGATTTACTTTTAATTTCCTTTTTCAGTTAGACCTATTTAGTTTGGGCTTGAAAAACTAATCTCAGGCTTTACAAATTTACATGGTATTTGTGTGAATAAAATTATTAATGAGATAACACAGTCTTTTCATATGTTAAGTGTATGTACATGTATATACTGTACTAGATTTGAAAGACATGGCTTCCAGATAAGTTGACATTGAACTTCAGAAAGTCAAAACAAGATTTATTGTATTTTTTTAGAGTATTACTTGAGCACATAAAACCTCTTTATAATACTCTTTTAGCAGGATTCACTTAAATCTCAGTCTGTACTCAGTGTAGATTTTAGCCTTGTGAGGTGCATAAATCTGCACTGATATATATATCAATATTCAAATAGAATTGATCTTGATTTCCATGTCATTTGAACTCTTAAGAGGGAGACAAAATAATATATATCTTCTTATGGATTTTGCCTTCTTCTTCAAGTACAAAAAACCGAGAGTTGTGTGATGGTAAAGAGTTGGCACGTAGTATAGTTGGAACATAAGATTTCGTTCTTGAGTTCCTTCTATAGATGTGTTACTTGTGGCTGACATTTCCATTGATACCCTAATTCATTACCTTGTGACCTTCTCAAGAACGAAATCTTATGTTCCAACTTCCCTATGCACTAAAATGACTACAAACTTATTAAAGAAGTGGAGAATATTTTGCTAGATTTCATTTATCTTTACAATGATAGTTTCATTTGTACAAAAAAATTTCAGATTCGAGTGATCAAACAAAACCTGCTGAACCATAGGTATTAACATGTATATATTTGTTTGCATGCTGTATAATGTGCTGTGGACTTCTTTTCGCTATCAGAGTAGTACTAAAATATTTTAAATATCTAACAAAATCTAAATTAGCATCAGTTGTGATAATTGTTTTTATAATACATTCAAGACATTTTCAGGAGCAGCATTTGCACGTTACATATAATAAAGTTGAAAGTAATTTCTGTCACCAGATGGATGGATCATAATTAAATTTTTTTTTTGCCCCGTTTGTCTGTTTGTGAGTCGTACATATCTAAAATTGGGCAAACTTTTCAACCATTCTACCCAGTCCTTTCATATTTCACAGGTGTGTTACTTGTGGCCGACATTTCCATTGGTACCCTAATTTACTACCTTGAGCTTCAAATTTGCCCTACATTTAAAAAAACATCCTTATTTGTAACTTTTCAACCATGGGAACAATTGTTTTCATACTTCAGTAATGTGTACTTGTGGTGAAATCTTTCCATTGATAACATAATTTATAACCTTTGTGAACTTGTCCATTAAACTGACCTTCATTTAAACGAGCATAGAAGATTTTTAATGTTGGCTTTCACTTTTGAACCTTAGGAGATAGGGCTCTGACATTTCACATGTGTGTTTCTTCTGTTAGGACCTTGTCATTGACATCAAAATTTATCAACATGTGATCTTGACCTTCATGTTTGACTTACATTTAGAAATTTACCTTACATAACCATAATATTTGAATGACAGATGGTACGGCTTCCATTTTTCACATGTGAGTTCCTTATGGTGAGACATTCCCATTGATACTTTATTTCATAACCTTGTGACCTTTACCACAAATTTGACTTACATTTGAAAAATGTCCTCATTAATAATTTTGTTGCCCTCAGGGGGAGAGTGTTTCACAATTTTTTTTTTTGTTTTAAGAACTTTTTGCCCATCAGAGCAAAAAGCTGAAGTGAGCTATTGTGATGGTGCTTTGTCTGTCATCTGTACATTATTACCATTTTTGACTTCTTGTAAGTTTGTTTAAGGAAAGGCTGTGTGGCAGAATTTGACCCACCCCATCGGCTGACAGTTTTCACATAGACTTATTGAGGAAATATTTTTGGAAACTGTTATTGTCAAAAATCACAAGACACCATGCAGGACTCCAAATATAAAATATCAGCATGACCATGCAATTGCATCATTTTTATTCAAGGGAAGGCCTGAGGTAATATTTGGGTTATTCCACAGAGTCCAACTGATTTAAGTATTGTGAATATCTTTAAAAATCGAACCCAGATCGTCGGCACCGCAAGCCAAGCGCTTAACCACTACACCAAGCCTGCTCCCTACCATAGGAATTGAAAACCAAAAGTATTTAGTATTACACATATACAGATGGTTATTAATAGGCAAATATTCATTCATACAAGTCATGTAGAATTAATTCTATGAAAAGTAAGAAATGTTTTAATGCTTTTTATTATATTAGTTTTATCTTGGATGAGTGTTGTGGTCCTTGGGCCTTTGTTACTTTATCTGGCACTGATATTGCGTTCAGTTGGCACTTAGATAGAATAACAATACTAATAATCTGTTTTATCTCAGGTTGTGTAATTAACTGATAATTTGATTAAAAGTGTTACATATGGGTGGTGACCACTCTAAGACAGTAGATTACGTTATAGAGAGACGATATAGCAAACATTTATCTGCTTGTAAAATTAAGAAAAGAATACATGAACAAATGTGTATTTATTTTTTAACTTAAATATTGTACTATTATTAAGGTAAACAAGCATAATGCTTTGATAACATGCTTTGATTTAAATCTTCACATATAGCATTGTGCATTAAAAGCTTCTTTGTTCATTTGAAATAATAATACGTATGTATATTTAAAAATAGCATCAAGCTTTGATAATTTCTCTTCTGCTTGAAATATCAATAAGTACTTATAATGATATGTTGAATGTTGTAAGTTAAGATTTGTACTTTTTATTGGAGTATGGGAAATGTGCATATTACTGAAATTTACAATAGATTCACCATACTTAAGTTGGTCCATATTATTTATTTTTGGTTTGCATGTTAAAAACAGTCAATTTTTTATTTATTTTTCTTTTCTTAGAACAGTGTTTTAAAAGCAGAAACCATTTTAGTTCAAGTAGTTAGTACAAATAAGAAATGTGTACAGTATACATGTATAAAGTGTAATTAGAGCTAGTCTTAGTTTTTCTTTTTCTTTGATCTTATTCTTTTCTGGTGTAGGTGGTAACAATATAAATAGAAAAGCATTATTAGTGTGTATCAAATGCAACACACTGATACTCAAAGGTTTTAAACTAACATTTATTTTTAATAATTTTGATTATCTTTTAAAAGAATTGAAATACAAAGAAATTATTTAAAAAAAACCCCCACATCTTGGCATTCTATGTGTCTGTGTATTCTAATATTAGAATTAAAGCTAACAATCAACTTACATTAAGTCTGATTAAATGTAAGCAGATTGTTAGTAGTAAATAAAGCAATCTTATAAAAACCATATTTTTATTCCGTTTCTCTATTTGTCCCATTACGGATAAAGATCTGGCAAAACCCCGTAAGAGGTCATGTTCTGGTGAAATCTGATGACGTTTCAGTCACCAAAACCATTATTTTCCATAGCCAATCAATGATTCGGCTAGGCACATGATAGTGACGCAGTATGTAACAAACACTGTTCAAAAACTACCTCGTGGGTCACGCACGCTGTAGGTGTTAATTTCATTCCTAGGAATTTGTAGCCGATCGACTGATTGGCTGAAAATTAGAGTTCACCAGAACATGACCCCTTACAGAGTTTCGCCAGATCTTTATTGGCAATGGGACAAAGAGAGCAGAATAAAGATATGGTTTTAATCAGATTGTAAATAAAGGATCATGATTTCAAGTAAAACATACCATGCTTAAACACTATACATTGTGTAGTGATGTTTAGCATCTCAGAAAGTGTAAAGTAATGGATAGTAGTGAATGATTGTAACTCGGTCAAATATTTTATATATTATGATGACAAGTTGAAAGAAAAAGTGACACACACATATACACCTTCACACACTTACACATTTTTGCTTTTCATACTCCCCGAAAACTTTTCGGGGAGCATGTAGTCGCTGTCGTGTCCGTGTGTCTGTCTGTCCGAGCTCATATCTCCTTTACCTTTCATCAGACTTTGATCATACTTCACCAAATATTATTTAGGTTAGGGGCTTTAGGACAAAGGTCACTCAAGGTCATTTCTGACAGGTCAAGGTCACTTATTAACTGACTTAAAATACCATGAAGTATGTATGTTTCCTACAGCTTTCATCAGAATTTGATCATACTTCACCAAAATATTATTTAGGTTAAGGGCTTTCGGACAAAGGTCACTCAAGGTCATTTGAGAAAGGTCATGTTCAAGGTAAAAAGTTTTATTTCATAACTAATGAAGGTCAAGCTTACTCATATTAGTTTAAGATACTGTTATCACTTGTTGTCCTACAGTTGACTCAATTGGATATCCATATGATACATTGATATTTGAAATCGTTATCAATTAATACAATGATTTTCTATATACTAAGTCATTCATTTCCTTCATTATTGCTGTGCTTCTTGGAGCATCCATCAGTTTTACTGATTTTTTGTATATGAGTTGAGTCATCAATTTCCTGCATCATAACTGTCATTCAGGGAGCATACATCAGTTTTACTGATAGTTTTGTTTGTTTTTATTTTTGGTTTTTATTCCACACACAAAGTTAAGATAGGACAGTATATAGAGTATGGAAATCTCTGATGTTAACTTTATATAGCATAACTTTATAATCAGCAAGATTAACAAGTGTCAGGATTAACACCTTTGTAAATGTATCCCAGATGGCCATAGACAACTCTATAAAGAGATTTCATAGACAACATGAAAAACAGAAATGTTTGGTTTTATGTTGAAACTTGCCTCAGACCTGGTGAACTCAGGTGTACTGTTCATAAATCCTGGTTTACTAGTGTGAAAAGGATAAGTCTGATTCTGTGGCATTGTGAACTCATCTGTGAGCACTTTGAAATCATCCATGAACAGTATGAAATTATCCAGGAGCTCTGTGAATTCATTCATGAACATTATGAACTCATCTGTGAGCACTGTGAATTCATCAATGAGCATTGTAAACATTATTTGTGAACACAGAACTCATCAATGAGCATTGTAAACTCATCTGCAAGCACTGTGAACTCATTCATGAACATTGTTAACACATCTGTGAGCACTGAACTCATTCATAAGTGTTGTCTACTCATCCATGAAAAGGGAGTACTCATCTTAAGAACTGGTTTTAATAAGGTTTGAACCCAAGACTTTCAAAGTTCATCAATCACTCAGCGACGCTGGCTTCTTATTACATATGCTACCATTATATACAATAATTAGGTGTAAAGAACAGTGATAAACAGGGATCAATCTGTAATTGATAATTTAAATAAATCTGTATATAACAAATCAAAGTGAGATAATTGATGTTAGTACATTTATTAGTACAGTACTGTGTTGTAAAAACAACTTGAAGAAAGTACTTTACAAATAAGTCTAAAATATTTGACTGAAAACCCTACATTTGATGTTTATTTGGTTAGCTGCTGGAAGGTTTTCTCTCAGAATGTAGACCTGCATTAAAAACTGGAATTTTCTATATGTTATCATGGATCAGGGTTCAGTTGCTTCATATTACAATTTAGCATTAACACAGTAAATTTGAGATGCTGAATATAGTTAGGAAGGCAAATGATCACTCTTTTGTGATACAGGTCACAAGTTGGCTGTGTAAGTGTTTAATAGTAATAAAAAGTGAAAAAACATAATTCGTTGTTTTCATACTGGTTTGACCTCTGACCAAACCTCACCACCAGTCTTCTGAATAACCTTAAGAAGGTATGTACATGTATTGGTCAGATCTTTGGATCATGTACAAATGAACTCTGTACTGTGGAATTGTGAAGGTAAAGTCTAATAGAGTCTTATGGTCATTATACTTTACAATATTGTGAAACAATCATTTAAATATATTCCAAATTTATAAACATTATTATACATCTAGCTGCATATAACTTTGAAGAATATAAGAATTCATAGATGATTGATGTGTAAACTAAGTGTAATCATTTGTTTTCTGTCTTTTTCAGTGCCATCGGCTCCAACACCTCCCTCTGCTCCTGTTCCTCCCCCAGCTCCTCCTGTCCCTGGAGCACCTCCTGCTCCACCTCCTGCAGCTGCCCCAGCTCCTCCTCCTCCATCATCTCCTGCACCTCCAGCCGCATCCTCTTCATCTAATCGTGGGGCATTGCTAAGCTCAATTACTGGATTTTCCAAAGGTGGACTGAAGAAAACTGTGACAGTTGATAAAAGTGCTCCAAGAATTTAACCAACAATTTTCATAGGATAACTTTCATCTAATGTAACAGCTTGAGTGTTACAAATACTGAAATTAATTTAACTTAAAAATAAGCCTGCCTCTTGCAGTGCCTATTGAAATCAACATATGTACCATGAAAAGTATGTTATTTTCTGTAATTATAAAATTATATAGTTAATGACTTCAGGTTCCTTTGAAATTTGTTTATTATATCCAATGAAGATGTATAAAATCTGTTCATTATATAGATTGATTAGTACTTTCACTTCTATACAAAATCTGGTCAGTAAATAGTCATTGATCAGTACTTTCACCTTTACACAAAATCTGGTCAATAGATAGCCATTGATCAGTTCTTTTATTTCTATATAAAATCTGGTCAGTAGATGGTCATTGATCAGTACTTTCACTTCTGTATAAAATCTGGTCAGTAGATGGTCATTGATCAGTTTCAGTTCTGTAAATTATTTTGTGAATGTGAGGTCTATTAATGTATCAATGACTACAGAGTGATTTAGTTTTGTTTCTCCCAAACACTTTCTTGAGAATAAGCTACTTCCTTGACAGTGTCTTTTTCTTTATTTGGAATAATTGACATTTGTCAGAATATTGATACTAGGCATAATTCATCGATACAAAAACATGTAACTGTATGGTATGTGACGTGCAATACATGTATTCAGATCCCAGTGACCCTAGCTAGATCGTTACTACTACATTATGTGTATGGATTCAATGTCATGTCTTTTACCTAAATCTGTATTGTAGCTTCAAAAGTTGTTTAGATATCTTTTAAATGTCTGTTTTTATGTACATCTTTATACCATTTTCTCATTTACCAGATAAGGTCTATAAGTTAACGAGAGAAATAGGGTCGACAAGTCTCATTTACTTTTGTTTGTTAAGTTGTTTGTAACATTTTCCATGTAGAAAATGTTTCTAGGGTACACCAAAACTGTAGACACTGGTATATGATTGAATTCATATGTTGAAATAGTTTATGATCTCATTGGAGGTAGAAGAATGAGCCATATTTTAGATCCATGCATAACTCCTTTCTTTCTGTCATCATCGTATGAAAGCATCGTACCAAGATTCAGCCATTCTTGAAAAGTTTCTGGAATCACATGATTTACTGGCTCTACACTGTATTACCACATTATTGAGTGGTGATTGTTCTCTACTATTGTGCCATATATAGTCTACACATTTTAACACATTCTTATAGAAAATCAACAACCAATTGTTTCATCAAAATGCATAATTATTTAAATCATGAAGTGTAGTAGTGCAGTTTTCTTGTCTTTGAAAGTTTATACCTGCCATGCCATATTAGTCCTTGATATCGTACATTTTGTGACTTTGGAATTCATGTGATAATTATGTTGATTTGTTTATAATAAACTAAATTTTAAGACCAGAAATTAAATAAAAGTTTTGGTAAAATTATTTTTTTATTTTATGGTTAAAAGATCATCACTGATGTCATCATTTATGCAACACTTTTAAAATCACACACTTTTTTTTGCAGTTTTAAATTCCACATTTATACAAGAAGTATTTATAGAATGTATCAATGTTTCCAATTACAGATTTTAATTTTTCATTAATTAAAAGACACAATGTTAAGCTTGAATTATTTCTTTTATTGGTGCCATTCTATTGTTTTCATTTATGAATTACGATATACAAGATACAATGAACTACTAGCAATTTATGTCTTTTTTTTAATGCATTTACCAAGCCATGTTCCAGTGGTTGGCATTTCCCTAAACTTATGTACAACAGAATTTGTATGTCCTTGTAATATATATGTTTTTATGTGTAAACTTGTTTTGTTTTTATTTCACCTTTTCAAAGACTGGTTTACCTTGACTTTTGCTTAATTTATTAATGACCCATTCAGCTATACAGGAATTACACAAAGAAATTCAGTGCTAAAGATTGTTTATATAACATAAGGGTCTTCTTCTCAACAAATTGGTTTAATTTAGGTGAAAGGTACTTGGACTGCCTGGAACCACAAATTCCCTTATTTTTAGTAGTAATTCAGGAACTGTGACCTTGATGTTTGACAGATTACACTTAAAAATCAATAGGTTTCTGCCATTGAATTTGGCTTTTCATAAATAGCAATACATCTAAAGATGGTTTTAATTTGAAAGAAGGTACACGATTTATCATCCACGAAACCATTTTTGTGACAAAATTAAATGACAAACTGAGTGATTGTTTGATTTGTAAATATTTTATGTCACTGAGTAAGTGAGCAAACACAGTTGATTGACCTCATCTTTTATCACAGAATTTTCAATTTTATTTTCATTCTTTTTAAAATAAAAAAACCCAACAAATTAGAACAAAATAAAGGTGGTCATCATGTCCTTGCTTTTTGTCATAATTACTGATTCCTTCCTGAAAAGTTTCTTTTGGTAACAAAATTTAAAAAAATTTTGTTCCAAGATTTAAGCAAATTCATAATGTAAAAATAACACCATTTTTACAGTATGACACAACATTTATACATTATGACATTAATGACAATCCCATTTAAGCTTTAAAGTGCTATTAGATTGATCACAATTTTTCTATATTATGTGCCCATGTACACAAAAGAGTCGCTCACAAAATAGTATGCTCATGCATGACGCCGATCTCAAGATATATACAATAAGCAATAAAAAGTTTGATAGCTTTTTTCAGTAGTTAATTGCCATAATATGTGATGTCAGAAGTTGTACAGGTGCTACGTATCCATGATTTTACATTATTATGTTAAACTTTAAATTGTGACGTCATAAAGTTAAAAGTTGTACAACGGTTCTGTAACAAGTTAAACTGGAAGTCTTTTATTTTGTTCATGATACTTGGCAAATTGGTATTTTAAGACATCTCCCAGAGAAACACTGAAGCAGGAAAAGTTGTAATTTCTATCAATGGAGGAATAATTCAATTAGTATTACATGAAAACGCAAAATTCTCCAGCATTCTAATAGCACTTTAAGGGATGAATAAGATCACAACAGTGTTGTACAATTAAGAATCGCATATGAACTAAATGTTGTTACGTCGAAAAAGATACAAATACAAAATGAAATATATTAGATCCTGTCCACCCACAAGTGATTGAATAATCTTTTAAAATGCTTTAGCATAGCACCAAAACTGGTATCCCTTTTTTCACATAGGAAATTCCTATCAAAACAATAAAACTGATTTAACATGAAGACCTACAAGCAATAAATTACCCTATTTGGTGATGACAAAAAGAGTTTGAGTCAGTGGTTTGCAATATGTTGTGAACTTTACATACAAAAAAAAAGGAATATGCACCCCACTTGTTGTGCCTTGGCAATTTATGACTAGAAGTTTAAAGCACAAGAATTTGAAAAGAATCAAGCATCTGTTTTTCCCGTTCACTTACTGTTTGAGGAAGATGTTCTTGGTGTTTGTACTAAATGGTGTAGAATTTTTTCATTACATGAACTTTTATTTTTGAAGAGTGTGGTGCACTTAGAGCAGATCAAAATCAGTCTCTCGTCAGCATTTTCTATCCCCCCCTCCTAGTTATTTTTGTAACGTGGGCAGAACTCACATGACCACATTAGAAGTCATTTACTCCTCATAATCACCCACAAACAAAATTTTTCCATTCAAAAGTTTGTGTCTAATGATTACCAGATATGTCACTTGTCTTCATTTAATTTAGACATCAGTATTATCATCAAAATAAATATACCAAGACAGGTATCCTAATTGTAACTTATCAACTTGACCTAAATATCCTCAAGATGTATCTGTATACCAAATATCAATTCAATATATCTAGCTGTTCCTGAGATAATGAGCGGAAACTGCTAATTTTAGGGGATTAGATTTAACTGAATATCAGTAAATGCTTCAAGTTACACTTCATACTGTGTGGCTTATTCTCTTCATCTTTTGGTGTTGGACTTATTGAGAGTACACTCTATATAATTCTATTGTAGTATTTAGGACTGAATACAACAGAGAGAATAAAGAAAACTGAATGAATATACTCTATTATATGAGTTTATTGTCTATCTGGCACAAAATGCCTACAAAGTTCCAAAATCTACGACTGCATCTTTTTATTTCTCAACTTTCTTCTTCTTCAAAGGAGTTTCTTCTTGTGAGTCGGAATGCACTCTTTTGTTTGTTTTCAATTTATTTACGCTCAGTTTCTCTTTAACCCACTCGTCCTCTGTCGATAGGTCACTAAGTTTAAAATGTCCTACAGTTTGTTTGGTTAACATTCTCCCTTCTGTAAAATACATTAGAATTCTAAATGTATATGAGGGATGTCTATGATAGGAATTCCAGTATGACTATTCAACTTGATAAAAACAACTAAAGAATGCTTGTAAAACATATGCCCCCCACTTTTGCAGGCTTATTTCATAGCATTAACAAAGCTTTCCTAACTAACATTGTAATTATAAGTTTCATTGGCAATAACTTCTGTATATCACCAGTAGTAACCTTGCCTTTTGATATACTGACCCTCTATTCTATAGGAAGCCTTCTCTTTAGATAAGATTTTAAATTACTTCTGTTTAAAAGAACTTGACTTGTAAAATATGTGAAATCAATTAATCAAACTCTGATAAGCAGTTAATGATGTATGATAATATATGAATATCACCTAGAAACCGATAATTTCAAGCCTTTTCCATCAGCTGTGACCTTGACCTTTGATCTTTTGACCCCATAATCAATAGGGTTCTTCCTCTCTTGATAATTAGTAAGCATTTATATCAAAATTTGATTTGAAAATGATGAAAGGTACTTAAGGTATCATCTGGAAACTAAATGTATGATGGAAAGATGGACAAAGCAAACATTTAATGCCACCATAACTGGCGGAGGTTATATATAATATAATATATAGAAATCTTTTTTATTCTCATCTAAATTAAAAGAAATACAGGTCAAAACTTGAATTTCCAGGTACAGTATTAAAATATAGCACAAGAGATGAAGCAACATTTGATGCTAATCATTTCCTAGACAAAATATTTCAAAATAAAAGTAGGAAAATGACAAACTCAGACGAGAAAAAAACAAATTAACAAAGTCATTTCTATACAAAAATTTAGAATAATTCAAAATATTACCAACATATGTACGTCATTTCTATCTGTGATACATTGATATTGTTATACAATGATGACTTTACTTGTGTACATGGTTATGTAAAATAACAACAAAATGAAATGCACATCACAGAAATTCCTGGAAAACAAAACCTTTTTCTAACATACCTGAGTTCTTCAGTATGGCATTCCAATTTCTATATATCATATCGCTGGCTTGACTTTGAGACAACCCTAGCATAACTCCTCTGATAGAAGGTGAAGGATGCCCAATTTTACACAACAAATGTATTAAATTCTCTAAGTATAAGAAGTGAATTTAGTTGGTTAGGAAATCCTTTTTACTAGATATAGAAGAATTTACTTTTAAGCAAAGACATTTTAAGAGTGCAAAAAGATGACTTAATTCAAACTGATTCTATTTCTTCATTACTAATATATAAGATATTTATAAATATATGTACTTTTTGTAAAAGGATACAAGTTAGCTACATCATGAGGACCTCTAAGCTCTATTGCCTGAAAGTACATGATCACGATAATTATACTACCATATAATATGTTCTTATAACTCTGGATTAGATGACCATAATCTGGTAGTATATCTATAGACTGTTTACTTACTCCATCCAAGAAGTGATATCATTAGAAGCTGCTGTGACATTAAACCTATACTAACCAAAACTCTACATGATTGTGACATAAAGCATGTACTAACCAAAAGTCTGCATGATTGTGACATAAAACCTGTACTAACTAACCCAAAAACTCTTCATAATTCTGACATAAAACCTGTACTAATCAAAAGTCTGGATGATTGCAAAATAAGACCTGTACTAATCATATCAAAACTCTTCATGATTGTCAGTTGTAGGTATTTTAGAGAATGAAAGCACTGTATATTTCACTCTGGAATGAACTTGTTTATACACATATTAAGGGAAAGATACTCCCAGATGGATCCCATTTGCAATTACTTGAAAATAGAAGGGAAATGACTTATTATCACATGACGGGAAAATGAAGGTCATTGTTATAAGACCATGAAGAGTACTGTACAATACTTCAAGATGTTTAACAGTCATAAGAAAAGGAAAACTTTCAATTATCACATGATTCTCTGAAGTCCCTAAAAGCAAACACAAAGCTATCAATTAATAAGAAAAAAGTTTCAATGCTAATAACACAGAGAAATTTTCCATAATAATACGATAAAAAAACAGTAAGATATCTTTTATTTACGGCAATTACTTTTGATTTGTGTAATTTGGTTAATTCTATATCCCAAATTATAGTTTAATGTATTTTATATTCAAGATATAAAATTGTTCCTGGAATTAGATTTACAAAAACTAATGATGAACTAGATGCGTTGCTATACCAAGATTGCCCCCACTGTCAGCTACATTTTTCAAATAACAGTTTTTGAATAGCAGATATATTCCATGGGCCATTACCTCTGAAAAATTTTAGGACGGGATTCACCTTACAATATGCACGTCTACATATTGTGAACTTTGTTTGTACCAAGTTTCATTGAAATACTCTAAAGGGTTAAGGAGGAGTTGGAAAGACAAGTAACGATAATGGTATAGTGTAACATGGTGACATTTCTTGTTCTTTTTTTTGCAGATGTAAGACATTCTTATTATCTTTAATCCTTTAAAAATGTGAACTTGCAGGAGCTTGTATTTTGACAAAGGAGGAAGAAAATGGTACATTTAAGAAATGACATGTAAAAAATTAATGTAAAAACATTTCTGTCTATCTATATATAGACAAAAACCAAGGCACAAACTATATAATCCCTTGAGTAAATTATATTTAGTTTGTGCATCAGTTTTTGTCTATACATCAATAAACAGAAAATTTTCTGCAGTCATTTGTCATAATTTTATAACATGTATTTCAAAATAAAACATTTTTTTAAGAACGATAACATCTTTTATTTGAAATTGATAAATCAAAATTTCGCGCATCAATTTTATGTGAGTCAATCAGAATCGCGATCTGATAGAGGCCCCATTAACAATAGAGATGGAGTATGTATGAGACAAAAAGAATTAAGACTATGAAAGGAAAGAAAAAACCTATAAATGAATTTACATATTTTTTTTATTTTCTTGAATGTAAGAAAAGACTTCTTACTCAATCAAAAATCAGTCGATATCTAGATCTATATATATTGAGCGACCAAAGTTGTGTTTACATGTTGCTCCGATCATGTATCAGGGGCGTAGCTGCCTATACACCAGCATGCCATGGCGTGCACATCACAGGGACAAAAAAAATTAAAATGTGACTCAAAGACATCTATATCATATGACAACTCGTAAGTGTCAAATCAATTTGTGAAAACATTAATCTTCAACTTTCTCAAAATCAAAATTTTCTCGGGGGAGACCCTCGAACCCCCACTTGCAAGAGAAGGTGATCCCATCCCTCTCTCAGAGCTGCGCGCACCTCGTGAGAAGCTTTCTTTGCATGCACATTGAATATTTCTAGCTACACCCCTGAGTATTAATCGAAGGACACTGTCTATACACAAATAGACTAAATTTTGCTCCTTGCATTTGTATATATGTTATATGGTTAATGTGGGAATAATTAAATCACATCCTGATATACTTACCCTCTCACATCCACTTGACAGTATTATATTCTGCAAATGAAAAACATAGTATAGACACAATATGGAAGAAAATTTTCTGCACATATTCTTGTACATGTGGAATTTTGAAAGTCTAGGGCCATTGCAAAAATTTACAGTGAAATCCTCATCACCAAAAGGGAAATTGGAAGTTGGAAATGGGAAGTATCTGCAATTCTAACATGACTTGAAGAATTTTCCCCTATATGTCCCATAGAGTTCCACTGTGCATTATTCTGCTATATAATCACGGTTAGAATCACCACGCCTTACTAGCAGTCACAACATTTAAAAGCCCTGCCCATGGGTATTTTGACCGTGTCAATAAAATCAATATGTAGATTTCCAGAAAACCAATTTAGGTCATGTCATTTAGGTTTTCTGAAAATCAAATTCTTGATTTTTACATCACATGCACCCCTGTTGTCTGCATGGTCTAAATTCATTATTGTTGACATAAGATATTAATATTTACGGTAAGTACTTATCTAGGTCATGTCAAAATAGAAGTAATGACGTCCTAATCGTTATCTAATGTCCAGTAACCGCCCCTCATCGCATTAACCAATCAAATTATCACATCGCCGCTGCATGGCTCAGTGACAATTTGATTGATTAATGTCAATCAAACCTACGAGGTGTGAGATATGTCTATTGTCTGTATACTGTCTGCTTCCCGTAGTAAATGAATAAGGCTATAACAGAAGTAATGTCTACAGACTCTGTAACAAAGTGCTATTCAAAAAGAATACAATAGAAGACATGCGCTGTGTTTACTTAGCAATGATTTCTGATTAGCAAAATGTACGTGTGTTATAGTGATCTTACCATAATTGGTTAATTGATAGATATGCAGCAAGTGAAATTTAATACTTGACCGTAACGGCACGATCATCAGCAGTGTGGCTTACTTTCATAAGAATGTTAGATTAATTTAAGAATTGTATTCAAATTGTCTGCTTATAACACTCGATTCATTCATTCTTTATTATGTCTTCACCAACATAGGCAATACCCGACGACAGTTTGCGTAATTAATGTGGACATGCACGTTCATTCTAACGTGAAAAAATTGAAGCGGTCGTTTGGGACGAGGGTTTAACTACTAGTATGGCCGCAATAGTTAAGAAATTTAAAGTCTACCTAAGTTTGATTGTAAATGAAGTGAATGCGAGAAAAGCATTGATATCACAGGATGAATAAAGACTGGTCGTTCTGTGCTGCTTTTGATGATAATATACGTAATACGATCTCATTGTGATAGAAATACCACAATGCAAATTCAAATGACAACATCAACGATGAAATGACGGATTAATTGAGGAAGTACATGTACACAAAAGATGAAACACTAAACATCAAAACAAAATCGTATACACGTGCTAAGCAATATCGACTGTGTCTCGCGGTCTTGCTGTTTCATTACGAAATTGACATTATTTTTTGGATTTTTTCCCTGCGTATTATACACTGATTTAGACGTTTTTTCATGATTTTGGAGATTATTTTTTAGGTGCATATTATATTTTGGTGCGTATTATATTCGAGTATTTACGACACATCTACTCTCAATGTCGGTCATCAACATATTTTATTAATTACGAATGATGCTACAGCGATCACTAATTAAAGCTGTACAAGTATTTCAATTAGACGTCAATTGTTGTGTACACAAATAATCAATTATTATTCCTCAGTCATCGTTGTATTGCCATAGGTGTTGTTATATACCTATGTCGTCACAGCTGGGTGGTTTCACAACAATATCCGGGCCTAAAAAAGGCTAAATTCGGGGTGAAATATTTTATCAACCGTAAATTTGCTATCAGATAAACCGAAACTTGGACTTTTCACCATCAGATAAAAAAAACAAATTATTACAGAAATACATAGAAACGGTTTGGTGTTTTAATATCATATCAGATAAAACAAAATATCAGATAATACGATATCAGATAAAATGGAGTCCACTGTATTACCTTTCCTTTGCAGCATCGGACGAGATGTTGTGTATTACAGATCATCTGTCTCGTCACACTGCTGTCTCGTAATGCAGGTCCGTATTCAATCTCAAAATGGATACCTCTAGACATGGCCTGCAAAGAAATGATATTTCCATGAAACCGGGTTTCCAAATTAAGTTGTAAGGTAAAATTTGGGAAATTATAAATGCAATACAAGAGGTATGAATGTTTTTGCTGTTTTGTTTCTTTTGGTTTTACAAAAAATGTCAAGATTATTTCAGACAGTTGGAGATGGAATTTTCTTGATTTATCACACCGAAGGTGATAAAATTGTGATCTACCTCTGGATCTTACGCCAACATAACATAAACATATGGCGTAAGATCCAGCAGCAGATCAAGATTTTATCACCTTTGTATCACAGAAATTTAGAACCAAGCTATTACCCAAATACCAAAGACCTTTGTAACATGAGCCAAGCACTTTTTATATTGAGCTATACTGATTTCATAGGAGAAATTAATCTATATTACAACATAATGAATCAGGTGGTATTTTCTTTTTACACGTAGTATAAACTTAAATCACTTTTGCTATGAATATCTATGCATACTTACAACTTTAACTGGTGTATGTTTAAGGAGGAATGGTATTTTTTCAGATACATCAAATGTAATGATGTCTATGTATGGTGAATCAACAAAGCTCTGAAAAAAATCATTGCAAAAGATAAAAGGAAAGATAAAAAACTTTACATACATACATAACATCTAAATCTGTATATTTCATAATGTTGTCAGTAATATTTTATCTTAGATTTCAGTGTCAAAGCCTCATTATCATTGATAACATACCAGGTATTTTATCTTATATGTTACGGTAACAAATCTGTATATAAATCTGAATCTTTTTCAATATTTCATCTATTTCCACTCTTTTTCAATATTTTATCTATTTCCACTCTTTTTCAATATTTTATCTATTTCTTTTTAATAGTAGATATTGTATCTATATTTACATTTCTAAATTTACCTTAAAAAATTTTTCATCTGTTGCTTTAACAGCTACGATGTCATAGGCTTGAATTTCCTTTGTACCCTAAACAAAAACCCAAAACTCTCCTATTTAGAACAATCAAATATGTAAATCCTTTCCAAGTGATATGTAGCAATGACAAAAATATACCTAAGGGTTTTTGATCGAAATTTAATAGGAGTGAATTTCTTTGTCAACATTAAACTATTTTAAAAATGACTACATCAAAACAAATTTAAGGTTAACTTTACTTTATCCAAAGGAAAAACTACTTATAACTAGGCATGTAATAATATACATACCTCATAATAAATCATGTACCATTATATAATGTTTTCCACAAAACAATTTCGAAAAGCAAATGTGTATTTATTAAAAGTGTTTGTATTAATTATTAAATAGCTGCATGATAAAAAATAAAGTCAACTGGTAGAAATAAATCCAAGGTAAGGTAAAGAAGATCCAGGGGGGAGGGGGCGGCAGTCTCTCTTTGTGAAGAAAAACTTGAGTTCAGCTGCACCGCATGAAAACTAAATGTATCACTACAAGGTTCCAGTGTTGCATTTAAAACAGATTCTAATTTAAACATTTACCTGAAAAAAAATCTAACATTTTTTTATTTTTATCATCTTTTCAAGATGCTGAGGTGACTTATGTCTGTTGTTTGTTATTCTTACCAAGGCATGCATGACACCATGATCAATGGTATTGAACTGAATTCTGGATAACTGCTTCAATGGCTGTGTTCCATGCTGCATGTAAAACAAGAAAAGGATCATTCATGGTCCTATAAAATATTTTTACAAATATGCTAGTTGCATTAAATATACTAGTATAAAAATATGCTAGTTTCATTGAATATACTAGTATAAATATATGCTAGTTTCATTGTAGTATTTTGGGGATTTTATATGTAGATCTGGATAAAACCTCAAAATGGGGAGCCATGGAACTATATTTTTAAAGGTGTGTTGTTTGAAAAGTATTTGCAGGTAATACTCCTACAAAAATAGCTTCAAGAGCTCCAGTTCTAGGACATGCTTTATAGAAATGGAGAAATCAGATAGAAAGATTCATGATTCATGTATATGATTGAAATTATAAAACGTAGGAGTAATCCACCAAAACAGCCTTTAAGAATACTCAAGTCATTGCCTTACCTTTATTCTGTGTACACACTCCTCTGACAACAAGATTGATCCAGCTTTTGGAAGCTACAATTTTGGAATATATCAATAAGTTAACAAAATCTAAAAGTAAATCTGAATTTTATCACCATTACAAGAAGTTACATATTAAGTTATTGTAACAATTTTTTTCTGAAATAAAACTAGTTATTCAAAATAATCTCCACGCACAGAGAGTTATACTCAGGTGCAAAGTAGAACAGTCTTATAGGGACAATATCCCCATGAAAACCAAGTCGTACACTGCTATTCTGGATGGAAAATTGTAACATAACCTTATGATTGGTTGATTGGGGTTTTACATTACTTTCAACAATTTTTCAGTCATATCACGACATAGAAGCAGCAGGTCACTACCCTCTTAATCATAGTGACGCAATTTGAGAATCAAACCCAGATTGCCACACTGCAAGCCAAGAGCTTAACCACTACATCAATCTCGGTACATTGTACAAACATAACTTTGTGTCATGGTAACAACTGTGTGGAGTATTATACTAACACCTGTTACAGCTACAGTTTTATGCACCATCCACTAGTTTTGGTCATAAGTCCAATGTCATCTTGACCTTGCAAGTATGACCTTGAGTCAATTTCATGACACATTTTGTCTCAAGGATACAACTGAAATACATATGGACTTAATCATAGTAAGTACACACATTTTTCTGGCTGATCAATTGCAAGAATTTCAGTCAAGACCTCAGGGTTAACTTTGCTTTGGAAATATCACTTTGGGCGAAGGTCATGATATATTATTGTCTGAAGGATAACAACAGTATGAATTACTTAATTGATCAAAACAAGCATACAGACAATATTATAAAATGAAAGAGAGACATCCAACCAAGGAACGTGTTTTAGATATTAAATTCAAATTATTCAAGCATTTTTCATCCTGTTCTCTACTAACCTGGACCAGTATTTCATGTAATTAAGCTCTCTTTTCTGCTTACTACTCAGGACATAGGTGAATTTACTAGCTTCTTGTCAATGAATATAATCAGTGATCACTTTCCATAAGTCATTTTGCTTTTTGTAGAAAATAGATCTACATAAATAATCTAAATTCAAAAACTAGATCTGCATGAATAATCAAAATTCAAACACCAGGTACTGCCCTCTCTATCCAGTCCAAAGATAAATTTACAAGCTGAGTTGCATTCCCAAACACAATTTATTTATAATACAGTCGCCTTTGATAATTTAAACATCAAAAACTTGAAACCTCCCAGAAACTCTAAATAATCATACAAAGCCAACCAGCTTTCTTTTCAATTTCTATATAAAAACCTCGTTGTAATAACTCATTTTGATATTATCAATATATGCATATGTTTTATGCAATCTAATTAAAATTAGATCTTTTCATATCGCTATGATACTCTACGCTAGCATAGTGATATGAAAAGATCTCATTTTAATTAGACTGATGTCTTATGTATTAATGAAATAAAAAGAAATCACTCCAAAACCAGTAGTCACAAATGTGCCTTGAATTTTCATGACCTTACTTTTGTATCTGATTCGTCTTTCTTCTTCTTTTTGTTTCCTTGTGACCTTTTGTAAACTGTAGTGACAGCAACCACTTCATATCCCACTGTAAAGTTAAAAACATTTATAATATTCAATATTATTTACATCTTATGGAGAATGTAACTTGAGTTAAGTATAATCTTAGCTGTACAACAGTAAGAAAGAGAGATACAATGATTAAGGGTAGGGCATTATGTGTTGATATTCTAATTTGAGGAATTGCCAATGCATGTCATCAGATGAGAAGGAAATCATTTTGGACTGGTTTGTACTTTACAATAAGTCAATATTTATGTATTTTAGAGTGCATTAGAGAGAGAGATAAATTAAACTGCATCACATTTCCATTTCCTTTTGTGACCATATTTCCTACTCTAAATTTTTCAGCATTTGAAAAGGTATTAAACTCTCTCTCAAAACAGTAAGTTTCTGACAATTCAGACACTATCCCTTTCTATTGAAATGGTCAGATTCCTACTTCACCTTCATTTTGATGATTAAGTATGAGCAGATGGTGTAATAGAAATTAGGGTTTGTTCAGTATGTGTTACTGTACATTATTAATCATCGACTTGATGTTAATTCATTAATTTCCTGTTCTTTAGAATCATTCTCTCTGCACACTCTGGGCAAACAGCAGTATATCACTGAGGTTTTGCCAGGCAGATGGTCAGGTACAACCGGGGCTAAGCACACTCGGTAGATTCCTTATTATAAGATGGCAAATCTAGTATGATATAATATATTTCATTTGAAGTAAGAAAGTATTAATTTTGTTGACTCTGCGTGTCAATTTAGTTTGTTCCCTTTCTATGATATTTGTATTAGAAAGAGGGACTATCAAGCATGCTTAGCCCTTGTGCTGACAACCACATACATTTGTATATAAGGCTATAGGGTATGCAAGTCTCTTTCAGAATCCCATCATGGTTTTTCATTTTGTCAACCATTTTAACTATTTTTAAACAGTAAAAAGTTGCTGGCTACTGTGCAGATTTCAGTTGAATGAAATAAATCTTGATTTTAAGTGACATTAAATGATCAGATGTTAAGTTGTTTAATATGGTAACAAGCATGAAAAATGTTTATTACTTGTTCAAAATGCATATCGGTCAAACACCATACAAATACTTCAAATTTCATGTGAATCTCGTCTAAACTTTTGACTTTCACCACTAAATTTAGACACATACTTTCTCATCTATATTTTTCTCATATTTAATCTACAATGTCTTAGCAAATATTGTGATAATTAATAATGCATATAAATGGAAAGAAATGGTGTGAAACAAATACGTTATCCTCAGGCAAAACCGCTTGCGTTACACCTCGATATTTAGACAATATTCTAGATTGCTTAAATGTATGTTCAATAGGTATACGATTTATAGCAGCAATCGACCGCAATGTTGCAGTGAATCACCGTGTCAACCATCGCGGTGGTGGAGTGGTGTGCTGTGATTTGCCTTGATGTGTACATGATAGTCTGCGTAAATAGTCAAACGCGATAAGCAAAGAATTGGACAATCCTCAATCTCTGTAGTGTAAGTCAATCAAAAATTAATACTGAATTATTATAACCATTACAGGTAATAACTTATTAATTGATTATGTTGTTTTAGCGGTGAAAAGTTTGAATTGTAATTAGGCCCCAAAAAATATATATGTATTTCCTATAACATTGCTGAAAATTTCAGGGTCGGTAGGTCGATTTTTTTTTTACTACTCAGATAGGTTGTACAGGCTGGAATGTCTGTCTAATACTGTACGGTATCCTGGTTTACTACATATTACAGCCAGCACAGTTGCTTGCTGCAAGTGCGAAGCCTTTCTTGTTTGTGAAATATGATCTCAATTTTTTTATCATGTTGATCCCGATATTTTTCTTGAAAAAAAAAAAACTTGAGTCGTGGGGGGTAAAAACAGTGTCGGTCGGGTTATATGGTGACGGAATCTGCTTGATGTATTGCATAGGAATTTCTACCTTTGCAACAGACCCATCCAAAGCAGTGAGGGATCATTTATGTGCCACACCTACCATGACACGGGACCTGTTTTTACTGTCTCATCCGAAAGACAGGACACTGGTGTGCCCAGATAGGAATCGAATCCAGAACCGCTTGGTCAAGAGCCAAGCACCTCATTCACTAGGCCATACTAGCTTATCACCGATATAAAAATTCTATATATTAAGATCTAACTTATTGTGGTCGGATCACCTTGGTAATAAAGATATGAGGACAGTTTTCACAGTCGACAGTGTAATCAGTGGACGGATCGACTGGTTACCACATGCAGCATCAAATTTCAAGTAGATCTATTGAGACTATTCAATTCAGAATATCCTATGAGGCTATATAACAGGGGTCAGACTACTTTAAGCCCACGGAAGATTTTAAGCCCACCGTAAGTCCACTGTAAGCCCACCGTCTTCCTAGGGGATATTATGTATATTTGTTGATATATATCGATAGGTTGACTTAAAATATGTGTCTAAAGAAATTTCTAAACAGATTCAACACATATTAACTATGTAAAGTCCTTTTATGTTACGGGGTTTCTTTTTGTTTTGATCGCCATTTTTAAAGAACGATAACTCTGATTACATTAGATCTATCTACTATTATCATAGATATGTCTCTGCTATTATATTACCTACTATTACTTTTTATGAAGTATATTTCATAATTTGTTTACTTAATCTATTAATAAATATGATATAATATTTGTACCAAATAACATAAATTCAGTACAAGTTTTCTCTAACTATAATGTAACTAATGTATCTAATTTGATTAATTTCTATTGAAACGGTCGGCTCATACCTTCACCGCCTAGTTTGAATTTTCTGTGTCAAGCAATGGAGAAGTACCCCAGTCGCGTTAAAAAGCTATTTACACGAATATGCATGGATTTTTTTGTGAAAAAAAGGATTGATATAAATAATAAGGGATTTATTTAGCCGAAAAGGTAAGTGATTTGTGCCTGTCACTCCATTTTTTGGATGCAATGACCCAGTTTCTATCGGCAAAGTTTTACCACACAAAATATGAATGGTGAAATCGAAACGGTGGTGAAGGTATGAGCCGACCGTTTCAATAGAAATTATAATTTGATATGACATATCTATTTGATATATTTTAATATATCGTTATCAGACAATTAATTCATCTGGAAGCAATTGAACAATTGAAATCGAAACACGTGGTGATATAAAAAAAAAGTTACATCTCGAAGCCATTGAAATCTTTTCTTCCAACGACTGTTGCTCATTGTGTAAAATATTCAGCTCAGCAAACGGCATGTTCCCTTTTGAAAATGAAAGTTTATTCTAAAATGAAAGTAATATTTTGTCGTAGTCAAAAGAACGCTTCATCAACTGGTGCTTTTTGTACGAAGCGCTTATACGACATAGACGTTACCAGGGAAATTGTCAACATCGAGGAGCTAGGAGAGATTGCAGTAATCAGTCTAATGTTTATACATTAGTGTTTCTGTGAAGTTTCGAAGTATCAAGTAATTTACAAAGGTTTGTTTACGATATATGATTTGATTGGTTTAGGAAATCTTCTGCAAATCTACTCGGGTCAAGTGATACTGTAAATACATGTATGATTTTGTTTTAGTAAGTTTTAAGTAAACGCATACTTTAAAGATAAAATCATGTGCAAATCATTTCTAGGCCGTAACTTATCCCAGAAAATAATCATACAGTATTCAAAAATCACAAATGGATGATCATAACGCTATTAAGTAATATTAATAATGACCCAAATCAAATTTTATAAATGCTCAAACGTACTTAGCCTGACGTTAATTGGATTTATTGTACACAATCAATCAAAAATTCATAACGTTCTCTGTTTTCAATTATCAGTGTTGAGGACTGAGCAGAAGTTAACTAGTGCTGAACAAAATTTTGGAATTTTCTAGTGATACATTATGCACATGTGTCAGATTTTCGGTAATAAAAAGTGTGTTTCTTTTTGTGAGATCAATGCCAATGGGGTTCACTAGCTGGGCCGTATTTAATTTTAAGGGACCGGAGATATATAGGCTAAAATACTGTATATATCAAAGAAATTTTACTGTAACTTATTTATTAGCAATAATATTTGAGTGTTTTAAAATTGCGCCGCAGGCCGATAGATGAATCGTCCGCCATTTTGGTTTGTTTTTGTCTAGGCACGTGTGAGAATAAGTGACGTATTTGAGGAAAACCGGCTGGTTTTCTCAATGTACGTTACAATGTATTTCGACGTCATAATGACGTTTTTCATGACGTAAAAGCATGTGACCATATGCTCCAAGACATCCTTTCTAACATTATTTCACTTCAATTTGATCTCCGAGAATGGATGCTGTACAATTCTTCGTTACAATGTATTTCGACGTCATAATGACGTTTTTCATGACGTAAAAGCACGTGACCATATGCTCCAAGACATCCTTTCTAACATTATTTCACTTCAATTTGATCTCCGAGAACGGATGCCCTACAATTCTTCGGCTCCTTGAAGAAAAACGTTTATATGATTTAGTGGTTGTATGGAGTTTATACGATTACTGTAGCTGCCTAGTTTTATCGAGCAAGGGGCTTGTGAAGAAAAGCAAGTACTGCAATGACTGCAAATTGTAATGGTTACTTGCAAACTCCAACAGAGAAAACTTAGTCCTTAGTCAGGCCTACAAATTTCTTCGAAAAGTAGTCAATTCTCTGAATGTGTTACCAAAAAAAAAAGTCCATCAGAACCTATACACATATCAACACACATTTTACAAAAAAAAAAACGGTTCAAAAATCTTTAATTTTAGGTTTTATAGCCCCAGTCCCCAAAACTTAACTAAACCCACTAGCTGTACATACATGTACTCCCCTTCTACTTTTACAATATGTATATGTCTGATTCTTAAATGAGAAGATGTCTGAAACAATATTCTGAATGTATCATAGCTTAAGGATATCATTGACTATTAAAGTTTATTGTAAGCGATAATCAATTTAAATGCTACTTTTCAATCATATATAACTAATATGGTACTTAATACGTCTTATAAATGCAACATTTATGTAGGTATAAACTCCCAACCTGTTCCTTCTGATCCAACATGAATGAAAAGGGTAACTTATAATACATCTCGGACCTCGGACTACTCGGAAACAGACAACTTGGCCTGTTAGCGGACATGTCAGACCCTTTTTTTATTTGATATAAATTATCCCCAAATTTAGAATATCAATGTAATTACAAATTTATATAATTATAATTATTGTTAAATTGATTATGTATTGATGTTTGTAAAAGTTGTACATGACTTTAAAAAATAACTGAAAAAGGGTCCGAGATGTCCATTCATATGATGAGCGTATATATCTGCATAAGCATGCTATCTAGAAACGATTACTATGTCAACACAGGAGTTTATTCATTTAAAAGTTTCCTGATTAACAATAAAAGATCGTATTCTAAGCTCTTATTTTCAGGTTAAGATGTGTAAAATAGAAAATCAGTAGAAAAACACAAACTTTTTATTCAAAAAGCAATTTTATTTGTTCTTTACAACATATCCTAAACTAGGGTCCGAGTTGTCCGTCAAGGGGGCCGAGTAGTCTGGGATCAGAGATGTCCGCATACCCTTATAATAACTGTATAAGGTTCTAACACGAGTTGTTACATCAGTTATCAATGTAATAATAGATTTTATGCATGGTCATTTAGTAGCAGTCCCATGCACTCCAGATATAGATAAGGTGACATTATAAATACAGTTTGTCTACATAACAACATTTTCATTGTTAATTATTAATGGCTAATTTTAAAGCTTTGAATTGATGATGATCAATGGCAGTTTGGATTGAGTGACATTATGATGTCATCTGCAGAGAATAAACAAACAAGGACT